>OY101443.1:73950875-74275875 GCA_956483585.1 Gymnocheta viridis
ACTTAAATAAAGTAAACAAAAATGGAAAACTGCTTGATCTCAGAGCCAATGACTCTGGAAAAAGCGGGAGAGTATGGAATATTTGGAATAATTAATAATCAGAGATGAAATTTCGTACAAACCGAAATCGATTTAGCTTGTAAGAAATGAATAAGTTGCACTTTTCGTATTCTAATTCGTTAAATAATACGGTTAAATAGTTGATATTCCTGATTACTAGTATCCACCGTCAAAAGTGGTAAAATCGAACAAAAGAACGCTGATGAGATGGTGTAGCAACCTCGAAGTCAGTACTGATCTGTTCTGGTAGTCTGATGAATAAATTGTTTCATATAAAAAAGTACTCTCTTAATAAAATAACGAATTTATCCAAAAATAATTTCTTAAATTAAGAAGATATAGGTAAAACTCAGATTTGAACTCAAGCCATAAAAATTTGATTTCAATATATACCTTAAAACAGTTCAACAATTATGTATAAATATTAAAAAAATATTTATCTATTTAGTTTGCAGTATTCTTTAATTTGTAAAACTTTAAATAAATAAAAATTTTATTGCAACGCATGCATTATGTTGTTCCTTATTCGTTCTGCTGCTCCGTTTCTTCAAGGATTGGTTTCTTATGTTATGGATTCCTGTTGATCTATAGTCAAAAGCTCATAAAATGAAACTGAAGTGTGCAAAGCACAACGCACATGATCTATTTAACCACTTTATTTGGAGCATAGACCGACATTGAAATCGTTGCTCTCACTTTTTTGGTAACTGCAATTCGCGAAAAACGAAAGGCAGCGCATAGTTTTATGACGGGGCAGATGACTGAATCTCGCTTTGATTGCTTGAAGTGGTCCGCCATCTATCTCTCTTTATTCACTGTTTAATCTAAAAAAAAAAGTACTAATGAATCTGAAGGAAAATATGAGCAGCATATTTCAGTTTCGTTAACGCATTAACTTACATACTTTGCAGTTGGTAATTCCAATGGGTTACTTCGACTTCAAATGCCACGTCGAATACGCGAAAGAATATAATTTTCTTACTCAGAATCTTCCGAAAAATACATTTCGTCGGATATGACAATT
Source organism: Gymnocheta viridis (assembly GCA_956483585.1). Taxonomy (NCBI): domain Eukaryota; kingdom Metazoa; phylum Arthropoda; class Insecta; order Diptera; family Tachinidae; genus Gymnocheta; species Gymnocheta viridis. The sequence goes on from OY101443.1 coordinate 73,951,960, forward strand.
TTTAAAATAAAATCTATATAAATCTTCACAAAATATTACAAAAAACTTTGAATAATTGAATTAATAAAAATTTCAGCTTCTAACAATTTATTCGAATTGTCGTATTAAGATTGACAATAACTTAACGAAGACAAATAAAATACGTAGTGAAACATTATACAAAAAAATTGCTGAGTTGAGTTGTAACACTGTAACTAAGTTGAGTTTTGAATCATAGTAGTGGCATTTTATAGTTTATTTTATTAAGTGAATAATAACACTTTATACAAAAAAAAAAGAAGAGTGAAACGCTTCGAAACAACGAATATTAGTACTCCAGGGTTAATAAATGATGGCGTTAAAAAGCCAGTAAAAACGTATTCATGTTTTTGACGTCGAACACTCGTCGTAGCCCATCATAGCAAAGTCTTATGGTTTCTCTTTATATTTTAATACCCTAAAAGTTTTTTTGTTCATTTAGCTTTTGGCAAAAGAAAATAACAATCTTTAAAATGTATTTTCTATTGTTTAGATGTTTCTTTTTATGCCAACAGTCTCTGCCTAGTACAGGGAATGGATGTGTGAATGATATGACATCATTAAATCTGTGGTCACAAGCAATAACAGCCTAAGTCGAAAAACATACTTTTGAGATAACTCAATTTTAATACTCAAAAAGGTTTTGAAAAAAAAAAACACAATTATGGTTTAGAAAAAAATATATCGCTACATAAAACACAAAGCGCCCTAACTAACACAAAATGAAAAATCGATTTTGATTGATTCCGGTGCGTTTCCTAAAAAAAATATGACTCCCCTGCAAAAAAACACTTGAAAGTTTTTTATTTCATATTGGATAAATTTGCAAATAAAACCATGATATATATGCTACATTTTAGCATGTTTTTTGCTTCTACTGTAAAATTATTTAAATTATGGTTAGGGCGTTTTGTGTTTCATGTAACGATATATATAACTAAGCACACATTACAGTGCAATATTTTGACGAAAATTGGTAATTCAACTCAAAGTAGTTAATGAGATATTTAATCAAATAAAAATTTTGTTCTTTATTGTAAAATAAAATTCTTAATTCTGAAAGTTTAAAACAACTTACGAGTATGTTTTTATTTTAGACTGAATAATTTATTGTTCTTGCTTTCTTAAACGATTATTGCAAATTAAAAGTAGCTGAGGATTGGGTAAGATGGTTATGCGTTCACTCTTATTTGTGATAATTTGTTTTGCGTGAGCAACCTAATTCTGTGTAGTTTTTTTATATAAAACAAAATATTGTGAAAATAAATAATTAATTGCCTGGCCCACGACGTCGAACGATATCGGTTTTTTGTGAAAATTTTAAAAATTGTTTTTGTTTTAAATGTAATTTCACAAAAGAATTTCACAAAAAGAAAAATTTCGTTTTATATTGTGGGCCCAGCAGTAAGTATAAGACAGTTCAAAGCGACTATAGTCATTACATATATTTTTTAAAATAAATTAATCTAATTTATCTCGAGCTATAGGTCAATTTTTTATAAAAAACGTTTTAAAAATTAAGCTAAATTTACACGATTGAAATTTTCTTCAAAATTGCTCTTTAAAATGCTTTAAACTCCTGTAAACAGCAAAATTTCATAAAAATTTATTGATCAAAATTTATTGAACAAAACTTTAGAAGATTTTATTGATGCCCTGTAAATAAGCATCAAAATCGCATCTAGCAACATTGATAACTATAAATAATTTGAGAGCATGTTCATTCTTTTGATTCAATATAAATACGTTTTATTTATACTTTGCGAAATACTCTCCCATTCCTCCTCTGTTGTTGGCATCTGTATCAATAGATATTATTTTTGATTGGCTTTTTTATTTAATAAATTAGGGTTTACCTTTAAAAATTCATCTTTTAATACTTATTATAATGTAGTGCAGATTTCAGGCACAATATTGCATATCGATGCTTTTGTTCTTTTAAGCAAGAACATCAGACTTGCGCAACTGTCCCCAGTCGCTAAAAATCTCAAAGTAATTGCCAAGCGTTCTCCGAGGCATATAGATTCCCGCATATTAGTATTGGCCTTTTCTATTGATTATTTAGCAAATAATCAAAATTGTCTGGTGACATTCGCACAAAGGTTTTGTATATGTCGGAATCATTCCTTTTCAATCGCTTCCTAAAAGAAACATACATACCCATTACCTTCCAAAAGAAAAGGTCGAAACCGATGTTCCTTTTGTTTTCTTCTTTTTTTTTGCATTATTATCAGCTACTTCTTCCTCCAATATTAAAAATGTTGATGCCATAATGATTTGGTCGTCGTCCATACTTATTAATTGTTTTTTTTTATAATAATAAATTATTTTGTATAATAATAAATTATTTCACAAAAGAAGCAAAACAGCTGATCAAAGTCAACATTTTCAATATAAAAAGTTTACCAATAGTGTAAATTAGCTTCAACAAATTTTGATTTAATTTTTATCAAAAGATTTTGAAATATATTGAAAGAATATTTTGATAAAATTTTTGAAACGTGTAAATAGAACATCAAAATAAATTTCCAAAATTTTTAAAAGACTTCAAAATACCTTCAATCGTGTAAATCTAGCATTGAGTTGTTCATTTGTTGATATTTTAATTTTGACAATTTTTTTATATATTGTTTTTTAATTATTGTAAAAAAAAATTTTATTTATACAATTTTATATTTCCCTGAAGAAGCCACACAAAGAAGTGGCGAAATATCAGTTAAAAAAAATAAAATTTTATAAACGTTTTTTATAAAAAATTTACTTATAGCTTGAGATAAATTATATTCACAAAAGGTCGAAAAAAATATAAATAATAATAATTTTTTTTTAATATTTAGAACAAAAATAAAGTTAGAGAAATGGGAGTTTGAGGAAAAAATAAAGACTTTTTTGATGTTCACGATAGAACATAAAACTCGTTTCTTTCTTAAGTTGAGTTAGGCGGCTTATGTTTGTAGCCACAGAAATATGTACAGGCAGTTGGTTAGAGTTGCCGTTAAGGCTTTTTTATATAGAAAGTTGCTCCCGTGAAATGATAAAAATTAATTTATATTTACTTGATACATTAGAGCGGATTATAAATGAAAAAGTTGAGCCCTTCACCTTCTGCAAATACAATTTATTAAGTGATAGTTACAAAAATTAAAATATTTCTTTCTTCAAAATATACTCCAAATCGTTGCTGATGGATACCAAACTAACTGTGTATAACAATAGACTAGTGGAAAGCCCACATAAGGGTTAAATGCAGCGCATTAATTAAAAGGGAAAAGAGCCATACACAGGAAACGAAATCTACAGTTCAAAAAAATTAACTTCGTTATAGTAAAAGAAATGTAAATATTAAATCAACACAAAAACTTCTTATTTCTTTAAAATGATTTCATACATCCAGCTAAAAATTGTTTGGGAAAGTAATGATTACGAGTATAATTGCTAACAAACATATGAAAAACATGATTTTCATTTCTTCTGATACAGCGTTTTAATTCATTGCTTTAATATGACAATGGCATTACAGGTAAGGACATAAAAATGTATGGTCTGCTGTAGTAATTTAACTGATTTTTTTTGGAATTGTCAAGTTTTATGTCAAGTGTTTTAGTCACTAGTCGATTACACAACTATTTTATTATGCATTCAAAACTTGTATTTACGAACACACGACCAATTAAAAAAGAAATGGTTTCGCTAGGGGTTGAACTACATAAGTCATCTACATAAAAAGTGGAGGGCATTCACTTTCTGCCGTGTAAGTTGAAATTAATTGGTGTTAAAATTTTTCCTTGTTCCTTTGGAATATTGTCTCATGTCCAATTCTTTCTGACTAAAAGCGTTACGAACATTAGCCAAAAAATAATAATCACTTTGGATTAAAAACTACTAAAACAACCAATTTGTTCGAAAAATAATCACTTTAAATAAAAAAATATATTTATTTAATATATTATATGCTCTTATGTGAATTTCATTATTTATGCATAAAACAGGCATCATAATTTCCTCATCGCCATTAGAATCGGAACTATCATTTGCATAAATATTACGATAGTCTAATAATTTTACTAGATCACCGGAAACTACTAAATCATGGCAAGATTTCTGTAACCTTTTTAAAAAGCATTGAATGTATAATAAAGAATTAAGGATTTTAATTCTAGTACGATCTATTTCTATAGTTTTATTTCTTTCCATGGTACTAAAAAATTTGGTAAAACTAAATAATTTTTGCGTCGTCGTAAAGAAATGTCTCGGTCAGCATTTGTGAAACTGGTGGAGAAGCTTAAGGAGTTGGGAAAGTCATGTTAAATATTAAATTCATGTATGTCGCTCAAATAAGAATATTGCTGTTGTAGCCCATACACACAGAAAAAAACATTGTAAAATTAACTAAAACAAGGTTGATTCAACTAGTTTTGTTAACAATTTTGCTTCATAAACGTTTCATGTTAATTTAACATGATATTAAAGTAAAATAAAAGTTATAGTTATCCACTTTAAAATAACTAGAAACATTGTTGAATTGACATTGTACGCCAATTGAATCAAAGAGATTGTCATGTCAAAATAACGAAATCAATGTCGCATCAACTATTAAGCCATCTAGAATTAATGTTACAGCCATGTTGAAATAACATGAAAAGATGCTAAATTTATAGGAAATTCCATGTTAATTTAACATGGTTCCTATATTGAAATAACATTTACGCAATGTTGTTTAACAATGGGACAGACAGTTAGTAAAAAGCAATTAATTATTTTTTATCTTTATTCAATTTAAACTCAACATGAAGAAATGTTGATATATAGCTATTGTTAATATGTGAAAAAAATCCAATTGAATTTACTTTTAACATTGTTTTAACACTATAAAACGGAATTTCCTAAAAACATTTGCAACATGACATTATAATCCCCGAATGTTTTGCACTCTAATTGGTTTTCGTATGAATTGACTTGAACTTTCTACTTGCTGACTTATAATTTTAATATTATAAAAAATATCATCATATAAGCATATCTATTTTGCGTATTTTAAAAAGAAGTTGGCCAAACAATTGTTGTGATTATTGTCAAATTATTTATTTACTTGTCATAATAAATGGCTTAATGTTTGTGTGAAATTTACATATTAAAAAATATTTCGTTTTTGTGGCAGATTTTTGGCAATCGTTTGTATTAATTTAAAATACTAATTTAGTTTTAAAAATTTAGAAACAATTGTTATATTTAGTAGACGCGTGCTAGAAAATTATTTCCCCTTCAGAAAACGTGGTACATGAGAATATCTATTGCGACACACAATATTAAATCATAAAAAATAATAAATAAAATTAAATCGCACGGTAGTTCGCAATTGATGACGAGCGTCTTAAATATATGTATATGAGCCGTCTATTTTGCAAGTGACTTAAGTCCATTAAATATTTTGTGTTTTAGTAAAATGAAAAACAAATATCTTGTACACAGAGAGAAAACCGCTTTACTAAATTCAAGTATTTTCTACTTATTTTGAGTACGAGTCTTACTCAAAATTTTAATTATAAATAACAATACACTGTATTTAATCAAGCCGAAAAAGGGATTACTTTAGATGATCAACCCCTAGAGTTTCTAATTTTGAATCAAATAAAAAATTCTCAAATTAAATTGAGCATTTAAGTCCATCCGTTCTTAAATCAATCTTTCTGTACATGATTTTAATAAATCTGAGATTACCGTACTTTTAACTCCGCTTGGGATTGATTTAAGTACGGATGGATTATTTTTTTTTTGGAGTGCATGTACATCAGACTGACTGCCGGTAGAAAAGTTTTGAGGTGTACAATTTCCAACAAAAAAAATACAAATAAAAACCAAGAGAATTAAAAAAGAAGTTTTTCAGACACTATTGAGAACACAACCGATCACCACTAGATGCAAGATATTTTGGAAAACGTTAAACCTAACTAAGCTTTTGTTTAAGCGGATGAAAATTTTCAATTGAAAAAAATCTATTTATAGAATATCGCATTCCTGATAGTACGATTGTTTACTGGGGTGTAGCATGGATAGAGGACAAATGCTCCTCCATTAACTATCGATTCCACAAACATCAATAAATTTTTATTTTATATCAATTACTTTTTTTTAATTAGGACTTCCTGGGTTAAATTCAAGAGCGATCACGATCACGATCAAGAGCACTTAGCTCTTGCCAAATACAATCATGAGTCAAATTTTCTACTATTGGTTACAGGAAATTCGAACTTACCGCGATATTGACTTTGTGGCTTGATTTAAATGTGGCTTGATTTAAATGTGGCTTGATTTAAATACAGATTAATTGATTTTTTTAATGCAAGCTAAGGTTTTAGTATTTTCTTTTTAGTATCTCCGGAATCCTACTGAGCTTTTTGAGAGCTTTTGCTATCAAATTGAATACAAAACTCTTGTAACCATTTATCAACAGAAAACTATAAACATTCAGCTTAACATATTTTTGTATAATATCTAAGTTGTGTTTGAAATTTTGGAAAATTATATGGAAATTATATATGAAGTTCATGAAACATAAAACATCGCTTACGGAACTTTATTACAAAAAATCCATACGCTTTTAAAGCAGCGCCATGTCACTAACAGATATTTGGATTCTTTGCGAGTTTTTCTTCTGCCAAGATCCGCACCTGACAGTGACCGTATAATGGTAACACATCTTTATTTCCTTTGTTTACAAACGATAGATTTTTATAAGGAGTATTAATTTTATAAAATGATTTAACTTCAATTACATAATTTAATCACAATACATTATTGTAATTTTAAAAATTTTTTCTTACCATTTACCTTTAAACTAAAAGCGATATAACGAATTTTAGATCTCAAGCTCTAGTGGATTTAAACACTTAAATGTATCAAACAGCTGTTGGGTTTCACAATAATTTTCGTTATATTAATGACATTTCTAAGAAAATCTATCATGCTGTTTTTTAATAAATCCAAAGCTGCTCTTTTAAAATAAAATGTGTGTGTTACATGCGTTTAAATTTTTATTTGCCAAAGAGATTAAAGATAAATAATAAAGCCAAACAAACATACGTTTTTTACTATTCAAAAGATTAACGAGGCTATAACATTTACAAAACATTTTTTTTATTTAATATTTATTCACTTAGAAAAAATGTTACCAAGTTGACTAAACACGTCCTTTAAGCCTTCGACTTTTCAGAATCGCTGTAATAAAAATTCTTTGAAGTTTAAATGATGACCTTTTACCTCGTCTGTGTGTTTTTTCTTTCTTTTCTTGAATAAACACTTAAAAATCATTTTGTAGTTTTAAGCCTTGAAGAAAAACTTGGTTACAAAAAATTTTACAAAGAGGAAAAGGGGTGATCGGCATACTGCTTGTGGCATATTGTTAAGAATGTTGCAGGATGACTGCCCACTTTCAAAACACAGTAAAGGACAAAAATTAAATTGTTCGGGAAGCAATGAATGAGGAACAGGCAATTATGGCATATAAAATATAAATCATAAATGGGTATTTAATGAAATATAAACTGAATCATGCCCACAAGATTCAAGTCGGTTTCCCAATATTTTTCAGTTACTGTTTCTAAAATACTTTTATTGAAACGTTTATAAGTTTTCAAAGTATTTAAAGGCCAAATTTTCTAAATTCAGTTAGAATTTATTAGAAAGACACTTGAAATATAAAATCCACTTAAAACTTACCAGAAAAACAATTGAAATAGAAAATTTTGCATGATTTGAATGTTTATTTAAAGGAAAAACTTTACATATAAATCGAAAAGGTAACAAAATTTATTTCGAATGGATGCTATAGAGCATAGTTCTTTTTTCTTTGAAAATAAGTGTCTTTTAGTCTCTTTTAAGCAGAGTTTAGATAAATAAATTTTTCGAATATGAGATTTCTTAAACTTGTTGTTTTTCTTAAATAAACTCCAAAACACGTTTTGTTTTTTATCACTCATGACTGTGTAAAGCAAAACAATTTCTAGTTTTGAAATCATTTATAAACAGAAGCAGGATACCATTCGCTGTCGATTCGATAAGATGAGAACTTCATGAACGCTTTATGAAATGAAATGTTTATGCATTTTTTACAGTCAGATATGTACTTCAAAAAATGCTTTGCTTTTGATCAAAACCGAATGTTTTACAGTCGCTTGAACATCGATGTAAAGAAAAGGAGCAAACTCTGAAGAGTACATCCACAAACATGAGTGAGCGGTGAGAGAACATTTCTATACTCTGCTTTTAAAAGACGGAGTTTTTACTTTAAGCTAGGATCACACAATTACCGCAAATAAACCAATCAGGCCCAATGTTTATAATGACGAATTGGTGCACATTATTAAAAATTTTCCCAATAAAATACAATACTGTCTCATGATTGCCCCGTTTCATAAAAATTTGATTACCGCGAAGATTTGATTGATTTTAAGAATGAATTTCTGATAATAATTGCCGCAGCCCAGTGATACGATTGTTCTAACTTGCGGTAACACCATTAAACAGCTGTTATGGTAGTTGTTAGTTTGTTTTGTTTTATATGCAAATTGTTGTCTTTGGCTTTGTGATCTCTCATTGTGTGTGTAGGACACATCTCTTGAATTTCATGCCACGCTCGCTCCCGCTTGTACCGATCTTTATGATCAGAGCGTAAGTATTCCCAAACACGAAGTAATACTCGACTTTTTCCTTTTTTTTTTTAACTTATCAGCAGCTGTGCAGTATACATTGTAATCAATTTCATTGTCTATCGAATCGTCCATGACAATGATTTCCATCACTGATATAAATAAATTTGCGGTACATAAAACAATTGTAAAAACACGAAAAATTAAACAAATTAAATAAATTGATTTTTGATTGCCGCACGAGAACACAATATAAATATTGGTACATTTTAAACATTTATATTGGCGCATAGTTGCCTATCAAACGTTCACACGATTGCCGCACCAGAGTTGCATTTGCATTTGATTGCGGAAAATCAGCACAATATTGTTCTCGATTGCCGTAGGGGACAATAAATTGTGAAATCACACGATTGGTATATAAAATAGACCGATAATTGGTGCATTGCGGCAATCATGTGATCCTACCTTTAGGCCTCGGCAACACTTGAATAAAAGTTCTGCTTATATGTATATTTAAGTGTAACGTATACTTAATATGTAAAACAACTATTACTCATTCATAACAGAGACCAGAGAAAGCACACATAAACACGTTGTAAACGTATTTAAATTTCTTCTTAAATATTTTATTGAATAAACATATACGGCTGGACCTGACAAAACTATATAATTTTTCTAAATTTAATAAACTGAACTAAGCTAAATTTCTTTTGGCATATTCTGGCTTTATTAGAAACAACACATAATCCTAGTATTTACGGAACACAAGTTCATTCTGACACGACTGGCATTGCTGTAGCTCATACTGGCAGTCCAATTTTGTTAAGACTTTGTTGATGGTTTCTCACTAATGGCTGCGATTATTCACATAGAATTGGTTTTTTAACGGCACCTCACACGGAAAAGACTAAAGGGTTCAAATCGCACATCGGAGGCGACCAATTGACATCACCAAGATGGCATAATTTGATGTCCCATAAGAAGTTTGCTTTATTTCTCAATTTTTTTTCAAGCGTTAAGCTTGAAAGATATATTAAATATACGGTTAAAAAAATATTTGTATTTTGACCAACCGATTCAAAAAGGAATCATCTAAATTCTACTTGAATGCCTACGTGAAGATGGCAGCAATGCAAGCCAACTTGACTAACCGATATAAGCAAAACGTATTATTTGGGTTTAGCAATTGTTTACGTATGTGGTGCAATAAAGTTTTGACAATTCAGAAAGCATGCAGCGGGATGCAAGCTTGCCTGGCACGTAGTATTGCCGAAGAGCGGGCAATTACAGGAAATGGATTTAATTTCCGTTTTCGTGTGCACATATTTGTATATTAAAAGCTGCTATTTACTTTGGGTTTAGTTTGTTTTCCCATTTTATTATTAATAAACTGGCCGCTGAACAACGCCTATTGTTGGTATTATTTAATTAATCAATTGATTTTCTCAAAGAAAAACTTGGGGCAGGTATATTTTCAAATAATGGTCCTGTTAGTTGGCGGCAACTGGTTCAAAAAACTAAAAAAAAATTTCTATTAGAAAAGTTCGATGATTAATTAATTTTTCTCATGTTCCACTTCTATTTGCAATACACATTTGAAAAATATTTGATTACAAAATTCGAGATCACGTTCATGAATAAATTTATTTTTGCATTCGAGATAACAGTCCTTTTTTTTGGCTGGAAGTTCTTTGTTTATTAAATAACATTCAAATTTTTTTCAAAAGAGATTTCGATTTCAAATCATTTTCGATTTGAGATCAAACCTAAATGTTTGCTGAATAAATATTTACTTGTTTTTAATAAGCAAATATGTACGGGTGGGTTACACATGAATGTTTAAAGGAGGTTGGTGCATGTGAGTTTTTCATATGGCTACCCAACAAACACAATTACAACAAACGTAATTATAAATATTTATAAAAACATGGACAGAATTCATAATTTGAAATTTCAATTAATGTTTTTTTACTCTGCCAAAACAATAAAATAAAATAAATTTTTTTTTAAATCTCTTTTTAGTTGTTTTCAAAGTATCAGTTCGTGACTATTTTTGTTATCTTAAGAATCGTACAGATATGAAGTATACAAATGCGCTTTATCCACTAATCAATACTTTTGGTTAATCAATGTAGTGATTTAGCGATTAATGTGCTGTTAAAAATTTCTAATTAACCAAACCATTTATTAATTTAATATTCTCAAATTCTATTATTAAAATCCATATTATTTTATTTAAAAATACAAATACATTTAAAGAAAATTAATAAATACACAAAAATTTAAATTAATGAAATTCAAATGAAGAAGTAAAAAAAGTAAAATATAAAAAGAGAAGAGGAATAAAATCTCATATTAAATTCTTCATAACATATATTATTCAAAACTTTTAATAATCAAATACTCATGATTAAAAGTAATTTTGAAATTCATTAATTGATCATAAATTTGAATAATTTAATTTTTCGATTGACCAAGTAATGACCTCATCAAATTTAGAATACTCAGAATGCTTTAATAAATTGTTAATAACACATTCATAGGATTTAGTTTAAAATTTAAAGACATCTCAACTTATATTTTACTGCCATAGGACTATAGAAAGAAAATAAGGAACTATTATTATACAATAGATATATTTATTTAATATACCCGTCTGAAAACGTTTGCAAAAAAGTTGTCTTATAGAAATTTTATCTTTTTGTTAAGAAAGGCATATTTCTACAGCATTTTTAAAACTATTTTCATGCATCCGACATACGCGAAAATGGTTCTTTTCAAGTTATATACAATTGGATTGCTGGGTTCATGCACAAAAAAATTTTATACTTCTTGTGTTCTATTATTCTTGTTTTATTACTATTTACTCACCTGAAATACAGTTAGCGGCATATGAAATTCAGCGCCACCCGTAATAAGGAATCCCCATTTTGAGTCATCTTTAGCAGCGTACTGCTCAGAGTCAACATCAAATGCTGGGAAACCATCGGTGTCTCCGATACCACATGACAATTTAATGATGGGAGATTTTTTCGGTAGTTCCGGTGTAAATGAGTAGAGAGAAAATAAGTTTGGTTCTGGCATATTTCGAGCAGTGAGACTGGTAAATATTTATATGCAAATTTTGTTTGCCTTTTATTATTTAAAGCAGTTTTATCTTTGCAGCTTTCTTAAGCGTTCTGTGCAGATTACTTAAAGAGATTAATTTGTTTACTTTTGTATAGTAAAGAGAATCATACATCAGTGTAAAAATTGAGCGATTTTTATCGAAAAGAATTTTAAAGCAATAAGAATTTGTTACTTAAGTAAATTAATTATTCAGTAAGCTATCAACTTTTTAGCATTAGGTGCCCTTCCCCACCATATCGAAAAAAAACTATTTTATTCTTAAAACTAAATTTACAGCAAAAACCTTATTTTTGAATTTAGACAGAGTTTTTTTGATATTGTGGAACAGACAGTAATTAATTCGGCTTAAATATCCTGCAAATAATAATTTAGATACTTTCTAACACGTTTGCATGTGGTTGCATGCAATGGCGAACAAAAAATACAACTCTGTGCTCTATAATATTCGATCGAGACTCAAAACAAATAACGGTTTTCAATACTCTTTTTATTTATTGCATTTCAAATGTAATTATTAGCATTATTAAGCGCTGTTTGCTTTTCTGCAAACTTAATTTTTATATTAATTATAACAAAGTGAATAAATTTCGTATGACAAAAACTACTTGTATTAATCTTAATATGTATATAAGAAAAGAGTTGTTTGGCTTAAGTTCACCCATTTCTTTTGAATTAATTTTTTTTATAAATTCATTATTTTATTAAGACTAGAAGAGCGGATCAGTATTGATTTTTAGATCGCTTCGCCATCTGAAAAGCGTTCTTTGATCGATCTTACCACTTTTTAAAGGTGGATGCTAGTAACTAGGAATATCAACTATTTAACTAAAGTATTTAACAAATTATAATAAGGAAACTGTCCAGTTCTATAAGTTATATAAGAAAATTGTAACTGCTCATTTCTGTAAGTTAAATAATCTCGGTTAGTAAGGAGTTCCCATCTCTGATGATTAATTATTCCAAATATTCCATACTCTCCCGCTTTTTACCAGAGCCAATTACTGCTGAAATCAAGCTCGTTTTCATATTTGTATAAAATAATGAATTTTTCAAAAACAAAGTTTTTAAATTGAAAATAAATGGATAAAGCGGATTTAAACTCAAGCCAAACAATTCCTTTCAATATAAAACCTAAAACAGTTCAACTTAGTACGTACAAACAATATAATATGAACGTTTGAAATATATTAATTATATCACAGAAGCAGCTGTCAGCTAATAGCAAACTTGTGCTTTGGCTTTGCATCAAGGAAGTTACTCATCAATTTGATATTAACACAACTAATTTTTCGTGCAATCAAACAGTTTTCAAAACAAGAAACAGGTAACATTTTACGAAACTACAATGCAAAAAATTGAAAATATTCAAGTTTTGAAGTACCGTCTGCAATCTCTCGATCTTATCCCCATAGATAACATAGTGTGACAAAAAAAAAACCTGGGATGTGATATTATTTTTCTAGTAGTAGTAGTAGTAAATCGGTTAATATTCAACTAAGGTACAGACCTATAAGTGCATAGAGGTACGAAACCCCGGGTTTTTACCCGAAACTCCAGATTTTGGGGGTGTCCCGGAAATTTCAAATACAGAATCTTGATCTACTCGACAGCAGCTACTAGAAAAATAATATCACATCCCAGGGTTTTTTTTGTCACACTGTGTTAATGGATTAATAAAATTTGTATACATTGTTTAAAAGTTTATTTTCATGAAAAGTTAAATAACTCAGTCAATAACTTATCTATTTTTAAACCCAAATATGCGTTGTAATCGTAAATAAACGTACTTTTTAAATAAATTCAATAGTATTATAGTTTCTTAATAAAATAATGTATAAAAACGTCACCAAAGTTGAAAAATTTTTGAAAAATCTACAAAATTTGTGTTTGCTCGACTATATCACCCAAATTTCTCAAATCTCACTTTCTTCTTTCCAAATCTAGTAAGAAATTGATAATCAGATCATTATCAACAAAATTACAGGCTTATAAGCACGCAAAGGTACAAAAACCGGTTTTTTAACCGTAAATCCGGATTTTGGAGGTGTCCGGCATATTTCACTATTGGAATCTAGTTTTACTCGACAAGCCCTACAAGAAAAATAATATCCGGTCCCAGGTTTTTCTACTTCATTCAATTTTGTAACACTGTGTAATCTATGGGAGCTTGTAAGTTGGGAATTTAAATCATTTAAAGCCGCACCTAGTCCGATGGCTACAAATCGATGAAATTTCGCACAGATGATATAAATGAGAAAAGAAATGTCTATATTAATGTTTTTTTTTAATCACTTCCGGTTCGGGTGCAGGAATATGATATAATTTATACAATGTAATGTGTATGAAAAAATTATGTTGATGATGAAAGGATGATAAAAAATAATATAAAAACTTTGACATTTTTTTATAATGTTAATAAATATTTAATATTTATACGTAATTGTTGAACTGTTTTAAGGTATATGTATATTGAAATGAGATTTTTATGGCTTGAGTTCAAATCTTAATCTTCTTGAATTAAGAAGATATGGGTAAATTCAGAGTAGAACTCAAGCCATAAAAATCTCATTTCATTATATAAGTTAATAAATATTATAATACAAACTGCATTTAAGAAATATACGTTCTTCATAATGTTTTTTTTTAAATTATGGTCCTTACACACAAATTAGATCATATTTATGTTTTGTCAATTTATAAAAATTGTTAAAGTCACTGGTCGAGTTAGACAGATTAGAAGAAATTACAAAATTATAAAAAATAATCATTTAATATCCTTCGTCCATCCATGCTACAGATTTAAAGCTGTAATACTCGTAGCTGATGACCAAAAAAGACACAAAATATTAAATTTAAAAAAATGCATACATACGAGTATATTAAATAAATTAAATTTAAATTACCAAGAGTTGATTTTTTTTTCAAAACTAAAAATGATTCATTCTATTAAAGACATAATCACCTGAAGAACTTTAGACACGGTCCTTAAGGTAATGCGATATCGAGTTTAATTTTTTTTTCTCGTTACTGCATATTACAATGATATTAACCCTAGAATACTAACTCTATATAATACTAAATTAGTATTAACGTACGTAAGTTTTACGTACTTTGTAAGTTTATTTTATTAGTTGTTGCCTATTAAATAATAATTTATAGTTCATATTAAGGTAAACAAAGACAATTTTAAAAACACAAAAAAATCACGTTTGAGATCAAATTATAAATAATAAAAAAAATGCTCATATGTACCACAAAAATTTTAAGTATAGCCTTTTAATGTTTACGTTCCTAGAGCAGTTTAATGACTAATCACCTTATTCACAAACGATTCATAGAGCTATAGTAGGTTTGATGTTGGATTTTTATATGAAAAACCGGTTTTAATGCACACATTAACTTTATTAATCGTTTGTGAATAAGGCCATAAATATGCATTGTTTATATTTTTGCGTTTCTTCGAAAACTATTGAAAAAATGACTTGTGGATTTTGGTACCGTTAGGACGCGCGATGCAACAATAATAAAAAAACTACACGTAAAATTAACGTGGGTTAGTTAGTATTCTAGGGTTAAATATACAAATGAACGAACGCAATAAAGTTCAGTGATTTTGCGATTTGATTTGTTTTTAATAAATATCCCACAAAAAACAAGTTCCTAAATTTCTGTTTCGGATTATTTGTCAACCACTATTTGTAGTTTGTTTCTATTTCAGTTCGAGCATATTTACATAAATATTTTTGTTTTTGGTGTTTTATTATTAAATAAATTATACAAAAATGTTGAATATTTGTTCCTGTTTGGCTCGGGAGATTTTGAGTTGGGAGGTTGTCATTTTTATATGCTGATGAGATCGTGTAGCCACCTCGAAATCAGTACTCTAATCTCTTCTGCTAGTCAGGTGAATAATAAAAAAATAGCTCCAAAAACAGTACTCTCTTAATAAAATAACGAATTTATCCAAAAAAAGTAAGAAGAAATGGTAAACTCTGATTTGAACTCAAGCCAAAAATTCATTTAAACAATTTTTTTTAACACTTATTCAGATATTACCACTGAGGTGTAACTTTTTTAAGTACCTATTTAAGTTTTTCACAGTTGGTTACTTTCAGCACGAAAAGTCTTCACTTAGTTATGGGTGAAGGTGTAACTAAATGATGACAAACTAATACATTCAAACAAATGATTGATTTCTATTGCGTCCAAAAAACATCCGCACAAAATAAATACACTAGAAATGTATTTTTGGTCAACAAAGTTCTATTGAATAATTTTACTTTTACATCCCCTTACTTAAACCGATTTACACAAACTATGAACAACAAATAAAAACTATTTTTAATACCTTCATAAGCTTTTTAATTAATTACAGTAAGTAACGTTCATTTTATTATCGACATTTTGTTATCTCTACATGCCAATATGCAGGGTTGCATTTCTTACGTCAGCTGAAAGCCGTTGCTGCACTAGTTATGAATTGTGAATGTGATCTATAACTTTCTGTAAACTATTTTCTGTTTTATTAGTTTCGACTTTTGTTATGATTTCTAAATATGCACCTATATTTTTAAGCAAAATCATTATATATTTATTTGATTGTCAAGAAAGTATGTCAATTATGAAAAACAATATCAGCCAAATGATCGCTACGGCTACTCTTGTAGAACCACATTTTTTCATGAAATTTTTCATTACATCTTCTCACATGTGCAGCCGTATGTCGTTGTTAACTTCAATAATTTCATTTTTGAGCCTCCGAATCGATTCCATAGAGCTTATCTTTCACGTAGTCCCAGGGCAAGGCAAAAATCTAAAGTTGTTAAATCGAAAGATGTCGGTGGCCAATTGTAATTGCCCTTTCGAGAAATCACACAGAAAACTTTTCACCCAAAAGTGCAATTTTAAAATTACTTGTGCTGCAGATAGCGTAGTCTTGTTAAAAATATACATCGTCCTCATCAACAGCTTAAAATTTCAGCCATACAAAATAATTAATTATCGTTCGATAGGACAATTCATTCAACGTACCAGTTGCCCCAGCCTCATTTTCGTAATGACCCCGCCAGATCAAGACCGCACGACGTGCACAAGTTCAATTCTTTACATCAGTAACTTATCACAACAGTTCAAATTTTTTCACCAGTTTCATCATTGCTGTCCAAGAATGTGCTTCGCGACGACCCAAAAAAATACTTTTGGCTTGCGAACTGTGACCCCGAAATTTTCACAATTTTTGTAGTGAATTTCAATAATTCTCATGAGTTATTGAAGCGTATATCGTTTTTTATTAATGGCTTAATAGTCTTTATTTATCATCTGTCAAGCAGTTACAGGTTCAGACATGACAATTGTTAAATAGCGGCTCTAGAAAAAGAAACTTCTTATTGGAACGCCCTGTTTTAACTGAACACAGTGCGTATACGTAATATATTTCCAGTTTACAGTACCGATCCGTTCTGCTAGTCTGATGAATAAATTGTTTCAAATAAAAAGCAGAGTAGGAAAATAAACAAAACGAAACGTTTGCTTTCGTTTTGTTTTGCTCTTTCCAATGAGTAAAACAAAAACAATGAGAACGATTGTCCCATTTAGTTTTGTACTGGTTTTTGTTTGTGAGCACTAAAAGTACATTAATTTAAACTCACGCACCTAGAAAAGAAAATAATGGGAGCAAAATTGAAAAGATTCAAGAAGAAATGTTTGCAAACGTTTGCTGCTTGAATTTCTCACTATACAATGACGAACGAAATGAAACTCTCATAAAAATACGTTTGAGCATTTGTTTTGTTCTCAATTGCACGATTGTAACGGGATATTAAAGCAAGCAGATGAGTGAAAAGCCAAAAGGTATTTGTTTTGGTTTTGGTCATGTACAAAACGATCGAAACAATTTTAAAAGTTTGTGTTTTCGTAGAAAACGTTTGCGAAAAGTTTTGTTTGTTTTCCCACTCTGATAAAAAGAACTCTCTTAATAAAATAATGAATTTATCAAAATAATTTTTCTTTAATTAAGAAGAAATGGGTAAACTCAGGTTTGAACTCAAGCTATAAATTTTAATTTCAATATAAATCTTAAACAGTTCAACAATTACGTATAAATATTAATTATTAAAAACGAAGGCACCCGTAATAAAAATTCCATGTTTACATTGTCACAGGTAGTTGAATACTAAGAAAGTCAACTACAAGGCAAAAATAAAGTAAACAAAAATGGAAAACTGCATGATCTCAGAGCCAATGACTCTGGAAAAAGTGGGAAAGTATGGAATATTTGGAATAATTAAAAATCAAAGATGGAATTTCGTACAAACCGAAATTGATTTAACTTGTAAGAAATGAATAAGTTGCACTTTTCGTATTCTAATTTGCTAAATAATACGGTTAAATAGTTGATATTCCTGATCTCTAGTATCCACCGTCAAAAGTGGTAAAATCGAACAAAGAACGCTGATGAGATGGTGTAGCGACCTCGAAATCAGTACTGATCCATTCTGCTAGTTGATGAATAAATTGTTTCAAATAAAAAGCACTCTCTTAATAAAATAATGAATTTATCCAAAACATAATTTCTTAAATTAAGAAGAAATGGGTAAACTCAGAGTTGAATTCAAGCCATAAATTTTCATTTCAATATTTACAGTTTATTAAACTTTTTACAGTGGCTCACAGCTCATTTTATGCAGTGCTCTGTGAAAAGAAAACCAACAGGAACTTTGAAAAATTTTTCATTTCATTTGAATTAATGAAGGCCCTAAGTTACAATGAGAAAATTTTACAGTACAAGCAAACAACTCTAATATGAAAAGTTAACCAACATTCTTAAAATTATTTTTTAATTTTATTTATAATTTATATTTTAAAAAATCGCACAATTTCTACACTCTTCTAAATAACCAAGAGCGTTGTTTGTAAAAATGAGTTAAACAATAAACGTTCTCTTATTATCTGCACTCTTTATTTGCTACTTGTTGAATTAAGTGAACATATAATAATTGTGTTATGAGACAGAATTTTTAAAAACAATTTTTTGAATTTTTTTTTTATTAAATTATGAGCAAAATATATTTGCACGTTTTTGTTTAATGCCGGTAAGTTTATATGAAACACTTTTTTTAATCAGAAAAACAAATATATAATTTCAATCGTAAAACTTATTTGGGAAAAAAGGTTTTTTAATTTTTCAAGTTACGTAATTTTGTAAATTAAATTAGATATTTTTTTTCTTTTCTATTTATTTCTTCATTAACTTATTTAAATTTTCACATAAAATTTCTTACATTTTGGAATATATTTATGCTTTCTTTTTTTTCAATTGAAATTTTTTATATTAATAAATAATTTAATTAAAAAGTCAATTTTTTATTCCACTCGTATGATCCGCTTGAATATTCTTTAGTTTTACGTTTTCTATTTTACACTGCAATTTGGCAACTGATTATTTTTAAAGTTACAATATATTTCCCTTGTGGTCTATTCGAAATTAGTTTCTCTCTAAAAATTTCAAAAAAGCTGTGTATATATTTATTTTTTTTTACTTGTTGCAGTAATAGTTTTTTAAGTGTTTTCTTTCGTAAAAAAATGTATTTTTGTAAATTTCTTGTTTTCATCACTCTTTGGCATCTTGTTGTGTTTAGCGTGTGTCAAGAAGATTCTATTTTGGGTCAATTTAAGTTATTTTGGGATAGGTCTATTTTTCCTTTTGTTTATTTGCATGTAGTGTGTGGAAATTCATGTGTTTATTTTATTGAAATGAAACACCCGGTAGGAAAAAAGAGTTTCAAGTTCTTGTCAACAAATGTATATTTTTGAAAATTTTTTTTATGTATGATTTAAAAAAAAATCAATAATAAAAAGATCTGCTCTAGAAGTAATTGAAATTTTGATGTTTTCATCTTCAAATAGAAATAAATTATAGTTTTTATTGCCTTATGCACAAACGATTAATAAAGTTATAATACCTGTTTTTATAAAATGAAAACAAAATTGTGAGTGAGAATTTATATTGAAAAAAAATCAATTTTTCGTATCTTATTGTTGTTTTCAATATTAATTCTCACTCACAATTTTGTTTTAATTTGATAAAAACAGGCATATAATTGCTGTAATGTTGGTTTTTTATGTGGGATAACCGGTTTTAATGCACACATTAACTTTATTAATCGTTTGTGAATAAGGACATTCACATTTAAATAAAAGTAAAACTGTAACAGCATTCTATTAATATTTTTTTATGGACGGCGAAGTAAGAGAGGCAGAACATTTTTATAAAAAACTGTGAAAATTCAAAGAAGTAAATTCTAAGACTATACTAAAATTTTTATTTTTTTCGACCAACTATATTATGCATCTACTAAACAACAAAGTTTTTTTTCATATTTCCTATTGGCTCGCACGCACATCTGATTTTTCTTACATATTCCCTATCAGCTAATATGCATGCATATATGTTTATATCAGAAATCCACTTAAATAAAGTTCTTTTGTCTGCCAGACCATTAAACAGTTTAAATGAAAATCGAAAAAAAACATAAAATTCCGCTACAAATAGTTATACTTACCAGTACACGTATTTCCTCAAAAAGTCAATACACTTTTGATGTGGAAAAGTTCGAAAAGCAGATTCCAGAATTTTATTTTTTTCAATAATAAATTGCTTTGTTGAATTTTATATTATATAAACATAGAGATATAAATAGTTTCTGTTGACATAATTTGCATATAAGATCGATACTTAATAAATTATAGGAATATCAAAAAACTGTTATCTCGAAAACTATCTCTCTTGGCCAAATCATATAAAATTAACTATTATATAATAACATGAAGAAGCTTTATAAAAAAAATCCAAATCACGTTGTTTTTTAACATTTTGCATTATTGGACACAATTATGAACAATAAATTGCTTAACCTAATAATAATCACTTTGGATTAACAACCAATTTAGTTCGAAAAATAATCACATTAAACAAGTATATGCTCGCTTGATCATTACAATGTTTGCTGTACTTTATCACACAACTGTTTGATTATAATCATATAAATCAAAAACGCAAATAGTTGTAAAAGTACAAAAAGAACAAACGTACCATTCATTATAATCAAAACCAAAAAAAGTTTGTCTGAAATAAAAAACGAAAAATTTAAATAAAAATGGTATATGAGATAAAAGCAACGTGTAACAATGGGTTAATTAGTGATGGTAAAATCCGAATATTGATCGGGGAGAAGTTGTAATTGCTTTAACCCTTACTTTACCTTGATGGTCATTCCAGACCATAATTGATTTTGATATGCATTATCTTTTTTGTAGCAAAAGTTTTGAAAAATCAAGGCTATGAATTCTATATGGAAATTGCTCTGAATTGAATAAAACAAATTTGGATTCAATTGGGTCACATTAAAAAGGTTCGCTAAGTGCACCTTATGGTCTGAATGGATCAGACTGAATTACTGCTTTTGCATTGACAAAGTTATCTTTACGGAATTTGTTAAAGTGTTTTATTCGGCAGCGGTGTTTTTGTTGTTGAATTGTTGTTGTTTTTTCACATATCGCGCTCCTTAATTGCAACGTAGTCATATCTCGAAAAAACTAGTTTAAAGTTTTTAATTTACTCACAGCTCAATGGAAAAATAAAAAAATATTCTCCCCTCCAGATAAAGAACGATACGATGAATAATTCTGCGTTCTTAATTCAACGCATTTCGAGATATGACCAAGTTGCAATAGAGGAGCCCTAAATTGCAAGACATTGCAAAGTAAATCCAAAGTCTAAAATCCGAGAACGTGTTGGCTTGAATACGCATAGAAAGTTGGGGTATAGTTACCGCTTTCGATATCAAATGAACAACTATCGAACAAAAATAAAACTCGATACCTATCGAGTTTCCTTATGATGGCATTCGATCACTATCGAATCGAAAACTAATTGAAAAAATATGTTTATATGAAATAAAAAACAAAACAAAACAAAAGTAATGTAAGTAGAAACAAGATTTTTGGTTATTTTTTTTTTTTTTTTTTTTTATAAGAGAAGTAACACTGAGGCAATTAGTATGCCTACCAACCCGTAGGTGTGTTACCTTCCTTGGGAATGGGATAGTGAGAGAGGACAGATGGTGAAAGAGAGAAAGCTTAATTTTTACAACTCTGATATTGCGCGCTTGTGTTAGTTTTAGATCAGTGTTGCTGCGCCTCTGATGTCAAGTAGGCGCATTAAATGTGTTTTAAGCTGTTGTAGCCATTTTATTAATTATTTTACTTCGCCGGCGATTTTGCTACAACACCGACGAAGGAGGGCGCTGTGATGTCCGCTAGCATACACCAGTATCAATTGCTGCCAGTACTGTTAAGTGACCAGTGCTATGCCTTCATCACTTAAACAATCCGACAACAACAAATACAATGGGATACTAATGCACATCTGAAAATGCTGGAGTTTATGACTTGTCTGAAGCTGGGCTCGAACCCACGTTCTTAGACATTATTTGCTTTGTAGTCAACGTGCTAACTACTTCAGAAAATGGATCAACATATATTGATGCTTTCATATTTCTGTTTGTCGGAGTCAGAAGAAGAATATGGTTTGCTTGACTCTATATTTTTTTTAGATTTATGTGGCGGTTCAGATTGTCGAAGGAGTCATTCAATCATGTTGTATCGCAACTAAATTTAGCTGGCTCCTATCAGAATGCAGTTGGTAACGATTACCCCATTGAAATATGCCAAGGCACGATAATCAAATAGTGGCCAAGGAAATGGATCTGGCAATAGGTTGTTTTATATCCTTCACCAAAAAATTTGGAAAGGGGATATATCGGTTTGTCATTCCGTCTGTAATTTCTTCATTATTCTTTTAAGACCCCATAAACTATATATATTCTGGATCCTTATAGATAGAGAAGTCGAATGAGCGATGTCCATCTGTCCCTCTGTCCGTCTATCCGACTGCTTTATTTTGGTGTAAGTAGAATTAAGGCCTCACGCAACATAGAGACATAAATTTCATACCATTCTCATGGAATTTTTCATAAAATTCTTCGGTTTAAAAATAACAAAACTCGACCCAATAATTAATGAGATATAGCCAAAGGACTTTTTTGTTATATTTCCTATTCTGTGGTTTTTTATGGCCCCAACTGTCCTACGGTAAATTTTATGAAGCAGATCTCTTGTATGGAGTTCTACGAAGGTTTAGACTGAAAATAATTAAAGTCGGTCCACTAACGACTAATTTTTCAGATATTTAGAGGATATCAAGTCTCATACTTATGTTTCTTATTTCAGTTACCATAAACCAATAGTTTCAATGATAAAAATTCCTGAATAACCTACATGTATTGTAAGACAATAAACATATTTTAAACGATATTAACTTCTCATTTATTCAATAAAAGAAAAAAATTAGTTTTCTTAAGGCAGAATTATTTTGTACGTTCTGTTCTGTTACGAATCAGCTGTTTTGATTCTGTTCAATTGAAAAACTGTTTGTCTGGTTTGTTGTTACTTTTTCGTTCTGTTCTGTTGCGGACTATTCTGTAGAAAATAGAATACAACGTTAAGTGACAGCCAAGAGTTTGTGTGTATTGGTTTTTTGTGGAATAAAATATTAAAAATTTTGTTTTAAAAGTCAGAAAATATTATTTTAATTCGAATTTTTAAAAATATATATATTTTTCTTAAATAAAAGACATTTTGCAAAAATTTAAAAGATGCATTCCTATAATTACATCGTCCACTTCCACTTTCTTACAAGTAAGTAAGAAATATTTTCTACAGAAATGAACGGCACAGAACGGCAACGAAAAGTAAAAACTAATGAGGCCTTTATCCGTCACCACGCTCAAAAAGTGTAACTTGAATTAATATCGAAGAAAAAACTTGAATTAATATCAAAGAAAAAAAAAAATACTGCATAAATAAAAAATAAATAAATAATTATAATTGCATAAGTTGATGAAAAATGCTGTGCAATAGCTTTGCAGCGGCAGTCCCCGAGAGCAACACGTCTTTTTTTTGGTGTGACCTTTCATGCATGCTTATGTTCTGCCATGTGAGTGACCAGTGTTGCATTGCAACCTGATGCCCCGAAAGTGTTGCAGAAGCACTTTGTTCCAAACCCTCCTTCATTGCAACGTAGTCATATCTCACCAAATGCGATTTTTGAGTTACGAAAGCAGAATTATTAAAAACTCGTTTTCTGAAAATCGAATTATTTAGAGATACGAGTATGGCTACGTTGAAATAAATGAGTGATATGTGTTATAGGGTCTTAAAATAAGAAGTTCCTTTTGGTATTTAAAAAACAAGCATTTTTAATAGATATTATAGGATGTTTAAAGGGGGGATTAGGCCGTGAAATGACAAAAATATCAGGAAATTTTACACCACCACTTCATATATTAGCGGCTGTATGTCCTCGATAGTTACACGAATTCCATATTTGAGGTCTTGAATCGATTGTGGGTCGTTATCATAGACCTTATCTATTACGTAGTCCCAAAGAAGAAGGTGTAAAGGTTGTAAATCATAAAATCGATGTGACTAACTGTGATCGCCTCTTCGCGAAAGCACATGAGCAGGGAATTTTTCAATCAAAAGAGCGATGGTATCGTTACTTGTGTGTTACGTAGCGCTATAAAATATCGTGTAATATAGTTTATGGAATTCCCAATACCAGAGATCGACGAGAAATGGTCCAACGTTGGAGTTCCTTATCACTATGGGCTCTAGTAGTAGTTTCAGTAGTTTTTTAAGGATGTGCACGAGTTTGATTCTTCATATTCTTGGGACTACCTTGTCCCAATAGTCTTCCAATCCCTGGCCGAGAAGGTGCCTCACAACAACATCAAAATGTTGCAGTTTTGCAAAGTGTGACCGTGAGAGTTTTACCATTTTTGTAGTTAATTTCAATGCGTTGTTAAAGCGTATATCGTTCCAATTCTATTTATGGCGTAGTTTTTATATATCATCTGTCAAAAAGTTACAGGTTGTTATGACAACTGTTAAAGGGGCAGGCTATTGAAAATAAAACGTGTTATTGGAACACAAAAGAATTTAGATTTATATTTTCAAAGGAACATAAATTTATATATGAGGGGTATATTAAATTGCATAAATACAATTTTTACTTTTTTCATGGCTGCCTTTACATGAAATCACTTCAAACTTATCTTATATCTTCTTCTGAGTCTTTTCTACTTAATATTATTATATTTAGTATAATAAATATTTGTATATTGAAATAATGAAGTTACTCTAATTTAGTTTAAAAGTTATTGAAATGGAGCTTGCAGCCTTTGTATGACACACAGTATAATTTATTATCAGCTTTTTTGTGTTGCCCATTTTAATATTTCTTATCATTTTGATTTTATCTACATAAGTAGCCGTCCGTACTTACTTTGTTTTCTTTAAATAAATATACAATTTTATATTTTTTGGTGTTACAATATATTATTCTTTTTTTTGATATTTTTCTTTATATTTAATGTGCTTTACGTGAAAAAAAAACTGATTAAAGTCCGTCAGCTATTTCATTGTGTTCATAAAAAGCAAAAAAAAAATAGATAAGAAAAAATGTGTTAAAGCCTTGATAATGAAAAAAAAAAATCTTAAAAATATGTATGT
Organism: Gymnocheta viridis; assembly: GCA_956483585.1. Lineage (NCBI taxonomy): Eukaryota > Metazoa > Arthropoda > Insecta > Diptera > Tachinidae > Gymnocheta > Gymnocheta viridis. The sequence continues at coordinate 73,977,387 of OY101443.1, forward strand.
ATGTATGTATTATTATGTTTATGCACTACGTATTTAAATATACATACGTAAAAGAAGTAGTAATAACAATTTGTTTTTATATGAAAAAAAAATAAAAATAATAAATAAAAAAACTGTGGCATTAAAGTACGCATTAAGATGTCTTAAATGTGTGCAACCTTCAGCTGTTGTCAGTTATAGACATCCAAATACAAAGTATATATCGTTGGCTTAATATATAAAAGACGTATCTCATTTTTTTGAAACTTTGTTTTTAATCTTTTCTGGCAATACACTTCCAAATACACAAGAAAACCTTAGAATCGCAATTAAAAAAAAATCGGGATACGTCCTTTCTTTATTAAGCCAACAATATCGACCCCTGTGCGCGAAATTATCTTATGTGTCACTTATTCGACATCGAATTTATAATGCAAATTGGTTCTAAGTCCATTTATTCTTCTGTTGATAAAATATTATAGCAATAAACACAATTGTTAAGGAGAGAAGGTAAGGCACATTTTATCGTATATAATAGTAACACAAAAATAGTAATAAAACGCTCCCCTTTAATTTTTAGTTTTTGTTACATACGATAATATCATGCGCACGGGTCGATATTTTTGTGAATTTTCTTAAATTTTTTTAATTATTTTATTTCTTTGTTTATATAACGCTACCTATAAAATTTTACAATTTATCAATTAAGGTTTCATTGTTTTCATTGGAGTTTTCATTGGAATCATTGCTATGGTTACCACTGCTACCACCACATCCTTGAGCGTAGTCCTCCTCCGAGTTGTTATTTTCAAAGGATAGCTGAGAATTTTCAAAATATTTATCATCTGCTATTACATACTCATTGTCTTGCAAGTGATCGTTTTTTTCGTGCTGTTCGAAATCTTGTTGGTTTTCGTTACTAAAAACAAAAACTTCGTTTAGGTCCTGATCCAGTGTAGTCTCTTCTTCACTAGAGACTTCTATAGTTCTTCTACGTCTAGCTCCTTCCGATTTTGATTCATTTTCAGCAGGAACTGCATTAGGCTTTGCGGCCGGCTCTGAAGTTTCAGCATCTGCTGTATCGTGTTTTTTGGCTGTAACTTCCGAATGTACATGAGCAGCATCAGTTTTATTCTCTTTATTCTCTTCTGAAGAATTTTCGTCCGAAGATTCCGCACTACGTGTATTTCTTCTACGTCTAATGTCTACAGGCTTGGCTTCAGTTTCTGCAGGAGCTGCGGCAGGTTTGGCAGCCAACTCCAAAGTCTCAGCAGGTGCTGTGTCGGGTTTTGGGGATACAACTACACCATTATCAGCATGTTTCTCCTCTGACGAATCTTCTTCGGAAGATTTGACACTGCGTTCTTGCCTTAAGACTTTATGTGGTGGTGTACCTTGAAAATCTTTCGGCTCATCGCTGTCTAGAGCACGTTTAAGACGTTTTAATTTTAAATATTTTTCATACTTAATAGAACCCTCATCTTTAACTTTCAGTTGATTGCTATTGTGGGGTATAAAGTCTATAGCCCTCTTGGATCTACCGAAATGTTTAGCATTTAGAATTTTATTATCATCTTCCGATACACTGCTGTCCTCGTTGCTATCTTCCTTAACAATAATATTATTGTCTGACTGTTCTTCACTGCAGTCAGCAGAATTGTTCTCTTCATTATTGTTATTTACTAAAACTTGTTGCTTCTGTTCTTCTGAGGAAGATGAATTTTTCTCAAAGGTTTTTGGCTCAGAACTTTCCGCACTTTCTGATGAGTCGGGATCATTGCGAATATCTGTTTTAATGGGACTAGCAAAGGACACTGCTAGTAAAACACTCAATACTGCACACAAAATTAATAATCTCATTATCCTGATTTAATTTCTGTTATAAATATTAACATTTATTATATGAAATTATAAAAAATATATTTTTTTAAACTTCTGTTTAAAATCGCAACGTCGTTTTTACGGCTCAATTCGTTGTATACTGTTCCATTAATATAAATTTTTATTAAGTTTTTATTGATTTTCAGTAATTTCTTATCAGTTTGTCTCGACGGACGTTTTAGTAACTTTTCATTATTCGATTCTCTCGATTATTCGATTCAATTCATACAACCATCGGTGTTTGTTTGCATGAAAAGGGTGATGAAATGATATAAGACTTAAAATAGTAAATTCTTCGTTGGCTTTATTTCTAGACACATTAAAAATTTTTTTCTTAAGCTGGATTTATAAAATATTTGTTCGGATATTTTTTTCATAAGACGTTTTATGTCTCTATTCTTGAGCGAGAGATATGATTTTGTTCAGATAACTCTCAACTTGAGTTGCACAAAGTTGAACTGAGTTGCCAAATCATATTGTTTTAAAAGCGATTTTACAGCAATTCTTTTATTTTTTATTGTTTTTTTTTTTCTTGGAAATAATATTGCTTTATTTAGCTCATTACTTTTCAACAGAGTACTTGGTCAACTAAAATCCAAAATAGACATTTTGATTGATTATAATATGATTAACAAAAATACGTCTCTCTTTAAAATTTTGATCACAAATATTCCAAAATACCGATTTTATTCAATAAAATCAAAAGGTAGTAACCACAATGTTAACAAATGTATAAACCAAAAAGGCGAAACTACTATTTAAAGAATGAAATAAATTTGAACGAAGAACGCTGGGAATATTTGTTCCTTATCATAAAAGTAATATAATGGGTACTGAAATCGAATATGTTTCCACTAACAAAGTTGAAAAAATTAATAAAAATTGTGAAAATAATATAAGGAGAATGAAAGGAAAACAATAGATGGGCCTAACAAAAGGAATCATTTGTGAAAAATCACCAAGACAACTTAAAGATGGGTGTACATCAAAATTGTGTGCAAAAAGTCCAACGAAAGAATAAAATATCAACAACAAAAATGGAAGCATTTTCAGGAACTTAAATTTTTACTCCCGGCTGATTGCCACATTTTTTACGATAATATATCATACTCAAATTAAATGCATCGTTTTCTTTCCATTTGTGCAATTATGAATTTTTATTGTTTATGTGTTTTATTATTTTTTGATTTTTGAAGTAAACTGATTTTTTTGAGTTTTCAAATATTTTTTTTTTATATTCCAAATACAAAGAATACATTGGAAAACATAGTTTCACTAAATAGTTGTTTAATTACGCTTGAAAACCAATATTTTTCAACCTAATTATAAAATTTTGGCTTCAGAAAAAACGATTCCCAAAGGCCCTAAGGACCATTACAAAAAAATACATTATTTTATAATTTTTTTTTATAAACCGAATTCGTATTGATTTTTTAATACTAATTCTGAAATTGTTCATCTACCAAATAAATATTCTTAAATTTATAGGGTTTTATGCTTCCCCTGTAAAAAAAAGTAAAAAGTGTACTTACGGCCTTTTGGACGAATTACAATTTTTTTACACTATTTTAACAAATTTTTATTTTTTATTTATATATTTCATATGGTACTCTTAATATTCCGGAACATATTTTTTAAATGCATGAATCGTCCTAGAGAAAACTCTCTGTCTATAAAATGTTGTTCGGACGTAAATATTGTCCGAAACAAATGGGTTAATCCGCCTTTAGTCAAATGTATGTATATAAAAATTTACGTAAAATTTTATAATTTTATACATTTTTGGACTGTCGAGAAAAAAGTCTTTAAATTGGCTTACTTTTGTAACTTACGTTTTTTCAATTACTCTATAATTAATATGCACAGTCCAGCTAAAAACTGACAGGCTATGAAGCGAGCAGGAAATTACCTAAAATAGCATATTACTGAGTGCCTTCAAAATATTTGTAACCCATCAGTAAACTGATAAGAAAGTTCGAATGGTATCTTGGGCATTAAAGGATTTATGCCAAGCTTTGAATATTTTTGAAGTAAATTTTTGAGATTGTAAAAATAACTCGAAACAAAAACTATTTAAAAATCATTAATACTTAAAGAATCCGATAGAAACTTGCATCGCCATAAAATTTAAGTGCAAGGAAATTTGAAAAAAAATTATTGGCATTCAAACAACTCATGGTGCTTGGAAAAAGGTCGACAAATCGGAATAAACTCACAAAAATTCACAAAAGCTTTAAACAGCTGCAAAATTCAAACCAAGTATTAGATTTTTTTCACAAAATTGCAAACGCTTCTTTTACATTAAGTCACTTGTATGACAAAACATTATAACAAACTTGATAATATATTAATTAATTCATTTATTTCCAAAAATTTTTAATCGAACTTTTTTAGTCGATTATTTTCAAGCACCAGAACTCCTATCTTTATCCAAATTTATACACAAGTGCGATTTTTGCGCTGCTTTTTTTTGCGAGCTTTCCTTTTTGTATTCTGTATGATTAATTGCGTATACAGTAATACGAGTTGCTTTTAGCATCCAGCAAATATTTATAAATAAACTTTAAAATTCATAAGAATTTTGAGCTGATATGAAAAAAGAGATCAGCAAGTTGTCTGTATTATTTATAATATTCAGCGTTGCCAGCTTAGGAATACCGCAGATACATATACATGCCTTTTGCTTATGTATTCCATCTGTTGAATATAAGAAAAAAAACTAACCGAATAGTTCTAGTTTTCGAGACAAAGCAGCTTATGTATTCAAGTTATTTAAACTATTTTGTCTATTTCACTCTAATTTTCAGCAGTGGTCGTTAATTTTTAAATTTTTCGAACACAAAAATATCTTCAATTTGATTATATAAAATCTAGATGGTATTTTAGAAAACTTAGGCTTTCTTTGAAGGATGATAAAAACTGTCTCTTCTTGTTTTTATTCTAATGCTTAATAGATTTGAAACTCTTTCACATTGAACTATCAAAATATATTTAACAATAAAATCATTTTCAATAAAAGTTGCAAGTTTTTCACATCCCAAGAAGAGAACGAAAAATACAAACAAGTGAAATACTTAGATAACAGTTCCTACTTGTTAAGAGGTAAAAAGCTCGTATATATGCTGCGTTCACCGGTGCTTACTCCTGATCATTAGTAGGCTTTCAATTAAATTTTTGAAAAAAAAGCAGAGAATGTTTATACAAAAACTCTCAAGAAATCAATGACAGTTATTTATAATACGAAAATTAAAAGTTAAACGAATTTTTTTAAACACAAATAACTTTTATTCGATATGATTATTTTGCTTACAACTTATTTACAATCAGTCTGCTGATGAACTGACATACACAGAAAAAAAATACTATACAATTAAAAAAAAAGAGATGTGTGATATCTTGGCTGAAGTGGTTAACGCGTTGACTACAAACCAAAGAATGTCTAAGAACTTGTGTTATCGAGCCCAGTTTCAGGCAAGCCATAACATCCACCATTTTCCAGATGTGCATTAGTGTGCCATTGTATTTGTTGTACTGTTTAAGTGACGAAAGCATAGTACTGGACACTTTTCACTGAACAGTACCGGCAGCAATTGATACTGATGTACGCTAGCGTACGTTACTTCACGCTCCTTCGTCGGCATAGTAGTTGAATCGCCGGCGAAGTAAAATATTATAAAATATTTTTTTATCCATTCCTCTTTCCTTTAAAAGTTTGCACAAATTTCAAGTTTTAATATTAAACATATTTTTGTAATAAGAACAAATTAAAAAAAATCTTTAGTCAAATTTAAAGAGGTTGAGTTCTGTATACCAGTGATATTTTTGACATAAGTATTTTTAATTGAACATTTTTTCTATTTGTATTGATTGGCTTTAATTTATTTATTGTCTCATCCTAGAAAACAAATAGTACAGTACACTACAGAAATTCTAGGGACGTTGCAGGCTTTTTTTATTGTCTCTCAAACTACTGGCAACATTGATAGTTTCCCTTGATGTTGTGTTTTCTGTCGTAAATTGTCATCATTTCAGAACTTCTTTTGTCTCTTTTTTTATACTTAAAACGTAGTTTTTATTTTGAACGAATTTAAAAAAGATGATAAGCTTGCATGTAATAGGTCAAAATGATCATTAACTGATACAGACATTTTATATTATTTATTGCAAATTTCATAGTCGTAGTTGTGCTTTATTTAATGGGAGAACCTCAATGTAGATTTCAGAAACATTTTAACAATGTAAAGTTTACATACAGTTTGTCAGGTAAATGTCTGGATTAATGCACATAAATAAAGTAAATTCGTCGTCGTGCTGTCAACAAAGCGAAAAACTAATTTGAAGTACACTTTACCTATCCTTTGGGCTCTTGCATAGACCTTATTAGTCGACATTGACTCGAGTCGGACTTCTTTTAGCATGTGGTGTTGAAAGTACATGAGAATATTTTCCCTTGATGGCAGCATTTTACATAATTTTTTTATTTGTTTTTGATGGTATTTTCAAATGATATTTAGGGCCATTAACACAAAGTTCAGTTATGTTTATTTAATTTTAAAATTTTACTAACTTTCAGTTTGTCTAAACTTAATATTTAATTGGAAGTTAAAAATGTTCATTAACGATAAAAGAATTTAGTTGACTTGCAGTTATCAACTATTGTGAATCACAACACCAGGCATTTATTTTTGGGAAATGCAAAAAAAGAAAATAACACCATCATCCAAGGACATCTGAGCACGATTTCTGCGCAAAGAAATCACAATTTTTTTTTAGAATTGAGAAAAAATATTTTTTAAATAAACAAAAAATAATTAATTTTAAATGTCATATTATTTTCAAGTTAAAAATTTAAACTCAGAAAGTATTTCAGTTAATTTTATTCAAAAGTTAAATCTTAACTGTGCTTCGTATTAATAAATTTTCACTGACCAAAGTTAAAGTTTGAGTTTAGTGTTAACTTCAAGTTAACTTTTTTATTGTTAACGGCCTTTACAAATATAAAACTTATATAAAATTTATTTTTCTTTTTTTTTACATTTTGTGCCAATCAGGTTGATTCGGGATTTGCTCCTGTTTTTAAATTTTCTTTTACAATCTTTTCTTTAATTTATAAAATAACTATGAAGAGATCTCAAAACGCATTTAATAAAATTTTGTGCAAGTTGAAAACAAAAGAAGAAAATTTATATGAAGTGTATTCGAAAAATCAGCTGTCATTTAAAAGCTCCATTCATTTCCTTGACACTTTAATTATGATTTAGTTTTGCTTCAGCGAGTTGTTCATATAAATGTAAATTGCAAATTTGTAAAAAATGTGACTTATGATTTGGAGCTTTAGATTTTTAAAAAAATGCTCAACAACCTGCGGCAATATATATTTGCAATGTTTTAATAATATTTTTAGCTCGATGAATCAATATATTTAAATTTAAAATAGGTAATATAATGTCTTTACGCGCGGTTAAAACTTTGGTTCAGTTAAAAACGGCCTGAAACGAGGAAATTCTAGTTGTGAAACCTATAATATACAAAATGTTACAAAGATTTAGTTTGAAATAAAACCGGTGTTGTGGCGAGATGATAATAACATTAAAGAGGCTAAAATATACTTTAATATTTCTAAAGGGTGTCCCAAAATTAACACAAAAACTTAATTAATAGAAAATACAGTATTTAGGTGCAACGCTTTATTTTTACTAACCCCAAGCTGTAACCTGCACGCTTGCCATTTTAGCACTTTTACAGCCTTGTTCACAAACGTTTTATTAGAGACTAATAAGCAAAAATCCTTAAAGTAGTATTCACAAACGTTTAATAGCACTATGAAGCTGCAATTAGACACTAATAATCTCAAAAAATTTATTGTAGGCATCACCCCTCTTTATCTGTTTAATAAGTTGACATTTGTATTGTTAAAAGTAAAAAACAATTGTGAAAGTTTGAAAGTGTGAAAAATAAAAAAAATATGAATGTTTTAAATGTAATTTCGACAAACGGTAGGTTGGATCAAAGTATAACTGTAAAATAAGTACATTTTTATGAAGTAATTGGTGTCTGTGTTTTTGTTTTCTATTGTGGACACTCTTTCTATTACCAACTCCTTCAGCAAAGTCTAGTTAACATAAAAAAAGTTCAATAAAATGTACGTACATACGTACTTATATGTACATACATATGTATATAAGTGTGTACATATTTATGCGTTTGCGTATATTTTTACCTGATCATTGATATATTAATACTTGCCTTGTCTTCTTCCACCCAGTTGTCACTGCGTTTTCTTCTAATGAATTTTTCCATGTTTTTGCACTTTGCAACCACCAAAAATTTTCTAAATAAATCAGTCAAATAAATTAGTGGTGTATAAAAAACTACAACGTACTCGGTATTTGAATATTTTTGTAATACTTTAGCAAAACATATTGTTGGCAATGCCATTTCAACACGTCTTAATAAATTTATATATATATTTTTGGATATTATAAGTAATATGCTATTAAAGTAAATTGATTAAACAACCTTTATATGGAATTAATTTCATATTTTTCCAACCCTTAGAGAATAGTTGCTAATCGAGTATTTTATTGTATGCAACATTAATGTTAACTTGACAATTTAAATAACACAGTGTAGCTTAATAGTTAATTTTGCCTTATTAAATGTTTATGAATAAGGTTTCTTATTACTGGCTAATAACACTAAAACTGATTATTAACTAATGTGAGCATAATGTCTTCAATAACAATTTTTTGGTGAATAAGGCTGTTAGTGTTTAAAAAAAATGCTAAATGCGAGTTTAGTATATTTTTATAATTATTTAGCATTTCTAGCACTTTTTTTTAGATCGCAGAAATACTTAAAAAAATCACTTAAATAATATCAAGTTAAGTATAAATTCTCTCACTGTATGAAAACGTACAAATACATATATACGAGTATATATGCTACCTTTTCTATAACTTTGTCGTAGGTTTTTTACATCTTTGCAATGTAAGAAAAATAAAACAAAGAATTGTTATTTCCGGTTATACGAATAAAAGAGGGTGTAAAATTAGACAACGGTAGCTGCAATACTTTAGACTAGCAACCCAAAATAACTGCTGTTATTTTTTAAATATTCAATTGGTCAAAGAAAAATTAGTAAAATCTAAAAATCTTTTAGTCTTCTCATAATAGTTATGAAAGATTTTTATTTATGTTGGTCTTCTCTTAACAATTAGTTTTTTTTTCGGTCTTTGCATATTAATTAAGGATTTTTAGGGCTTGCACACACTAACTATGTATTGACATAGATGATCAATAAAAATAAAGGTAGCGAGAAGACCTAGAAAAATAAAAATCTTTTGTAATGGTTGTAAGAACTCTCAAAAAATATTGGTCTTTTATAAGTGTTATGAAAGACCCAAATAAATTAAAATCTTTTAGTCATAAGAAGACCAAAAAAAAATCCTGATTTTCAACTGTTAGTAAGAGGTTGTTATTTTAAAAAGGCTTGAATAATAATTATTTGAAGATTTTTTTAAATAAATAAATATAAGGCATTTATTAGATATCTTGCGTTTTTCATTTCTATTTTCCTAATTTTTCTCTCTGAATAAATACACATCTTGACACACATCAAGTAATCAAAGCCCGTTTATCTATCTGGTTGCAATTTCTGCATTGTAAAAGATTTAGGAAAGTTTAAAAAAGAATAAAAAATTAATTAATTAAATAAATTGTAGAAGGGGACTTAGAAAATTATTTTGGTTCTTTAGGCATTTTTGATGTTTGTCATTATAAATATTTGCCAAAATTTTTCATAATGCTAAAAAAAAGAATTGTTTTCAGTTTTTTTATTTAAGTAAATTAGGCAATTTATCTTGGGCCTTTTCTTTAATGACATAAATATATTAATTGTTTTTTTCCATTTGGTTAATTTTTCACAAAACTTTTTGTAAATTTGAAATTTTTCGGGTCTTTTTCATTATGAATGAAAACTTGAAAATATAGGCGATTGAACTTATAGATTCTGTGGATGATTTTTTATTGGGTTATCAAGTGTTCTTTATACGATCTCTTACATTTTGACACAATAATACTATAATTACCACTATTAATTTAAAAATATTATTTTTCTATTTGATTGTTAGTATAAAATCTATTTTGATTCAAATAATAAGTTTTTTAATCACATCCTTTTTCAGTTTAAGTTTGCCCAAATTTCAAGTTTTAATTTTAAGGATATTTTTTTAATAAGAAGTAATTAAAAAAAGTTGAGTTTTTTTATACCAGTGATATTTTTGACATGATTATTTTTAATTGATAATTTTTTCTATTTGTAATGAATGCCCCAAATTATTTATTTTGTCAGCCTAGAAAAGATATGTGTATGTACAGTAAACTACAGAAATTCTAGGAATGCCAAAGACGTTGTAGACTAGTTTATTGTCTCTATTTCTACTGGAAACATTACAGGAAATATTGTTGATATAATGGGAAGGAGTTACAGATTGGTAACAATTTGTTCTGCTTGTATGAAGTACTAGTACAAGGATTAAATAATAAATATTGAAACTTTATTTGATTCCCTTTTTATTATTTTTTTATTTAAGTAGATACAAAAAGAAATATAGTTTTAATCGAAATCAATTATTTGATTAATCAGAAAATTCGATCATTGAAATTCATGAATAATCAATTAGGCAGTTTTGTATTATTTAAATTCATGAATAATTGATTAATCAGAATTTTGAATAATTAACATTTTGAATAATTGCTTAATTGACGATGCTGTCATGGCAATGGTACTACATCCACCCTATTTCACTGATTCGTGTTCACTTTTTCGATTGCCTTAATAACTGTCTTGAATATTTTAATAAAAGTAAATTGGTCGGTGAAAATAATTTTAAGCTTTATGCACGAAAGTATACCTCTTGTTTTAGAAACCGATACAACAGTATTATTACTAAGCATTTGAATTGATAAATATAAAAATTTTCTTTGCTTAAGTAAAATGAAAAAAAAAAATAAAAAAAACTGTATTAGCGGAACTCGTTATTAAAATGCCTTATTCGGTATTTTGATCAATATGAAGTGTCAAAACTATTGTCTGGACTCCTACGTCATGTCAGACAATTACTAGTGATTTTCCCAGCAAATATGTATTCTATCAGTTCACAATAATATAAATGTAGAAACAGTTTTGAATTCATTAATAAAATAACCCGGGGACAAATTACGGCATTCGATATTGAAAGAAATTTCCATACAAATTCAAAAAATTTTGTACGGGATTTCCTTCGACATCAAATGCCGTAATTTACCGCCAGCATTTATGTAAATATTGTAACAACTCTTTCTACCTTTATATTAGGTGTGTTCGTGTTCTTTTACATTAGAATGCGGTAAATGTATCATTACTGAGTAAACTGAAAAATTGACTCTCAAAAAAAGCTCTCGTGCAAAAACCTACGCGAACGGAAAAATTTTAGAAACAGGAAACAACTGATTACAAATAAATGTTGTGTTGAATAATATTTACACTTTTGACAACACAACTCTTTTTCCTGTTGGTACTCGATGCAATATTTATTATAACACGAATATTTTAAGAAAATATAAACAAATTATTTTCTGTAATCTTTTCCATTTGTTTATTTATATTTAATATTTTTATAATGTGTGTCTGATTAAATTTATTCAAAAGTATGTGATTACATGTTTTTGCTATTGATTACCTTAAAAACAAGTGCAGTACTTAGCAACCATACACTTATCACTTTCACAACTCCAAAGAATTGAAATAACACATCGAAAATGGCTGTAAATGGTTTGTACAACATTTATTTCCTTTTAAAAGGCATATTCAAATAGTTTAAAAATTATTATTCATGTTTAATTTTTTACTATTTAAAATTTTCTTTTTTTTAATAATTTTTTCAAAAATTGTATACTTTTTGTTTTCTTACTTTTGTTTGTTTGCCATTTTAAATCATGCCAGTACGTTTTTGGGTTTTACTAACTTTTACTACAAGAAATTTCTGCAGCAAAAATTTGTAAGTACTGAGCCATGAATTGTCTCTTTCCGCTCCCAATTTGTGTTCTCATGCATTTTGGGCAAACGAAAACAATTTAGTAAAATCCAGTAAAGTTCAGTAAAAATTTGTAAAAACTTTTGTATCATGCAAGGCAAATACATATCAGGTAGTCGAATAAAAAGTCGCCTTTGCAAATCTAATTCCTGTACGTCAAAATAAGCTGTTCAATTTAAATTTTAGACCAGAAAGGTGTAGCCGAAAACAAATTTTGACAATTATAGAACACAATGAGCCAGCTGAGTTATCGAGTTCACTTGATATGAATTCGCCTTGGTATCATGTATTCTATCAAAACATGACAGCATTATCAGTTGTAAAAGTAGTGCAATTTCAGTTTTTGTATTTTCTCTTATAATTTTTTCTTTTTTTTTAATTAGTATTTACGTATTAATTTCATTTTATTTAAACAGTTTTGTTGTATATTTTTGAATGAAAATATTCAAATTTTAATAAAAACTTTCAATCAACTAATTGACTAATCCGCTTATTAAGCAATAAAAAAGCTTGACTAATCGATTAATTAAACGGTTTATTATTAATTTTTTTTCTAATATTCAATGTTTGCTCCTTCAGTTCATGAGAATTCTGTTGAAGATTTAATAAATAATTATACTTCTGCTGATTCAGCCCAAATTGTTCCGGGCTAGAGTTATCAATATCCACTTCGTTATAGTCATCAGAAAATTTCTTATTTGCCGGAAATTGGTTAACATTTGCATTTAAGTATTTCCCAGAACAATTCCAAAAAGCAATCACCAATAATAGGTTCAATAGAATTATTTTCATTTTGTTTGTTTTTTTTATTCAAAATCTTAACGAGTAGAAAAATTATTAGCGACTAAACAGATGCAACAAAAAATATGTGTTTATATTTGTTTGTACGAGTATGTATATAAAATTACTGATAATTAGAATATTAATTTTTAATACACTTTCAAATAATTAATTCATGTACGAGTACATACATACATACATACTTACTTTGTTGATTTGTTATCAGTCTGCCTTGAGTTTGCTGAAATTTCACGCAACTTGTGGTTTCCCAATGCAGGGAAAAAAATATTAAGAAATAATTGTGAAACTACCGGTGTGGGCTAACGTCGATAATTGAGTTAATGGTCTGAATTGTAGAGACTATATGTCCAGAGCTTGTAGGCTTGACTTCCACCAAAACGACTGCGGAGTTTTGAATATTAAGGTCAATTTTAAAGACTAACTCATTACTGGGTGAACGCAATGCATCTGGATACCTATAGGTCCACAAGTACTTAAAAGTTCAATATCTATTATTTATTTGTTGTATTAACATTACAATTTCTTTCGATTCGAATTAACAACTTTGTTTATTAGTCACACCTGAATGAATTGAGATATTTAAAATTAAAATTTTAAATAATATTCTAAAGCTTATCGCAAGTCAAAAATTATTTTGAAAGATTTTTTGCGACACTATTGCCGAATATACTTGGGAAAACCCAAATAAAATTAAGATTGAAACAAAAATTCCGGAAATCCCAAGCCAAATATCGTTAGGTGAAATTAGATTTTTTCAATCCCGGAAAACTATTGCGGGAATTCTCGAGAACTTTTCTAATACACTCAAAAAAAATCAATCCATCCGTACTTAAATCAATCCCAAGCGGTATTAAAAGTACGGTAATCCCAGATTTACTAAAATCAAGTACAAAAAGATTGATTTAAGTACGGACGGACTTAAATGCTCAATTTAACCCTAGCTTGGGGACTAATCTTTTTCTTCGAATCCATATATATGTATTTACATTTGTAAATACATATATATTTTTCGATTAAAGCTTCTGCTATTACTATTTATTCTTTTCTTATTTGCTTTTTTGGTATAAAGAAGTACATAACATAAACATTGGCGTAGATAAAATTTTTTTTGGGGGTTGGGCAACCCTCCAAGAATTACTCTAGTCCCCCCAGAAACTACAAATCTTAAAGTAATTTTGATAATATAAGGGACTTGGTATATTGATAGTAATGTGTAGTCATAACTCCAACAATGAGCGGCATCTAGCTCTCTGGCAAAAAACTGAAATACCATTGTACCGAGCAGCTATGTCAGAAAAATGCTTCAAAATCATTTTAAGGTTTATTTGTTTCGATCAACAATTTACAAGAGAGCAACGATCAGTAACAAACAAAGCTGCCCCAATCTCTGTCCTTTTAGAGACCGAACCAAGTTCACGCAAAACATTCATCTAAGACCGCCGAATACGGCATACAGGGATAGAGGGATTGCGATGCCAAATCATACAACCTCTTAACTGGGTAAATATATACAGGAAAATCAGGAGACGATAGGAGGAAAAAACTAAGGGGAAAGAGTTGTGAAAGATTTAGTAAAACAGTATAAAAATACCGGATGCAATGTCAATTGCGACAATTGTCTTTCTGTAGCAGATACGCTTGCAAGCTGGAAATTTTCCATGATTGGCACGATGAAAAAAAAAATTACAACCTGTCCGACCTCGAAGTCTAAGCCCTCACCGCAAAGAGTAGAGCATTCGAGCATATTAGGCTATGGAGAAAACAAGACCATTTGCTCCTATGTTCCTAAGAACAAAGCAGTCGTTTTACTTTCGACAATCCCATATGATCAAACAATCTCAAACACAAAACAAAACCAAATGTAATTTTATTTTATAATCTGACAGAGGAAGGCGTTGATGTAATGGATTATATGCTGAGGCAGTATACAAATCGCTGGCCGCTTGCTTTGTTTTATAATATGCTGGATATATCAGCACAGCATAATATACCCAGAAAACTATACTTCGCAGTTTACTACAAAGAAAGCTAATTATTTATCAAATATTTACGGCAAGGAAACTTTTTTATTTGTTTTATTAGCAAAAACATTTGGACAGCGTTTATTTTTGCAACAACTGGCAGGACAATTGTGTATGCCAGCGATTTTGAAAAGAGCTAAAATTTCTCGTGTTATTTCATATTTTCGGATAAAGAGTTCAACTGAATGCTTACGGATGTTCCTATTCATACACTGAACAGCTCCACAATGGAAGATTTTGTCCCAGACGAAGATGATCGTGGGCATTCAAAAGTGAAAGGTGCTTAATATTTATGCTACCAAGAAAAGTGCAAAAGAAAACGCTCAACAACGTATAAAATCGGCTTGCATCGAACACAGAAAACACACACAATGTGCACAATGTATAACATACTAATATTTTATTTTCATAACACTGGTATATTCCTGTAGCACTTATTGTTTTGTAAACCAATAATTTTATGTATAAAATAAAATGTATTATATTAAAAAAAACACATGAAAAAGAAATTTATTTACATATGTAAATAATGTAAATGAAGAAAAAATTACAAAATCGAAACAAACAACGTTAAATATATTTTTTTCTTATATTTTTTCCATTCAAACGAAAAACTTAAAAAATTAGTCACTGAGTCCAAACCATATGCATAAAGGACTGTAAATATATAAGTTAGAGCTGTTTTAAAAGTTGGATATTTACATTTGTAAATAGTGCCCAAGCCAGGGTTGATTTGAGAGTTTTTTTATTGATTCCAGATTTTTCACGTGATTAAAGAATTTTATACTTATTTTAAGATACTCCCGGATTTTATTGTAATTTCTAATTAAAATTTTTAGTACGACTCGGAAGCAGAAAATGCTTGAATTCAGTACCTCGTTTTTCTTTCCGTGTAGATTTTTTTAGTAAATCGTTAACAGAATTGAAAGAGGTGAGAAGTAAATATGGATGTACATGTTCATTACGTATGGATCTGTTATGTTCAAGCAAAAACTTAACAAAATAAATGTGCATGTTTGTATGCAATTTTATTTTGCTTATTGTTTTTTCCATTGGGAAGGGCATGTGTAATTCGGTTGTTTTTCTCTTTAAATAAATGATACTAAAATAGTTATACGTTTAAACTGGCGGTCGAATGTCGACTCTAGTAAATATAAAAAGATTATGTTTGCAGAAAAGCACACAATTTTCCTAATAATTGCTTTTGAGAATCAACGAATAAAAAAATAAGAGTATTGGATACCGCTACTAGTTTTGAGTCTCGATGGTATATCATATATCACAGAGTTGCACATTTTTCTCGCTACTGGGTATATCCGAATTAAAAAAGTTTTATAGAGTTAAAATATTTATAGACGTAATATTGATTCTTTGGAAGCTATGAAATGCGGTTATTTAAAATTGACTTCCAATGCTTTGTACTGGGGACTAACGTGCAAAAGTTAAACCGCCAATTTCAAGGATATCAAAACTATTTCTGTGATTTATTCTAATTTAAAGTTCTGCACCGCAAAAAAGAATAAGAATATTTGGATGTAATCAGATCTGAAAATCAGTTTTATAAATGGTCCGCTCTAAAAATTAAGTTGTTTCACTCTGTGTCTATTTAGCTCAGCTTCATCTTAAAATCAGCTTGTACCGATGGCACGAGTATTAATTTATTAATGATTTTCGCTGAAAATGTCACATATTTAATTTAGTCGATCTGATTAAAGAAAAATAAACCAAACAAAATCAATTGTATTTGTACATTTCAGAGTAAAAATAATTGAAAAATATAATATGCACGTTATCTCTAAGAAACAAAAAGGAATATTCTACGAGTAGCAAATTATTCTGTTGACTTGAATTAGTATTAAATTTAATTGCGCACAAAAATTAACACAAAAAATAAATTAATTCTTAAAAATGAGAATCTCTAACTTTGCAGTCATGTTCATAATATTTTTGATAAAATTTTCCATGTCCAAGCCTTTACAAAATACCCAACTGGATGGAAATAGAGATACAAAGTTATTATTTCAACCGACAGAGCCTGCTTACAATGAACTTTATTATGGAGAAGTACAAATGGAGGTGACAGTGGCCAGTAATCCAGTTTATTTTAGACAGAGAAGTAATAGTTCTAAGTCATTTCAACTAGATACAGTTAGAGCGAATTAGTTAAAATTGTATTTAAAGCACAATAAAATTTATACAAGCAAATATTTTTTTTTATTTTTTTTAAGATCACTTTAAAAAATTTAAAACACATCATGAAATTTCATTTTGTTTGGCTTATTAAATATGTAAGCACTCTTTTGGATTTGGTTAAAAGCAGCAGCATTTTTAGTTGTAGCTACGCTATAAAGAGTTATTAGTATGTGGAGCTTCATTGAGATTATTAATGCCGTGCAAATGATAAAGGCAGTTAGTTAACTTCACTTACTGCCTTTTTGAAATATAGATAACGATATATTTTTTTAATAGTTTTTTAAATATCAATTACAAAATCTATCATTAAAAATATTATTTCGCAAAGATAACTAGCTTTTGTCGAATATACCGAATTGGTTACATATCCAAAATGTAAATCAGTTAAAACATTTTAGGAGGTTTAAAAGTAGTAAAACTAAAAATATACTCCTTTTGTCTGGCGATAATTATAAATACTGCCTATTTAATGAAGTGAAGGATAAAGACATTTTTTCAGCCGTTATGAATATATTTTTTGCTTCTGTTATGAAAAAAATTTAATATTACTTTTCAGCTATTTTTTGCACTCCTTTAGTGTAGTTTGGACATCTGTGAAGATATTTGCAAGTGCGTCTGTGAGTATTGATATACATTTCAAATTAAAGCATGCGACTGCCCTCGCTAAATCAGTAGTTGGGGATGCAATTTGCTAGCGTTTGCATACAGTAATAATAGTAATAATACTGCTAGACTAATAAAAATATAAATCCAATAAAGCCTAAACTTTAATCAATTCACTGTTAATGTCCTTTACAACGAGGAAAAGAATAACATCTTTAATTAATTGTCTGTCGATTTTCTGATCAATATGTTGTTTGATTACCGGAAATCAAAGCACGATGCTTTCATATCGTATATAAAACGATTGGACAATTATATATTTTTGGTGAAATGCGCCAAGCACACGCCCACTTCCCACACATTGTAAAATTGTGTTTATTTATTTTATTTTCCATGTTCCATACACAATACTTTAAGTCTCATATTTCAGTATAGAACTCAGTGCAAGTACATACAATATAATAATTTTCAAAATACAACCCTGTATGGAATGTACATAGTAAAACTATAGTGTCATGCTAGTGACATTGTCACCAAGTGTTAGATTCTGGTTCTGTGAAACTGTCTAATGAAAAGTTTTTTTTTTCATATTTTCATTGAGTTTCCGATTCTCGTTTAGCCCGAATTGTTCCAAAACAGCTTTTTTTAAATATTTTAATTTTGTTTATATAGATAGAATTAAAAGTTATAACTCATTGTGAAAAAAATTGTTTTCCCAGTCTGACTCACAAACTTTTAAAAAAAGAAATGTGTCCATATGATCACACGGGTACGCTTACAAGAAGTTTAAACAAAAAACAATTTTGATTGAAAAATAAAATTTTTGTTAAAAATAATTATTTTTATTGAATTCAAATACACGATACATGAGTATTTTGATATCAATCTAGAGTAAATAATTTAGGTTACACTGTATCTGTTTGGTAGGACACAAAACATTTGACGCATACTCCGACATTACATTTGACGCAGGATGTTCGATCAACTGATTTGCAGAATTTCCAGGCGCGACGTCTTTTTTTCAGCTGGTATAACATAATGAGCACACCCATCATAACGCAATGTTGCCTGTAAAGTGTTAGTGTTTCTTTCCTTTTTCTGTTTACTGACCTGGACGTTCTGGCTTTCCACCGAAATGCTTGTTTCTTCTTCGCAATTGGATTCCAGAAGAGCAATCGATATGTTTGACGTAGAATTTTCGAAAACCTCTTTTACAATATCATTTATCTTTTCTTCTTTTTGGCAATTTTCAAGCTCATCTTGTGGATGGCTTTCGTCTACTTCCCAGAACAATTTCGCAGCCAGCTTCTAGCTGTTTTGGGCAAAAATCTTCTAGGGCAACTTCAATTTTATTTTCAGTGTCATCTTTACCACTAAAATACTCTTAATTTTCCGGAGGCTCAATAAAATGTTTTCGTAGTCTTCCTCTTCACTATCTAGTTCTTCAATATAGTCCAAAACCTCTTTAAGTGACAATTTTCTTTGAAATCATTAACAAAATAAATTAAATGAAACAAATAAAAATTCATTGTATTGAAAAATATTGCTAAATTATTAACAAAAAAAATTAAATATATACGTCTGTGATTGTACCCGTGTATCCATATGGACACACTGACGAAAGGTTTTTTAAAGTACTTAACTATATTTAATTAAACAACTTCATAGTTATTTTAGTAATCAAATTTAATTTAGTGGTTTTTTAATCCAATGTCATTATTATTTAGGCTAAAGTTCGTAAAATTTTTAGTCAGAAAGAACTGGACATGAGACAATATTCCAAAGGAACATGACAAATAATAATCTTCTTAAATTTATGTGCGTTTCTAATAATCTGAGAGCTGAACGAAATATCGTTCCAAAGACTGATGGCATGTATTAAGAATTGATATTTCAGGATCTGCATGTTGTGTAAAAAGTAAACAAACTTTTACCCCTTGATTCTTTAAAGGAGCAATGATTCATTACCTGTGTAGTTGAGCCTTGAAAACTTTGTTCCTGAAATATATATCGAATTAAAGAGCCAAAGACTTTTGTAATGATCGATTTGAGAGTTAAATTCAATATGATCTACAAGTTTATTTGATCTTAAAACGAATCTGAATATCGTAACTTAAAACTAAATTTGTTATTGCTACAAAATACATCGAGAGTTATTTGTACTTAAAATTTTTGATAGACAGTAGCATATAAGTATGAAATATATAGTTAAGGTGACCATATAAATTTGCAATATAAACACCCCTATTAAGTGTTAAAAATTAAATCGCGCATGAAGATGTAGGATTAAGATCCTTAACTTCCAATAGTCATCCAGACTCATACCACAAAGTTTGTTTACATACAGAGGAACACGATAATGTCTTCCTTCTCAAATCATATCGATTTATATTATTAAAAGTAACATTAAGTTTTCTTTTGCTAAAAACAGAGACCGTTACAATTATGACATTTATAATAAATTGTTATTTTACGATTTTTTCAAAAATATTTATCAGATTCTGACTTTATTTTTTTTTGTCAGAAATATTGGTCAAATTCTGATTTTGATATTGACGACGAACTGATTGGGTATGTGTGTGTGACACAGTAGCTTTCAAAAGCTTGAACACGATTTAATGTAGTTTTCTTAGGTTGACTATATCTACTTGACTTGATTTGGAGTATTCTTCAATATGTAACCACTGTTATTATATCTTGTGGATTCCTATTATATTTTTTTTAAACTTTGATAAAACTGGTTCGATATACGCTTTAACAACGCATTTAAATCATTAAAATTCACTACAAAAATTGAGCGAATTTCGCGGACACAGTTCGCAAAACTAAAATATTTGTTTGTTCGTCGTAAAGCACCTTCTTGGCCAGCAATTGTGAAACCGGTAGAGGAAACTCGTGCTCATCGCTCGAGATCAAAGGGTAATGCTGTTGCAACTCAACTGAGGAATTCGACATTCCACAAATTGATCCGGATCAGTTTTTTTTTCGTCAAAAGTTAATCTTAAGTTTTTAAGCCCATTTTCACCTCGAATGCTAATTTAACAATCAAAATTGTCGCATTTAGGGATCGCAAAACCCAAGAGTTATTGTTGAAAAGACTCTTCATCCTCAACGTTTCACTTTTTCGACGATATGAGGCTGAAACAATTGTAATGTTGGTTTTGTATAACCGGAATCAGAAGATATTAATGTCGACGACATTTTGTCTTCAACAAGAAGGTGCTACAAGCCACAAAAGTAACGAAAACTTTCCTGATGTTGATGTAAAATTTCTTGAAAAAAATATGGTCCTGCAAGTGTAGTCGTATCAGCCATTTGGCTTATATTATTTTCTATTATTAATGGCATACCGAGTTCTTTACAATTACATAAACATCCGATGATTTCGCTTAAAAATACTCGGTTTTTACATATCAAAATGAAACCTCTTTTTGCCAGATGCGATAAATATCTAAATATCTATATATTTCATATTTATAATCCTCTACACATACTCGTAGTTGTCACATGAATGCTTAATGGTCATGACCACCTCACCTTCAATATAATGAGACGCATTTAAAAGTCAAATGAAATATTTTACAATCAGTTCAAACTAAACTTAAACAAAAGCATCCGATATGATGACATATATCTCTTAAATAAAATAACTTGCGTTTCTTATCACAATTTTATTTATTATTTATTTTATTTATTATATTTGTATAGATTTAATTTAATTTTAATGGCAATAAATAGCGTCTTGATAGTCGTTCGACATTGGCATCTGGGGGTATTTAAATGCAGTAGTTATTAATTTATGAAAATAGAGTTTTGATTGGAGATTTTGCATGGCGTTAATATTTCTTTTGATTCTGTCTAAATTCTCTTGCACAACATAAATGTCCTTTTCAAATTTATTCATACTTTCATCATCGTAGCTACCGCCAATGATGTCATAGAAATCTCCATCTAAAGCGAGTTCCTGTGTTTGCAAAGAGTCTTGTGTGTTGTCTAGGTTTTCACGAATTTCAGCATATTGATGAATAGAACTCTGATCGACTAAAGTTGACGTAGGAAGCCAATCGAAATTATATGGTGCACTGGTAGGCTGGAATACTTGTGATGTTTGTAAAATTTGGTATCTGTAATCATCAAGATTTTTTTGCTGATCACTATCATCAAGCCCATGGAATACAGAGGAAATGAGATTCGATTCATTTTCATTACTATCACTGGCGTTAGTGTTATTATTTTTATCATCATCATCATTATCTTCATTATTATCTTCACCATTTTCATCGCTATCATACTTCGTAGTTGGTGTATTTTCATCATTATTGGAAAATTCTTCATCGCTCTCCGCTTTCTGTGTGGTGTAAAAATTATTTTCATCATCCTCCATTTCATCACTGTTATTTTGTTTATCTTCATTATTTTTGTTTTCTTTTGAATTGTGTTCTTCTTTCCTAACTTTATCTAAAACGACACTAAATAATGTCAAATAGTGTTCAACTTCATCTGTATTTTCAGGATTTTCATTTGCGGAACTTATTACATCGCCCAAATTGGCAAAGAAATATACCAAATCCTTAATATCTTTTTCTGTAATATCAATATCGTCATCACTCTTCTTTTCTTCAGAAGATTTTGTTAAATCAATAACTTCTACATCAACATTTTTGCTTGGCTTCACTTCGTCATTGCTAAAGTCTTCAAAGAAAGAGGTCAAAGTATCTTCCGAGTTTTTGTTTTCCTTCTCGCTTTCAAGCTTATTTTCTTCCGATGATGTTGGTTCTTTAGTTCCAAAAATATCGTCAAAATCAAACTCGAATTTAATATTTTTTCCCCAATTTTTAGATTTATAAATTTGTTCCTTATTGTGGTCAATATTATAAACATCATCATTTTCGTGGAAATAATTTTTATTTATTTCGGCATTGTCCGGTTGAATAATTTTATAATTGGACCTACTCTCTTCACTTGTTGGTAAAACTGATCCCAGAAAAACAACGGAAATATCATTTATCCCATCATCGTCATTGTCATTTGTGGAAGGTACTAATGTTTCTTTATCCATCATAAATGTTTGAAAATCATTATTATAGTGTTGTGAAGAAATTTGAAATTGATCGTCATCGTAATCATTCCACAAGTTCTCCCCATTGGAATTGTGTCCATACCAGGCTAAAGAACGTGCCATTATTTGGTTAAAGCCAACAAGTAGCAGCACAGATGTTAATATAATCCTCATCGTTTTTTTATATATTATTAACTTAATAAATTAATTAATTTAGAAAATAACTTTTGTTACGCGTATTTCTCACTGTATGCAAATTGAAACTGAGACTAATCATAAACACTTCCAGTTGTCAGTATTTATTTAACTTAAATTAATACTTCTCAATGAAAAATAAAAACCCAAAACACTGATAAGAGTTTAGCAGAATATTTGCTATTTCCAAAGAAAATATATTTATTATAAACATTTATGCCTCATTCGAACGAATACCCAACAAGAAGCCGAAGCATCAGCTGAATATTGAGACAATTGAAAAAAGTGTTTTTGTCTTCAGTATGACGTACTAATAACTGATAAAAATATTTATTGTATATCATAATATGAAGTGATTCTTAAAGCAAAATATTTTTAAAGAAAGAAACAGTTGGTGAAAATTAACATGAACATAATTAACTCTTATCAAACACGAAAGTCCGATCTCTACTTATAAGTTGCTTGGACAAGAGATCTTCACTTACAACAAGCACGCAATAGCACTTCTAATAAGTCGGCATGATATCGTGACCAAAACTTCGAATTAAGAACATGGCTTCTACAGAGAATTTATGTAGGTGTTTCGTCTTTCTCGCGGCATAAATGATGCAAGAAGATTGATTGGTGTAACCACAGGATAGATAAATAGTTCAGCGGAAAGACCGCATGGAAAAAAAGCAAAAAAGGTCGTAACTCTGTTTAATGGGAACAGCTTCAGGAACATCGCATACCCAATTGACGCTGCAACTTTAGTCTTCAACAACAAGGAAAGTAATGGAGGCCTGAGTAGCTTATTCATCTGCTCTCTCTCTCTCTCTCTCTTTTTATCTTGATGTTTATTGTGCGGGTCTAGATATTTGGCGAACTAATTTACCAAATCAATTATAAAATTCTCTGCCGCACACTTACAACTAATTTAAAGATTCTATTAAGCAAAGAACGATCCTTCAATTGCTTGCAAATTTAAATTGCATTGCTTTCTATAACAGAAAGTTTAGTAGGGAAAAAGATTTCGCATTTCTCTACTAAATTTTTCGATATGATAAACATTGCAATAGTATACGTTTTGTTGTCAGCGAAACCTTTTTTTAAATTAATAATTATTTCAAGAGTTTTTTTTGTTTGCTTTGTATTAAATTGAAGCACCAAGTGTAGAGTTGAAATAATGTCAGCGGACGAAATTATTCTTTTGGATCTTTTTCCTCTTTCATTCTACGCTGACAATTTCACATTAACCCATTGCATCCCATTGTACTCCCTTGAGTACAGAAAAAAACGACAATTTTGTGATCCTATATCTTACATGTTACTAATTTTTTTAACGAGATTTTTGTTGACATACTACTTAAAGAGTGGAAAGAATCAAAATATATAAATGAGTTTTTCGTTTTTATAATTTTTTGCACTTTTCGTTGTAACTTGATGTCGATCACTTTTGCTTAAAATTTATTTTGTGACAAATTTATAAATTTATAAAACTAAATATATAAAAAATTGTGAAGCATAAATATTGCTTTAGACGCTTGAGTACAACGGGATAATGTAAGTGGTATTTTTTGAGTAGATTTTAGCTTTTTACGAAAGATGTCAGCACATTTTATGGCAAAAGATATGAAAACATTGCCGCTGCTACTGATTATGCTACAAATCAAAGTCTTTCAAATTATGATTTTACTATCATTCCTCCAAATACTGACAGCGAAAAAGGTTAAGAAATTGCTAAAGGCAATTTATTACCTGATGATCTACCAAATGATATTCCAGCTGAATGGGAAATACTTTACAATAGCGACAGCGAAGATGACGTCCCATTACCGCATTTAAGAAAATATTTATTAGCAACAACAGCTAAAAGGGTCAATGAATATGGATCTCAAAGTATTCATTGCAATTCTTCTTTTCAGTGGTTATCACATCATGTCATACGTGCAAAAGATCCAAGACGTTATACTACATCGTCCATAGCAACATCAGCAGGAAACCACTTTACAAAGCGTATACAAAGTCAACTAAGATGCAAAGTATGTCGCAATAGAGTTCGATGGATTTGCGAGTTTTGCAATGTGTTACTTTGCTTTGAAAATGATTGTTTTCAAAAATTTTATACCGAATCTATAAGTATGCATAATAATAATTAATTTAATATTGTTTTACTTGTGTTCAAAAATGTCTCAAAACATGAATAAAAGTTAATTTTAATTCAAATCTATATGTATTTAACGTTAGCTTAATAGAAACTTTTGCATCCATACTGTCCCATTGTCCTCGTATGAGTACAGGTTATTTGTTTTTAATTTGATAAATTTTACAAAAAGAAATGCGATTTATTAGTTTTAAAAATGGTTGGGGTCTAATGGGTTAAAACAAATCTTAACACTCAAAAAAGAATGAACAAGATAAATTCAATTTTCTAATTATCAAAATCCTGGCATTATCAGCAGATTATTGTACATATTCTGATTTTTAGTTAAGCCATCAAAAAAAATGTTGATGTTGCTAATTCAAAAAGGAAAAAACATAAAAATTGACAACGAAGCAAAAACATGAATTTCGATGCTAAAAGACAAAACAAAAGTCAAAATTTATCCTAGAAAAGACTAAACTGAATACCATGCAAAGATCACACTGTGAATATTGGTCCAGCCAGAACTTTTTTCATATAATGTAGGTTGCTTCAATAAGATGTTTCATTTCAATAGCGCGCCAGTTATTGAAATTTCTAAAAATTCGCTAAACTTTTGTAGGGGTCAGAGTTTAGCCAGGAACTGTGAAACTGGTGGAAAAATTTGAGCTGTTGGGACAGGTTGTGATGTGGAGAATCAAGATCGTGCACGTCACTCAAGAACAAATGAAAATATTGCCTCTAGTGTTTAGGAATACAAAAGTTTATCCATTTCTCGTCGATCTTTGTAATTGGTTATTCTCCAAACGACATTACACCGTATTTTGTATAAAGATTCAGTTTAGATAAGTTCAGTGTTCAGTTATTTTCAATAAGACAAGTAGCGTAAAAAGTTGGACGAAGAGATCATTAAAAGTAGTCAACGAGATCTTGTAATTTAACACCTTTAGAAAATTTTGTTTATGACCACTTGAAATATAGAGTCAATGCCAGTGGCCCACAATAGATTCAAGACCACAAAGATGGAATTTTTTAAATTATCAAGGACATACAGTCCCTGATGTTCGAATTGGTGATGGAAAATTTCTTTAAAAAAAAGATAGTCTTGCAAGCGTAACCGTGGTGGACAGTTGGCTGAGATTGTTTGTTATACTCCCCTCTTTACAATTAAATAAAAATCCAATGATTCCTCTTAAAAATTCTTGGTTTTAATATCAAAATAAAACCTTTTCACGGAAGACCATTTGTCCAACCAACAGTTTTTATCAATCGACCTGGTTCGGAAACATAATTTTATCAATAATAATTTACATATATTTCTGCTCAATATAATACTTGTAGATACAGCTTGTTAGGCTTTTGTAAGCAAACGTAAACTTTTGAGTTTTCCGCAGAAATGATTGGTTCTTTATTAAGAGTTTCACATCGAAGAAGTTGTCGAGCATGTCGGCCGCACGTGTACTATTATATAGTATAGAAGAGTTGGGTCCAACTCGTTCGGTCGCTCGTTTTAGACAAAAACCTTTGATCAAACCCATCTAAATTATATGGATTCGATGAAAGGTTTTTTGTCTAAAACGAGCGACTGAACGAGTTGGACCCAACTCTACTGTAGAGCATGTTAGCGAACATCCGAATAAATAAATTCTTAAGAAAAACTTTTCGCATGAGTTTGTAGCTGGTTATAAGCGAATTATTGGATATTGAGTGTAAAGAAGAAAAATTACTTTAAAAATTTCCGCTCGCCTGTTGCCATCTTCTCTGTTTAAAATTTTTCATGAAATTAGAATTGGATCCAACTCAACCAGTTCTAGACAATAATCTTAGATCAAATCCATTTAATTTATATGGGTGTGATGAAAGGTTCTTTAACTAAAACTCTACATGAAATACACATTTGTATGTGTGTTCGTCGAACCAGCTATTATTATACATGTTTGTTAGCTCGATGGTAACGCAAAATATCAGAAATTTTTGAAAACACGGGAGCATGTTCGACAACACATATTTTTGTCTTATTATACTTGCGGATCGGTTGGTTCAACGTAAATATTCGACAACATGCTTGATGTATAATAGCCGCTTAAGCGATATCATTCAATGAAATTTATTTAAGTTTAAATAAATTTATTAATTTGAAACACAAACAATTTTTTATCATGATAATAGATAATACACTTGACTAGCTTATTATTTTGTTTAAATAGTTTTAATTGGTTTATTTATGTATATATTTTTGTTTGTTTTTACGTAGGACGGACGGTAAGAATATTTGTATTTTGGTTAAAAAATTTTATTGAAAAGCTTTTATAACTTAAAAAAAACCGAACCGAAACACTGTGTGTCGAATGAAAAATCCAGAAAGACAAGTGTTATAGCTCGCGAAACAAGTAATCGGTCTTTGTTACTGTGTTTTCGAAAAGTATTCGTTAAATTGTTTTCATATATGAAATCCTTACTTGTGGATGCAATAATGACCTTCAGAGCGTGTTAACTATTTAGAAATCTAAGTATCTTCCAAGAACTCTTATAATCTTATCAAAGAATACCGTGTTTATTTTTATCAGGCTGTAACCATAAAAAATGCGCGGAACATCTTGATAGTGAATTAGTCATTCTTATAACAGCTAATTTATACGATCGATTATTTATTTAGAATAAAAAAACT
The DNA here is from genome assembly GCA_956483585.1 of Gymnocheta viridis. Lineage (NCBI taxonomy): Eukaryota > Metazoa > Arthropoda > Insecta > Diptera > Tachinidae > Gymnocheta > Gymnocheta viridis. The sequence goes on from OY101443.1 coordinate 74,004,985, forward strand.
TAAAACCTAAGAAGTACTAGAGGAAAAATGTCCGCAAACACTGGACCTGATGAAGTAAAGAAATTTTTATCCTAGAGAATTATAGCGATAACAAACATTTTTAAAGATCTTTGACGCACAATTACAATTGACGAAGATTTTTCTGCAAACTATCTGAATACGTTTTTCGTTAATTAATTATTAACATATAATCTTTTTATAAATGTTTCTTTTATTAATATTAAGTAAATGCATCATAATATCGTAAATAATTGTAAAGTTTTGTGTTCTGATTTAATTTTTGAGCGTGAAAGAGCTACAAACACGAACAAATCCAAGTAAGTGATGATTGCTTTGATCGATGTGTGTATATTTTATAAAACAAATTTCATACATACGTATTTTCTTTAAAAATTTTTGACAACAATATATTTTTAAATACAAATACAGAAGTATGTATTTTAATAATTTTTTTGTTTATATTATTTTTTATAATAAATATATTTTAATGTACACATCCATGCACATAAAAATGGAATTCTTTTTAGGTTTTTTGCACTTATTTTTAGTCTAATTTACTTTGAATTTTTTTGTTTTTGTGAATTGTTATGTTTTTTAATCTTATTTTTTAGAAATTGGTTTGTTTGTGAAATACTCTTAGAAATAAGCTGAAGTTAAAATAAAAAAAATACTTCTATGATTTTATTTTTGCATCATTTATTTCATCAAAAAATCAATGAATTCCGGGAAACTAAAATTTTTGGCAAACATTTTATTACTTTCTTTAATTCACAGGAATTGCTAAGATTCCGTGAATTTATTTTTTTCCCACTCTCGCGAACAATGAAAAAACCTAATTTATAATGAAATTATGTATCATATGATTTCTTTTTAGAAAATTCGAGAAGGAATTAAGGCTGAAATTATTTAGTAGTCCTTTATTTGGTAACCGTACTTGCAGTTAAGGAAGAAAACTATTATTGGAATAGCAAATTTTTAATCAAAGTGAAAATACCATATCTGATTGAGTATGTGTGGGTGACACAGTAGCTTTCAAAAGCTTGAACCCGATTTATTGTAGTTTTCTTAGGTTGACTATATCTACTTGACTTGATCTGGAGTATTCTTCAATATGTAACCACTGTTATTATATCTTGTGGATTCCTATTATATTTTTATTAAAGTAATTTATTTATACACAGCATAGGGTGTTCCACTGCGACATTTCAATTTCAATATCCATCGATTTTACTCCATTTACATGTAACTACTTAACAAGTAAAAACTACATCATTGATAAAACTGGTTCGATATACGCTTCAACAACGCATTGAAATCATTAAAATTCACTACAAAAATGGAGCGAATTACGCGATCACAGTTCGCAAAACTAAAATATTTGTTTGTTCGTCGTAAAGCACCTTCTTGGCCAGCAATTCTGAAACCGGTAGAGGAAACTCGTGCTCATCGCTCGAGATCAAAGGGTAATGCTGTTGCAACTCATAGTGAAAATGTAGTCGACCTGAGGAATGCGACATTCCACAAACTGATCCGCATAATTTTTTTTCGTCAAAAGTTAATCTTAAGTTTTTAAGCCCATTTTCAGCTCGAATGTTAATTTAACAAGCAAAATTGTCGCATTTAGGGATCGCAAAGCCCAAGAATTTTTGTTGAAAAGACTCTTCATACTCAACGTGTGACTATTTTGACGAAATGAAGCTGGAACAATTGTAATTTTGGTTTTGTATATCCGGAATCAGAAGATATTAATGTCGACGACATTTTGTCTTCAACAAGAAGGTGCTACAAGCCACAAAAGTAACGAAAACTTTCCTGATGTTGATGTAAAATTTCTTGAAAAAAATATGGTCCTGCAAGTGTAGTCGTATCAGCCATTTGGCTTATATTATTTTCTATTATTAATGGCATACCGAGTTCTTTACAATTACATAAACATCCGATGATTTCGCTTAAAAATACTCGGTTTTTACATATCAAAATGAAACCTCTTATTGCCAGATGCGATATACATATATATTAATTTGATTGAATTCTGCAATTTAAATCTATCTAAATATATCATATTTATAATCCTCTATACATACTCGTACTTGTCACATGAATGCTTAATGGTCATGACCCCTCACCTTCAATATAATGAGACGTATTTAAAAGTCAAATGAAATATTTTACAATCAGTTCAAACTAAACTTAAACAAAAGCATCCGATATGATGACATATATCTCTTAAATAAAATAACTTGCGTTTCTTATCACAATTTTATTTATTATTTATTTTATTTATTATATATGTATAGATTTAATTTAATTTTAATGGCAATAAATAGCGTCTTGATAGTCGTTCGACATTGGCATCTGGGGGTATTTAAATGCAGTAGTTATTAATTTATGAAAATAGAGTTTTGATTGGAGATTTTGCATGGCGTTAATATTTCTTTTGATTCTGTCTAAATTCTCTTGCACAACATAAATGTCCTTTTCAAATTTATTCATACTTTCATCATCGTAGCTACCGCCAATGATGTTATAGAAATCTCCATCTAAAGCGAGTTCCTGTGTTTGCAAAGAGTCTTGTGTGTTGTCCAGGTTTTCACGAATTTCAGCATATTGATGAATAGAACTCTGATCGACTAAAGTTGACGTAGGAAGCCAATCGAAATTATATGGTGCACTGGTAGGCTGGAATACTTGTGATGTTTTTAAAATTTGGTATTTGTAATCATCAAGATTTTTTTGCTGATCACTATCATCAAGCCCATGGAATACAGAGGAAATGAGATTCGATTCATTTTCATTACTATCACTAGCGTTAGTGTTATTATTTTTATCATCATCATCATTATCTTCATTATTATCTTCACCATTTTCATCGCTATCATACTTCGTAGTTGGTGTATTTTCATCATTATTGGAAAATTCTTCATCGCTCTCCGCTTTCTGTGTGGTGTAAAAATTATTTTCATCATCCTCCATTTCATCACTGTTATTTTGTTTATCTTCATTATTTTTGTTTTCTTTTGAATTGTGCTCCTCTTTCCTAACTTTATCTAAAACGACACTAAATAATGTCAAATAGTGTTCAACTTCATCAGTATTTTCAGGAATTTCATTTGCGGAACTTATTACATCGCCCAAATTGGCAAAGAAATACACCAAATCCTTAATATCTTTTTCTGTAATATCAATATCGTCATCATTCTTCTTTTCTTCAGAAGATTTTGTTAAATCAATAACTTCTACATCAACATTTTTGCTTGGCTTCACTTCGTCATTGCTAAAGTCTTCAAAGAAAGAGGTCAAAGTATCTTCCGAGCTTTTGTTTTTCTCCTCGCTTTCAAGCTTATTTTCTTCCGATGATGTTGGTTCTTTAGTTCCAAAAATATCGTCAAAATCAAACTCGAATTTAATATTTTTTCCCCAATTTTTAGATTTATAAATTTGTTCCTTATTGTGGTCAATATTATAAACATCATCATTTTCGTGGAAATAATTTTTATTTATTTCGGCATTGTCCGGTTGAATAATTTTATAATTGGCCCTACTCTCTTCACTTGTTGGTAAAACTGATCCCAGAAAAACAACGGAAATATCATTTATCCCATCATCGTCATTGTCATTTGTGGAAGGTACTAATGTTTCTTTATCCATCATAAATGTTTGAAAATCATTATTATAGTGTTGTGAAGAAATTTGAAATTGATCGTCATCGTAATCATTCCACAAGTTCTCCCCATTGGAATTGTGTCCATACCAGGCTAAAGAACGTGCCATTATTTGGTTAAAGCCAACAAGTAGCAGCACAGATGTTAATATAATCCTCATCGTTTTTTTATATAATATTAACTTAATAAATTAATTAATTTAGAAAATAACTTTTGTTACGCGTATTTCTCACTGTATGCAAATTGAAACTGAGACTAATCATAAACACTTCCAGTTGTCAGTATTTATTTAACTTAAATTAATACTTCTCAATGAAAAATAAAAACCCAAAACACTGATAAGAGTTTAGCAGAATATTTGCTATTTCCAAAGAAAATATATTTATAATAAACAAATAATTTTATGCCTCATTCGAACGAATACCCAACAAGAAGCCGAAGCATCAGCTGAATATTGAGACAATTGAAAAAAGTGTTTTTGTCTTCAGTATGACGTACTAATAACTGATAAAAATGTTTATTGTATATCATAATATAAAGTGATTCTTAAAGCAAAATATTTTTAAAGAAAGAAACAGTTGGTGAAAATTAACATGAACATAATTAAATCTTATCACACACGAAAGTCCGATCTCTACTTATAAGTTGCTTGGACAAGAGATCTTCACTTACAACAAGCACGCGATAGCACTTCTAATAAGTCGGCATGATATCGTGTACAAAACTCCGAATTAAGAACATGGCTTCTACAGAGAATGTTGAAGATTGATTGGTCTAACCACAGGATAGATAAATAGTTCAGCGGAAAGACCGCATGGAAAAAAAGCAAAAAAGGTCGTAACTCTGTTTAATGGGAACAGCTTCAAGAACTCGCATACCCAATTGACGCTGCAACTTTAGTCTTCAACAACAAGGAAAGTAATGGAGGCCTGAGTAGCTAATTCATCTGCTCTCTCTCTCTTTTTATCTTGATGTTTATTGTGCCGGTCTAGATAGTTGGCGAACTAATTTACCAAATCAATTATAAAATTCTCTGCCGCACACTTACAACTAATTTAAAGATTGTATTAAGCAAACAACGATCCTTCAATTGCTTGCAAATTTATTGGATTGCTTTATATAATAGAGAGTTTAGTAGGGAAAAAGATTTCGCATTTCTCTACTAAATTTTTCGATATGATAAACATTGCAATAGTGTACGTTTTGTTGTCAGCGAAACCTTTTTTTAAATTAATAATTATTTCAAGAGTTTTTTTGTTTGCTTTGTATTAAATTGAAGCACTAAGTGTAGAGTTGAAATAATGTCAGCGGACGAAATTATTCTTTTGGATCTTTTTCCTCTTTCATTCTACGCTGACAATTTCACATTAACCCATTGCATCCCATTGTACTCCCTTGAGTACAGAAAAAAACGACAATTTTGTGATCCTATATCTTACATGTTACTAATTTTTTTAACGAGATTTTTGTTGACATACTACTTAAAGAGTGGAAAAAATCAAAATATATAAATGAGTTTTTCGTTTTTATAATTTTTTGCACTTTTCGTTGTAACTTGATGTCGATCACTTTTGCTTAAAATTTATTTTGTGGCAAATTTATAAATTTATAAAACTAAATATATAAAAAATTGTGAAGCATAAATATTGCTTTAGACGCTTGAGTACAACGGGATAATGTAAGTGGTATTTTTTGAGTAGATTTTAGCTTTTTACGAAAGATGTCAGCACATTTTATGGCAAAAGATATGAAAACATTGCCGCTGCTACTGATTATGCTACAAATCAAAGTCTTTCAAATTATGATTTTACTATCATTCCTCCAAATACTGACAGCGAAAAAGGTTAAGAAATTGCTAAAGGCAATTTATTACCTGATGATCTACCAAATGATATTCCAGCTGAATGGGAAATACTTTACAATAGCGACAGCGAAGATGACGTCCCATTACCGCATTTAAGAAAATATTTATTAGCAACAACAGCTAAAAGGGTCAATGAATATGGATCTCAAAGTATTCATTGCAATTCTTCTTTTCAGTGGTTATCACATCATGTCATACGTGCAAAAGATCCAAGACGTTATACTACATCGTCCATAGCAACATCAGCAGGAAACCACTTTACAAAGCGTATACAAAGTCAACTAAGATGCAAAGTATGTCGCAATAGAGTTCGATGGATTTGCGAGTTTTGCAATGTGATACTTTGCTTTGAAAATGATTGTTTTCAAAAATTTTATACCGAATCTATAAGTATGCATAATAATAATTAATTTAATATTGTTTTACTTGTGTTCAAAAATGTCTCAAAACATGAATAAAAGTTAATTTTAATTCAAATCTATATGTATTTAACGTTAGCTTAATAGAAACTTTTGCATCCATACTGTCCCATTGTCCTCGTATGAGTACAGGTTATTTGTTTTTAATTTGATGAATTTTACAAAAAGAAATGCGATTTATTAGTTTTAAAAATGGTTGGGGTCTAATGGGTTAAAACAAATCTTAACACTCAAAAAAGAATGAACAAGATAAATTCAATTTTCTAATTATCAAAATCCTGGCATTATCAGCAGATTATTGTACATATTCTGATTTTTAGTTAAGCCATCAAAAAAAATTTTGATGTGGCTAATTCAAAAAGGAAAAAAACATAAAAGTTGACAACGAAGCAAAAACATGAATTTCGATGCTAAAAGACAAAACAAAAGTCCAAATTTATCCTAGAAAAGACTAAACTGAATACCATGCAAAGATCACACTGTGAATATTGGTCCAGCCAGAACTTTTTTCATATAATGTAGGTTGCTTCAATAAGATGTTTCATTTCAATAGCGCGCCAGTTATTGAAATTTCTAAAAATTCGCTAAACTTTTGTAGGGGTCAGAGTTTAGCCAGGAACTGTGAAACTGGTGGAAAAATTTGAGCTGTTGGGACAGGTTGTGATGTGGAGAATCAAGATCGTGCACGTCACTCAAGAACAACTGAGAATATTGCCTCTAGTGTTTAGGAATACAAAAGTTTATCCATTTCTCGTCGATCTTTGTAATTGGTTATTCTCCAAACGACATTACACCGTATTTTGTATAAAGATTCAGTTTAGATAAGTTCAGTGTTCAGTTATTTTCAATAAGACAAGTAGCGTAAAAAGTTGGACGAAGAGATCATTAAAAGTAGTCAACGAGATCTTGTAATTTAACACCTTTAGAAAATTTTGTTTATGACCACTTGAAATATAGAGTCAATGCCAGTGGCCCACAATAGATTCAAGACCACAAAGATGGAATTTTTTAAATTATCAAGGACATACAGTCCCTGATGTTCGAATTGGTGATGGAAAATTTCTTTAAAAAAAAGATAGTCTTGCAAGCGTAACCGTGGTGGACAGTTGGCTGAGATTGTTTGTTATACTCCCCTCTTTACAATTAAATAAAAATCCAATGATTCCTCTTAAAAATTCTTGGTTTTAATATCAAAATAAAACCTTTTCACGGAAGACCATTTGTCCAACTAACAGTTTTTATCAATCGACCTGGTTCGGAAACATAATTTTATCAATAATAATTTACATAGATTTCTGCTCAATATAATACTTGTAGATACAGCTTGTTAGGCTTTTGTAAGCAAACGTAAACTTTTGAGTTTTCCGCAGAAATGATTAGTTCTTTATTAAGAGTTTCACATCGAAGAAGTTGTCGAGCATGTCGGCCGCACGTGTGCTATTATATAGTATAGAAGAGTTGGGTCCAACTCGTTCAGTCGCTCGTTTTAGACAAAAACCTTTGAACAAACCCATCTAAATTATATGGATTCGATGAAAGGTTTTTTTCTAAAACGAGCGACTGAACGAGTTGGATCCAACTCTACTGTAGAGCATGTTAGCGAACATCCGAATAAATAAATTCTTAAGAAAAACTTTTCGCATGAGTTTGTAGCTGGTTATAAGCGAATCATTGGATATTGAGTGTAAAGAAGAAAAATTACTTTAAAAATTTCCGCTCGCCTGTTGCCATCTTCTCTGTTTAAAATTTTTCATGAAATTAGAATTGGATCCAACTCGACCAGTTCTAGACAATAATCTTAGATCAAATCCATTTAATGTATATGGGTGTGATGAAAGGTTTTATAACTAAAACTCTACATGAAATACACATTTGTATGTGTGTTCGTCGAACCAGCTATTATTATAAATGTTTGTTAGCTTGGTGGTGAAGCAAAATATCACATATTTTTTAAAACACGGGAGCATGTTCGACAACATATATTTTTGTCTTTTTATACTTGCGGATCGGTTGGTTCAACGTAAATATTCGACAACGTGCTCGATGTATAATAGCCGCTTAAGCGATATCATTCAATGAAATTTATTTAAGTTTAAATAAATTTATTAATTTGAAACACAAACAATTTTTTATCATGATAATAGATAATACACTTGACTAGCTTCTTATTTTGTTTAAATAGTTTTAATTCGTTTATTTATGTATATATTTTTGTTTGTTTTTACGTAGGACGGACGGTAAGAATATTTGTATTTTGGTTAAAAATTTTATTGAAAAGCTTTTATAACTTAAAAAAAACCGAACCGAAACACTGTGTGTCGAATGAAAAATCCAGAAAGACAAGTGTTATAGCTCGCGAAACAAGTAATCGGTCTTTGTTACTGTGTTTTCGAAAAGTATTCGTTAAATTGTTTTCATATATGAAATCCTCACTTGTGGATGCAATACTGACCTTCAGAGCGTGTTAACTATTTAGAAATCTAAGTATCTTCCAAGAACTCTTATAATCTTATCAAAGAATACCGTGTTTATTTTTATCAGGCTGTAACCATAAAAAATGCGCGGAACATCTTGATAGTGAATTAGTCATTCTTATATCAGCTATTTTATACGATCGATTATTTATTTAGAATAAAAAAACTTAAAACCTAAGAAGTACTAGAGGAAAAATGTCCGCAAACACTGGACCTGATGAAGTAAAGAAATTTTTATCCTAGAGAATTATAGCGATAACAAACATTTTTAAAGATCTTTGACGCACAATTACAATTGACGAAGATTTTTCTGCAAACTATCTGAATACGTTTTTCGTTAATTAATTATTAACATATAATCTTTTTATAAATGTTTCTTTTATTAATATTAAGTAAATGCATCATAATATCGTAAATAATTGTAAAGTTTTGTGTTCTGATTTAATTTTTGAGCGTGAAAGAGCTACAAACACGAACAAATCCAAGTAAGTGATGATTGCTTTGATCGATGTGTGTATATTTTATAAAACAAATTTCATACATACGTATTTTCTTTAAAAATTTTTGACAACAATATATTTTTAAATACAAATACAGAAGTATGTATTTTAATAATTTTTTTGTTTATATTATTTTTTATAATAAATATATTTTAATGTACACATCCATGCACATAAAAATGGAATTCTTTTTAGGTTTTTTGCACTTATTTTTAGTCTAATTTACTTTGAATTTTTTTGTTTTTGTGAATTGTTATGTTTTTTAATCTTATTTTTTAGAAATTGGTTTGTTTGTGAAATACTCTTAGAAATAAGCTGAAGTTAAAATAAAAAAAATACTTCTATGATTTTATTTTTGCATCATTTATTTCATCAAAAAATCAATGAATTCCGGGAAACTAAAATTTTTGGCAAACATTTTATTACTTTCTTTAATTCACAGGAATTGCTAAGATCCCGTGAATTTATTTTTTTCCCACTCTCGCGAACAATGAAAAAACCTAATTTATAATGAAATTATGTATCATATGATTTCTTTTTAGAAAATTCGAGAAGGAATTAAGGCTGAAATTATTTAGTAGTCCTTTATTTGGTAACCGTACTTGCAGTTAAGGAAGAAAACTATTATTGGAATAGCAAATTTTTAATCAAAGTGAAAATACCATATCTGATTGAGTATGTGTGGGTGACACAGTAGCTTTCAAAAGCTTGAACCCGATTTATTGTAGTTTTCTTAGGTTGACTATATCTACTTGACTTGATCTGGAGTATTCTTCAATATGTAACCACTGTTATTATATCTTGTGGATTCCTATTATATTTTTATTAAAGTAATTTATTTATACACAGCATAGGGTGTTCCACTGCGACATTTCAATTTCAATATCCATCGATTTTACTCCATTTACATGTAACTACTTAACAAGTAAAAACTACATCATTGATAAAACTGGTTCGATATACGCTTCAACAACGCATTGAAATCATTAAAATTCACTACAAAAATGGAGCGAATTACGCGATCACAGTTCGCAAAACTAAAATATTTGTTTGTTCGTCGTAAAGCACCTTCTTGGCCAGCAATTCTGAAACCGGTAGAGGAAACTCGTGCTCATCGCTCAAGATCAAAGGGTAATGCTGTTGCAACTCATAGTGAAAATGTAGTCGACCTGAGGAATGCGACATTCCACAAACTGATCCGCACAATTTTTTTTCGTCAAAAGTTAATCTTTAGTTTTTAAGCCCATTTTCAGCTCGAATGTTAATTTAACAAGCAAAATTGTCGCATTTAGGGATCGCAAAGCCCAAGAATTTTTGTTGAAAAGACTCTTCATACTCAACGTGTGACTATTTTGACGAAATGAGGCTGGAACAATTGTAATGTTGGTTTTGTATATCCGGAATCAGAAGATATTAATGTCGACGACATTTTGTCTTCAACAAGAAGGTGCTACAAGCCACAAAAGTAACGAAAACTTTCCTGATGTTGATGTAAAATTTCTTGAAAAAAATATGGTCCTGCAAGTGTAGTCGTATCAGCCATTTGGCTTATATTATTTTCTATTATTAATGGCATACCGAGTTCTTTACAATTACATAAACATCCGATGATTTCGCTTAAAAATACTCGGTTTTTACATATCAAAATGAAACCTCTTTTTGCCAGATGCGATGTACATATATATAAATTTGATTGGATTCTGCAATTTAAATCTATCTAATTATATTATATTTATAATCCTCTACACATACTCGTAGTTGTCACATGAATGCTTAATGGTCATGACCCCTCACCTTCAATATAATGAGACGTATTTAAAAGTCAAATGAAATATTTTACAATCAGTTCAAACTAAACTCAAACAAAAGCATCCAATATGTTGACATATATCTCTTAAATAAAATAACTTGCGTTTCTTATCACAATTTTATTTATTATTTATTTTATTTATTATATATGTATAGATTTAATTTAATTTTAATGGCAATAAATAGCGTCTTGATAGTCGTTCGACATTGGGTTCTGGGGGTATTTAAATGCAGTAGTTATTAATTTATGAAAATAGAGTTTTGATTGGAGATTTTGCATGGCGTTAATATTTCTTTTGATTCTGTCTAAATTCTCTTGCACAACATAAATGTCCTTTTCAAATTTATTCATACTTTCATCATCGTAGCTACCGCCAATGATGTTATAGAAATCTCCATCTAAAGCGAGTTCCTGTGTTTGCAAAGAGTCTTGTGTGTTGTCTAGGTTTTCACGAATTTCAGCATATTGATGAATAGAACTCTGATCGACTAAAGTTGACGTAGGAAGCCAATCGAAATGATATGGTGCACTGGTAGGCTGGAATACTTGTGATGTTTTTAAAATTTGGTATTTGTAATCATCAAGATTTTTTTGCTGATCACTATCACCAAGCCCATGGAATACAGAGGAAATGAGATTCGATTCATTTTCATTACTATCACTGGCGTTAGTGTTATTATTTTTATCATCAATATCATTATCTTCATTATTATCTTCACCATTTTCATCGCTATCATACTTCGTAGTTGGTGTATTTTCATCATTATTGGAAAATTCTTCATCGCTCTCCGCTTTCTGTGTGGTGTAAAAATTATTTTCATCATCCTCCATTTCATCACTGTTATTTTGTTTATCTTCATTATTTTTGTTTTCTTTTGAATTGTGTTCTTCTTTCCTAACTTTATCTAAAACGACACTAAATAATGTCAAATAGTGTTCAACTTCATCTGTATTTTCAGGATTTTCATTTGCGGAACTTATTACATCGCCCAAATTGGCAAAGAAATATACCAAATCCTTAATATCTTTTTCTGTAATATCAATATCGTCATCATTGTTTTCCTTCTCGCTTTCAAGCTTATTTTCTTCCGATGATGTTGGTTCTTTAGTTCCAAAAATATCGTCAAAATCAAACTCGAATTTAATATTTTTTCCCCAATTTTTAGATTTATAAATTTGTTCCTTATTGTGGTCAATATTATACTCATCATCATTTTCGTTGAAATAATTTTTATTTATTTCGGCATTGTCCGGTTGAATAATTTTATAATTGGCCCTACTTTCTTCACTTGTTGGTAAAACTGATCCCAGAAAAACAACGGAAATATCATTTATCCCATCATCGTCATTGTCATTTGTGGAAGGTACTAATGTTTCTTTATCCATCATAAATGTTTGAAAATCATTATTATAGTGTTGTGAAGAAATTTGAAATTGATCGTCATCGTAATCATTCCACAAGTTCTCCCCATTGGAATTGTGTCCATACCAGGCTAAAGAACGTGCCATTATTTGGTTAAAGCCAACAAGTAGCAGCACAGATGTTAATATAATCCTCATCGTTTTTTATATAATATTAACTTAATAAATTAATTAATTTAGAAAATAACTTTTGTTACGCGTATTTCTCACTGTATGCAAATTGAAACTGAGACTAATCATAAACACTTCCAGTTGTCAGTATTTATTTAACTTAAATTAATACTTCTCAATGAAAAATAAAAACCCAAAACACTGATAAGAGTTTAACAGAATATTTGCTATTTCCAAAGAAAATATATTTATAATAAAAATAATTTTATGCCTCATTCGAACGAATACCCAACAAGAAGCCGAAGCATCAGCTGAATATTGAGACAATTGAAAAAAGTGTTTTTGTCTTCAGTATGACGTACTAATAACTGATAAAAATATTTATTGTATATCATAATATGAAGTGATTCTTAAAGCAAAATATTTTTAAAGAAAGAAACAGTTGGTGAAAATTAACATGAACATAATTAACTCTTATCAAACACGAAAGTCCGATCTCTACTTATAAGTTGCTTGGACAAGAGATCTTCACTTACAACAAGCACGCAATAGCACTTCTAATAAGTCGGCATGTTATCGTGACCAAAACTTCGAATCAAGAACATGGCTTCTACAGAGAATTTATGTAGGTGTTTCGTCTTTCTCGCGGCATAAACGATACAAGAAGATTGATTGGTGTAACCACAGGATAGATAAATAGTTCAGCGGAAAGACCGCATGGAAAAAAAGCAAAAAAGGTCGTAACTCTGTTTAATGGGAACAGCTTCAAGAACATCGCATACCCAATTGACGCTGCAACTTTAGTCTTCAACAACAAGGAAAGTAATGGAGGCCTGAGTAGCTTATTCATCTGCTCTCTCTCTCTCTCTTTTTATCTTGATGTTTATTGTGCGGGTCTAGATATTTAGCAAACTAATTTACCAAATCAATTATAAAATTCTCTACCGCACACTTACAACTAATTTAAAGATTGTATTAAGCAAACAACGATCCTTCAATTGCTTGCAAATTTAAATTGGATTGCTTTATATAATAGAAGATTTAGTAGGGAAAAAGATTTCGCATTTCTCTACTAAATTTTTCGATATGATAAACATTGCAATAGTATACGTTTTGTTGTCAGCGAAACCTTTTTTTAAATTAATAATTATTTCAAGAGTTTTTTTTGTTTGCTTTGTATTAAATTGAAGCACCAAGTGTAGAGTTGATATAATGTCTGCGGTCGAAATTATTCTTTTAGATCTTTGTCCTCTTTCATTCCACGCTGCCAATTTCAAATTAAAACAAACCTTAACATTCAAAAAAGAATGAACAAGATAAAATTCAATTTATACTAATTATCAAAATCCTGGCATTATCAGCAGATTATTGTACATATTCTGATTTTTAGTTAAGCCATCAAAAAAAATGTTGATGTTGCTAATTCAAAAAGGAAAAAACATAAAAATTGACAACGAAGCAAAAACATGAATTTCGATGCTAAAAGACAAAACAAAAGTCAAAATTTATCCTAGAAAAGACTAAACTTAATACCATGCAAAGATCACACTGTGAATATTGGTCCAGCCAGAACTTTTTTCATATAATGTAGGCTGCTTCAATAAGATGTTTCATTTCAATAGCGCGCCAGTTATTGAAATTTCTAAAAATTCGCTAAACTTTTGTAGGGGTCAGAGTTTAGCCAGGAACTGTGAAACTGGTGGAAAAATTTGAGCTGTTGGGACAGGTTGTGATGTGGAGAATCAAGATCATGCACGTCACTCAAGAACAAATGAGAATATTGCCTCTAGTGTTTAGGAATACAAAAGTTTATCCATTTCTCGTCGATCTTTGTAATTGGTTATTCTCCAAACGACATTACACCGTATTTTGTATAAAGATTCAGTTTAGATAAGTTCAGTGTTCAGTTATTTTCAATAAGACAAGTAGCGTAAAAAGTTGGACGAAGAGATCATTAAAAGTAGTCAACGAGATCTTGTAATTTAACACCTTTAGAAAATTTTGTTTATGACCACTTGAAATATAGAGTCAATGCCAGTGGCCCACAATAGATTCAAGACCACAAAGATGGAATTTTTTAAATTATCAAGGACATACAGTCCCTGATGTTCGAATTGGTGATGGAAAATTTCTTTAAAAAAAATATTGTCTTGCAAGCGTAACCGTGGTGGACAGTTGGCTGAGATTGTTTGTTATACTCCCCTCTTTACAATTAAATAAAAATCCAATGATTCCTCTTAAAAATTCTTGGTTTTAATATCAAAATAAAACCTTTTCACGGAAGACCATTTGTCCAACTAACAGTTTTTATCAATCGACCTGGTTCGGAAACATAATTTTATCAATTTACATATACTTCTGCTCAATATAATACTTGTAGATACAGCTTGTTATTATTACAGTTGCCATCTTATATATCTAGCGAAACAAGTAATCGGTCTTTGTTTTTGTGTTTTAGAAAAGTATTCGTTAAAGTGTTTTCATATATGAAATTCTTACTTATTGATGCAAATATGTCCAAAAGGGGTTTTCTGAAAATTTACCATTAACCAAACGATCGCCGAAATCGTTTTCGATTTGTTTTGCTTTTCTTTATCCTATTTGGACTTTAATTTGTAGCATAATGACCTCAAGAGCGTGTTAACTCTTTAAAAATCTAATTATCTTCCAAGAGCTCTTATAATCTTATCAAAGAATATCGTGTTTATTTTTATCAGGCTGTAACCATAAAAAATTATATCAGCTATTTTATACGATCGATTATTTATTTAGAATAAAAAAACTTAAAACCTAAGAAGCACAGAAGAAAAATTTCCACAAACACTGGACCTGAATACGTTTTTCTTTAATTAATTATTACCATATAATCTTTTTATAAGTGTTTTTTATTAATACTAAGTAAATGCATCATAATATCGTAAATAATTGTAAAGTTTTGTGTTCTGATTTAATTTTTGAGCGTGAAAGAGCTACAAACACGAACAAACCCAAGTAAGTGATGATTGCTTTGATCGATGTGTGTATATTTTATAAAACAAATTTCATACATACGTATTTTCTTTAAAAATTTTTGACAAAACTATATTTTTAAATACAAATACAAAAGTATATATTTTAATAATTTTTTTGTTTATGTTTTTTTTCTAATAAATATATTTTAATGTACACATCCATGCACATAAAAATGGAATTCTTTTTAGGTTTTTTGCACTTATTTTTAGTCTAATTTACTTTGAATTTTTTTGTTTTTGTGAATTGTTATGTTTTTTAATCTTATGTTTTAGAAATTGGTTTGTTTGTGAAATACTCTTAGAAATAAGCTGAAGTTGAAATAAAAAAGTGCTTTAATGATTTTATTTTTGCATCATTTATTTCATCAAAAAATCAATGAATTCCGGGAAACTAAAATTTTTGGCAAACATTTTATTACTTTCTTTAAATCACAGGAATTGCTAAGATCCCAAGAATTTGTTTTTTCCACTCTCGCGGACGATGAAAAACCCTAAATTATAATGAAAATATGTATCATATGATTTCTTTTTAGAAAATTCTTGAAGGATTTAAGCTGAAATAATTTAGTAGTCATTTATTTGGTAACCGTAGTTGCAGTTAAGGAAGAAAACTATAATTGGAAGAGGAAAGACTAGCAAATTTTTAATCAAAGTGAAAATACCATATCTGATACATAAAATGCAAAGTGAAACGTTTGAAATTAAAATAGAAAAAAAAGATTTTGCTAAACAAAATGCAGAAATAAAATCATTAAGAAAACTAAAGTACAAACAAATTACCCTACAATTTAAGAAAATTGTTTTAGGGAACAAAGGTTGTACAATTATTACAACCCAGCAAAATTTACTGCTTCGCCAGAAGCAGGTTTGTAAGCGGAAGTTGTTGGTTGTTGTTGTACCTACCGCTCCGAAAGTGCTTCCAGAAGGCATGTTTTTTTCCGAGTTCCCAATTGGAAGCCCACTTTTTTGGCATAAATATAAGCTTCGTTGAAGTTGACAATTGCTTGTCTCTTCTTCCTTGATCAACACAAAGTCAAACCACTTACATTATTTAATAAAAGAGAGAGAGAGTACCTTCTATTCATTAATAGTGCTGCGCTATTACTGCGTCTACATGAGGGATCCCAGTTTTATTTTATGCCCCAAATTTCCCAAAATAGTTAATTTCTAATCCTAAAATGTCCCCACAGATCTGTAATAAAAATTTTCAAGCTTACAAATTAAGATAAAACAGAAAGCTTTATTAAATTCAATATTTCTCAGTCACAACAGATAGATTCTTCTGGAATAATTAACATTTATTTGTAAAAATTCTTTAAACAATACAAAACTTTATTTCTTCATAAAATTTGCAAAATGATGAATAGAATTGTTTAAAAACGAACAAACATTATTTCATTTCATTTTACAGAATTAAATTTTTTATATTGTGAATTCATGAATTATTATGACTCGTCACTTGACGAAAAACTAAATTAACGAAACTTTTTTCGAACTTTATATATATACTACTTTTTATATGTACTACTTGATATATACTCACTTAATTTTGAACACGCCACGAAGGAAGATCTCTTGTTAAGCACTTACAAACCCTTAAATATAATGTTAAGTTAATTTAGAAACGATGTGATTTATTCTTATTAAAATACATCAGCCTGTAAACCGCAAGTATACCCATACTAACACACTAATTCTTCCTAAACCTAATTGTAAGCATTCCCTCCCATCTCCCTGAGTGTAGTCTGTGCCAAGAACATATTTTCCTTATGGTTCAATTTGGCAGAATTTCTTTAAAGGTGGTAAACCTATCATCTTTAAACAATATTCAAGCTTTTTGTTAATTTATAAATTAGAACTTAATTAGAAGGTCAAAATAATTATAATAATATCATCCCACATATCTTTGAAAATTAAATAATATTATGTCAAAGGATGATATACATATCGTCGTCCCGAAGTCATCTTCACGAATCACCAAAAAAGGTTCTTTGAGAAATTGAGTCTAAAGTTTCATAATTATATACAAAAAAATTATTAGATGATTCGAGGACAAGTTCAGGATCTTAGACCCTGTTCACACACGTCAAGTCTTGAGTATTTTGGAAAAGCGGTCTTATCTCATATTTTTTGATTTTTTGATATACGTGAAGATAACTTCGGGATGAGGATATATATATTTATTTATTAATAAATCTATTTGTGTAATATTATTAGAATTAATTTATACTTTGTGCTCTAAATATTTACATTAAAATATATATAAAAATAGTAAAGTAAAAACGCAGAGAAAACAACTAATTGATACTTAGTTGTTTTTTCATCATTTCAAAAACTTCAGAATCAAAACCTTCTGATTCATAAACCAATGCGATTTTGTTCTACATGTTGGTTGTATTAAAAAGTGTTAGGATTTAATAATAAATGGAATAAATTCAGCATATCAAACTGAATTATTTCTAAAGTGTATATTTATTTTAAGAAGAGCTTCTAATAAGTCATACTGTACTCATTTGCAAATTTTTTCAATGTTACCATTATGATTTGTCAATATGTACATCCATTTGAATACAAAAAAATAAAAACTAAATAACAAGATTTATAATAATATATATCCCCAAAAATCCCCACCGAAAAAAGTGCTTTTTCCCCAAAAATCACCTGGGTATTTTCCCGAAATTTTTATCCCCAATCACAAAAATCGCTCTATTTGGGGACAAATCGCCGAACCTGAGAACGCTGGTCGAAGTCTAGCAAATTTGATTTCAAATCTTTCTCAAAATATAAATAGTTTACATTCCATTTTTATTTTTTGAAATTCGGAAGATTTTATTTGCATAGCAAAACCAGCTGACCAATATTTAAAAGAAAATAATTAATATAAATTTAAAAATTGCGCCTGATACCAAACAATAATGGAAAATATAGAACATTTATTAGTATTTTGTTAATTTTTTCTGTAACACAAATGCAATATAGTGAATTATAAGGAAATAGGTATTTAGTAAATTACATTAGCCCTATTCACAATCTTGAGCAAATGATCTTGCATCGTAGTATTTGCAAAGTGGAGTAGCATATTTTTACTCTACGCTAACAAAATTCAAAGATATGCACTTGCTACTCTTTTATAAATAAGCAACACCTAAAGGCAGTCTACGTATGCAACACGTAATTGCAGTGTTACAAAATTAAAATTCAGAAATGGTACTGAAATATAAATGAAAGAGTACTTTTATGCATTAAATTGTACTTTTGTAAAAAATATTTATTTATAAAAACTAATTGAATAAGAAATGGTTTATTTATTTATTTATATTTTTTTATTTATACAAAGTCCCACTTCAACGAGCTATCAAGTATAATATGTAGTTTCTAGTAAAGTTAATTTTTCTCATACTTAATAATAACATAACTATAATAACATATTTTTAATAAGTTAGTTGTAAGCAACAAGATTAAAAAAAATCTTACTTTTATATAGGAAAATATAAAAATGATAAGGTCGAGGGCCACCAATATTTCTTATGATTCAAATTAGGTTTAATGTTTATATCTTTCATATAAATATATGTATCGAAACGACGATTTCCTATTGTAAGTTCTTTATAATTTCTATAGATATGACAGCAACTGTCATTTTCTGTTGAAAATATGCATTAAACTGCTGCTGACGAATGTGGTATTCATAATACTCCAAAACCAATACGTGATATATCAGGAAGCAATAGTTCATTCATTTCGTTCTTAGTTTTGGCAACATTTTTCCAAAAATATGAAACATTTTCTGATTTAAAGTGTTTTATTTCTGGAAGATCCGCTTATGCACGGAATCGGGAATTAATATTTTCATAGTTTTTTTGTCTTCGTTAGGAAATAACGTTAACAATAATGGTATTATACTATTGGTTGTACCTGAGAGAATGTTTTCTGGAGTAAAACTAAAGGGTCCGTTAGATAACTTTTTTTTTGAAAATGCTATATAAAAAAACTACTGAATATTTTCTCAAATTTCTTTTTTTATTTGAAAGTACAATCCTTACGGTTAATAATGAAAAATAATTCCATTCAAATGGCTGCTCGGCTGGCCATGCAGTAGCCTACACGATCGGTCCAATTTTTAAGCATATTATCGATTGTGTGCAGCTGTATTTCACCAATGGCTTCGCGAATATTGTCCTTTAAAGCGTCAATTGTCTCTGGCTTATAGGCGTAACACTTATCTGTCACGGCACCCCACAAATAATAGTCCAACGTTGTCAAATCGCCACTCCGAGGTGGCCAAACGACATCAGGTCTGAGGATGATAATGCGATCTTCAAAAACAGGGCGCAAAACCTTGAGTGTAGCTTCGGCTGTGTGGCACGTAGCGCCGTCCTGTTGAATCCAAATGTTGCCAATATCCTCCTCTTCAATTTTTGTGAACAAAAATTCGTTCAACATGGCCCGATAACGATCGCCATTGACTGTAACGGCCACTCCTTGCTCATTTTCGAAAAAAAATGGCCCAATTATGCCTCTGGACCAAAATCCGCACCAAACAGTGACTCGTTTTGGGTGCGTCGGCTTTTCAATGTATGCGTGCGGGTTTTCTGTGCCCCAAATGCTACAATTTTGCTTGTTTACATACCCGCCAAGATCAAAATGAGCTTCATCTGAAAAGATGATTTTTTTTTGGCAAAATCGGCATCTTCTGTAAGTCGATCGCAGGCCCACTTAGCGTAGAGAAAACGCATTGGATGGTCCATATTCGTTCAGCGGAAGGATAATACTAATTATCTGTCAAATAAGACATGAGCTAAGTGTTACCATTCACGAAATAAGCACTAGTTGAGAAAAAAAACGTTAGATGGCGGACCCTTTATTTATCATTTTTAATATTTTTTTTTCAAAACAAAACATAGTTTTTAATGATTCGCAAAATTTTTAATAAAAACATGTTGCGGTTTCTTTAAAATTATAAACAGTTTCTTTGCCAACTGCATGTTTCTACATACATACATATGTGTCAAATTTAATTCCATAAAAGACTTCATTTAAAGGCAAATGCTTCAAATTTAAATATTCCACTGTTATATTATCCAAAGCATTCTTTTTTATAAAATTTCTTGCCAAATTTCCGCAAAATGGAAAAGATGTAGCAATAAAAAAGTACTGAAAATGAAAATGAAAAAGTACTGATAAAAGTACTAAAGTACTGAATTTTTTAACACTGCAATTGCAAACCAAAATAACGAAATGTTCTCTCGCCGCTCATTCATGCATGTGCATGTGTAAATGTAAACAAATAAACACGTCTTTTTTCACAGCTTAGTGTGAATTTCGTGCTTTGCAAAAAAAGTATTCCAAAATAAATCAACAAGGCCGTTCACAATTGCTGGAAAATGTTTACAATTGCAAAAATATGCATTCTCAAATGCACAAGATTGTGAACAGGGCTTTTACCTTTTATTTACCATTTACACTTTATTTATATTTTCAGTCTAATTTATTTTTTATATTTTGTTAATTAAAAGCTGCGTTCCAGTACTTTTGTAGTAAAATACAGTAAATGAGTAATTTCTGAGTAAACTGAAAAAATTACTTTCAAACAAGAGATCTGCTTCATAAAATTGAGAGGAGGATATATAACAAAAATAAAATCTTTTGGCTATATCTCATTAATTATTGGGCCAAGTTTTGTTATTTTCAAACCGAAGAATTTTATAAAAAATTCCAAGAGAATGGTATAAAATTTATGTCTCTATCATGTGTGAGGCCTTAATTCTAACTACACCTAAATATAGCAGACGGACATCGCTCATTCGACTTCTCCCTCTATAAGGATCCAGAATATATATACTTTATGGGGCCTTAAATAAATAATGAAGAAATTACATACGGAATGACAAACCTATATATCCCCTATTCAAATTTTTTGGTGAAGAGTATAAAAAAGCTGTCGCCCAAAGAAGTACGCGAACGGAAAAATTTTAAAAATTAGTAAGTTTATGGAAACAGCTGAATGAAAATAAATGTAGTGTTTAATAATGTTCACACTTTTAACTGTTCAACTCTTTTTCTTGTTGGTACTCGATGCAATATTTATTATAACAAGAACATTTTAAAGAAATATAAATAAATTATTTTCTGTAATCTTTTCCACATGTGTATTTTTATTTTATTTGATTTTGATAATTTGTGTCTGATTAAATTTATTCAAAAGTATGTGATTATTTGTTTTTGATCTTGATTGCCTTAAAAACACACTTAACACTTTCAGAACTTCAAAGAATTAAAATAACACACAGAGAAGAAAGTTCATAAGTTGTTGTGAACATTTGTTTTCTAAATTAATGTCGTATTTTCTAAATTGAAGTCAGTTATTGCAGAATTGTATCCAGGAAAGGCATTCGGTAGAGATAAAATTACCACTATAATTATAAGAAATTTGCCAAACTCTGGTATGCGGGAAATTTTATTTATATTTAATGCAGCGTTGACACCTTATGTCTTATTACACATATCATGTGTAATTTTTATTTTCATGTGTAGCCCATGTGTAATTGCCTGCATGTGTAACTCATGCGCAACTCATGTGTAATTTAAAATTTTATCGTTTTTAAGCACTACTTTTTTTATTGTTACGACGACTGTGATGACGACAAAAAAGGATTGACTGTAATATTTTAATATGTTTATGAACCTATTTTGATTTTTTTTTGCTTTAAATTTATTTAAGTTTTTGTTTGTGATTGTCCTTTTTACACACAACAAAACTGTGATATTTTTAAGGAGAATGATGTAGGATTGGTCTAAAGCAGTGCCATTCAACCTATGGTACGCGTACCACTTGGTGGTACGCGAAAAATTTCCAGGTGGTGCGCGAAATCTTTTAAAATTTTTACGATTTCTATTTTGCAATTGGAAACAAAAAGAAAAATCATCATAAAAGTATACCTTTTTTGTAAAATTTTGAATTTTTAAATTTAAGTAACACTCTCATCTACATACATTTAATAAAAAATAACAAATGTAAGCGAATGGTAACCATACCAATAAACGAATGAGCAAAGTAAAATATTCGTTCAACAAAAAGCAAAAGAGTATGCTTGTTAATTTAAAATGTGTGTGTTTTGTTTTCTTTGAAATAAACAAACACACAACTGAGAACAATAATACGAATTTGTTGTACACATTTCCAAACATTTAAAATGTTTTCAGTATATATTTTTAATGTACATGTTCTTGTTATGTTTTTTGTGATTTTTATTATTTTTTTTTAATTTTATTGTTTTTTATTATTAATAAATAAAATGGATTAAAAATTTTAAAATTGTTTGGTATTTATTGATCTAATTATTTTTTCAGTACATTATATTTTTTTTGGTGGTACGCGAAAAGTTTGTCGTGAATTTAGTGGTACACGAGCCAAAAAGGTTGAATAGCACTGGTCTAAAGAACATCATATCTCTACAAAAATAACAAAATTCCCTGGAGAAGTTGGAAAATACCAACGAAACATCGGAATAATATGTAAAAAATAATATTTTTTTGAATAACCGTGAAAGCCCAAATATTGACTAAAGTTTCATCATCAAAAAAATTTTAGAATTTCACCAAAAAGTCAAATATTTAATTTAAGCAAATCAAAGCACGCTATTTTGCAAAAAAAAAAAAAGCTGGTGTAATTCCTAATTTCATGTGTAATTTTGGCATAATGCATGTGTAATTTAACATTTCGTTGGTGGCAACACTGATTTAATGCTAATTTGTAATTTTCCTTTATCATGGAAGCAACCAGAAATAATCATGATACCTAAACCAGGCAAAGACGCTACGAAAGTATCATCATACCGTCCAATTAGCTTGTTACCAGTACTTTCCAAAATATTTGAGAAATTATTGTTGGATGCCTTTGGTGCCTTACAGCGTTCCAACAACATCGTACCTCATCATCAATTTGTATTCAGAAAGCAACAAATTACTATTCAGCAAGCACACAGAGCAACTAATGCAATTCGTGAAGCGTTTGAGAGTAAACAATTCTGCTCTGGATTATTTCGTCCCCTCAATATAACAATAGCTTATGTGCTCATACGCTATTATTTTTTTATTGCATATTTAGAATCCATCCATCATTAATTTTATGTCTGGTTAAAATTTCGTCAAATTCTACTTCCACAAAGTGGGTCAAAATGTCTTTGGAAAAAATTGTGTAAAATTTCTTGTTCAAAAATTTCCTTCAATAAGTGTGTAAGCTCATATGCGCTATTTTACTTGAAATTGCCATTCCAAAATTGTTAAAAGAATAATAGTGTATACGCATTACACTCCATTTTAGCCTGTAGAAATAAATTCAATTTATGAAAACTTTAACTCATGAAATAGCTTATAATAATATACACCATTGTTTGAGAAATAGTTTCATTCCGACCATTTCCATACCCCACATAAGCTGTTTTATTTTCAATACAAATTGGAAAGTTTTATCAACAATTGACAAGAATAGTAGCCTATACCATGTATACGTTCTTTTGACAACATGAATGCCAAGGAAATATTGTAGTTATTTGAAATTTCAGTTTGCAAATCCCGTTCGCAGAGAAAGTTTATTCGTTAAAAATATGGATTTGAAACGTCTGAGTGAGTATCTTCTATTATATAATGTAAGTGAAGTGAGTAAGGTAAATATCAACTGGCTGTGACACGAAACCACCAGTAGTTGTGGAAATTGCTCCAAAGACTGATGAGTCTGATTTCGCTGTGGGATCGTCGGACATAGAGATACCTGGAACAGATGATGAGAATGGTACAGATTTCTCTGCAGGATCGTCGGACAAGTATGTCCTCAATTCGGATGATGATGCACAGGCTTTGGCAGACGAATTAGATAATTCAGTAATAAAGACAGCAAATGTAGTTTTAGAAGAAATCGCAGACTGTGGTGATAATTATATCAATAACAAATTAATTGATATTGGGTGAACGCGAAAAACAAAAGAGGTGAATAACTTTTCGTTTACTGGAAAATACAATAAAGAGCTGCCAATTTAAAAAAAAATTATTGAATAAATCAGCGTATACCATACTAAATAAAATAGTGTATCCGATACATCATACGAATTCCTTAAAAAATAAAATAGCCTATATGGAGGACTTGCGCTTTGAATGACATAATTACGGTCTTAAAGGATGCGTAGAATAAAAAAAAATTGGTCAATTTAAAGACAAGAAACGGTATTATGTATTCGTCGAAAAATCCAATATGAAGAATTTTTATTTACCGCGATATTGAGGTTTTAATAGACGTCCGATTTCACAAAAACTTTACACTCGATTTTCTCAAAACCCAAAAAAATTATACGCTATTGTTATATTGAGGGGACGATTTGTTGACATATCGCAAGCATTTTATAAGATCTGGTGGAATGATGGGCTGACATACAAGATTACAAAGGCACTACCTGCAAACGTACACAAGATATTCAAAATTTATTTGACAATTAGATCTTTTTCATAAGATGGAAAATTATTCTACAAGGTAGTATCCTAAGGAGATTCATCTAGTTGTTATACGGCGCTGATATGCCAACGAGTTCAATGACTCGCTTATCCACTTTTGCAGATCATACTGCATTTTTGAGTGTTCACAAAAACCCGATAGTTGCAGCCCAACAGCTTCAAATCCATATTGCAGAATTGGATAAGTGGTTGAAAATATGTAAAATAAACGCAAATGCCACTAAATGTGTTCAACTTACCTTAACTTTGAGGAGGGGTAATTGTCCGCCTAATTTAAAAAATGGTTCAATATTACCGGAACACAACCACGTAAAATATCTCGGTATACATCTTGATAGACGTCTCACTTGGGTTTACCACATCGCATCTAAAAGAACTCAATTAAAACTGAAAACAGCCGAGCTTCATTGGCTCATTGGTCCTTGACGCTTGATTTAGAACTCAAAGTGCTTTTATAGAAGGCTATTATAAAGCCGATATGGCTATATGCCATTCAGCTATGGACAACAGCCTCCCTGGTACATCAAATATTGTAACATCCACAGGGACCTTAATATACCCGCCATCCGTGAAGAGATTAAAAAGTCGAGCACCAATTACGTTACGAAAATTCCTCTTCAACCCAATATAGTTGCGAGAGATATACTTTTATTCGATGGTCATCAGCATTTAAAAAGGACGCACCTTTTTGATTTGGCTAAATAACTTTTTGTATTTTCGTCGTTAACATTTTAAGTTTTATATTGCAGTGGCAGTATGTTACATGTTAATTTCCGGTGCTTTTTACGCGAATCGCTAAAATTTTAGTATATCAAATTTTTATACGCAATTTTTACCAAAGCTAATATTTTATACATTAAAAATACTAACATGTTAATTTTTAGTTTAAGATTTTAATACTTATTTTTATTGTCTTAAGACAGATCAAATACAAAAGAAATAAAAAAATAAATTAAAATAAAATGTATCTAAAGGCGACAAGTTATTGATAGGAATAGTTTGCGAATCACCAAAATGCAAATTACATTAGCATTTTCCTGAGTCAGTTTTCAAAACTTCATAAATTATATTAAGATGTGATAAAATCGAATATTTTTGGATCCTGGAGGTAGCTTTGAAATTAATCTTGATCAGGATTCATTTCTATCATTATTGAGGTGGAAGGCCACTTAACTGACTTAAGATACCGTTTAAGCGGGCTTTGCAGTTCACAGATAAATCGAAATAGTCATGCTTACCACAGTGTAATCGAATATATACAATAAATGTTGTTATTTTTCTTTTTGAATCTCCTGCCGATTAGAAGTTCCCATCTTTTATTGATGTTTTTAATATAAATTTTATTATAAAAATTTTCCAATTGTACTTTGTTATAGTATTTTATTATTATAAATATTGTAATGAATAAATTAAGATTATCTCTGAAGGCATCTTTGAACGTTTTCTAATCGTATCAAGAAGCAAGTGACATTATTTCTTATATACAAAATAAACAAATAAATAAATTCTTTTTAAAGTACATACTTATTTTCAAAGTCAAATGCAAGGTTTTAATATTAAGAATTCAAACTGAATTTAACTAAACGGTGGGTAAATTTAAAAATATTTGTAACCAAACAAAAAACTTTACTTTTTCCATAATTAATCAGGTATGTGATGAAAATCGATTTTAAAAATAAAATGATTTAAAACCGATAAACGTTGTGATGTGCTTATTATTTCCGGTTTTGTGAATATTTTTAAAATATTATTTAATACATTTTGCATTAATTTTTGATAAATTTATTTTAAAAATTTACTTCAAATTGCTTGTGTTCTATTTTCTGAACAGCATTCTTTATATTAATAAGTTGAGATTGGCTCAAAATTTATTCCCAAAATCGTTCGAAATTCATCACACATTTTCAATATGATACTTTCGAAATCGATCGATTTCCATTACATACCTGAATATTTTGTTTATTCTGTAATAAATACTTCAATACCAAAACAAAATTCTCTTAATCAATTACATTTAAGCAAACACAAAAGACTCCTTTCAGGATTCTTGAGGATAATAAGCAATTGGTTTATTTTATCATATTTAAAATAATAATATTTAAAGTGAGCAAAAATGCAGTACTGCGGTATTGAAAATCTTACTTTTCAAAGTAAGTGATGAACTTTAAAGTATCCATTAGTGTTGAAAATTTTTCACGAGCCCGTTTTATCCTGCAACCGTTTTTATATTGGCAACATGTCGAATTTGTTTCAGTCTAAACATAATTTTTGTGCGTACATTTTCGACTTCTCAGATGGTAATAAATAAGAGTTCGTTTGAACATGTGTTTGCAAAAGTAATTTTCTTTTGCGGTTTGCTTTCACAATCGGCACGAGTTGTAATGAATTTTTAATGAATTTTTCTTAGAACTCATTTGCTTCCTGATGAGCTGATAAAAGATTTATGTGACCGATTGTTGAATTTCATATTTATGAAAGATTTTTGTGAATTATTCACAAATGTTTTGCGTGAAATGAAATTATAAGTAGATTCTTCTTTGATATTTATTTGTACATAAAAATTAATTGATAAAATATAATAATTAAGAAAATATTTTGTGCCATAAAAATTCAGTAACAAAAAGTTATTTGCTCATTAAACCCACTAATGCATTCGATTTTTTTCGACACTATTTATATGGAATTTTTTTAATTTAAGAATTTTCAGTGTATCTTTTATTTAAAATTAATTTAAAAAAAAAAAAAAAAAAATTTTGATTTTATTACAATACAACAACTTCAATAAATTGAAATTCAATAAATAATATTAGAAAATAATATACAATTTCACTTTTAGCTTACATATAATAGAAAAAGGAACTTCAAAATCAATCAATAAAAAAAGGAATTAATGAGAAACACTCCAGGCAAAGACCTGAATTATCCACATAGCCATTGCAAAATGTTGCAAATTTTTATGGTTTTTTTACTGATTCTTTTCGGCCATCTGTCTGTTTTATTTTACTATAACATCTGCTACACCGTTTTCTGGGATTCATGTTTCTGTTATCTCTGACATAATAAATTTGTGAAGAATGAGTTAAAGAGCTGAAGGATCCTGATGACTGCTTTGGTGCTTCACACAGATATTCTCAAATACTTTTTTCTAAAATCAGCAATTTTTTAGTTGGTCTTATATTGTTTATAATATAATACCACACTGTTTACGACGCAAGTGCTCGAAAGGAACTCGAAAGCTAACTTGTGGTACCATCAAATAGTTTTACTTAGAAGAGCGAAATTACTAAACAATAATAGTGTGACTCCCGGCGGTACACATGATATCTGAATAAAATTATAATCAGAATCCAATAATGTAGTCGGAATTGGATTTGAAAAGGCGACAAAAAATCTTTTTGTGTGATGAATTTCAATGTCATCGGTCGTGTGTTCGAAGCAGATAGTAATTCTGGATTGAAGAATAAACCGATAGCATTGAAATTCATCACACAAAAGTATTTTTCGTCGTCCCTGATTATCTGTGCACCCTTAACTGTCACACATATTACTGTACAAATAGCACACAAATACAAAAAACACATTTCACAAATCGAATTCTTATCACAATAATATTAATTCTCACCTGTCATTATACATATATTGGCACTTTACAAAATATATTTTTATTTTGTATGACGGCACTCAACGTGTTAAGTAAAAATTGTAAGCACATACACATGCATATGTACGCCTACGATTACTCTAAATCCTAAAAGTATGCGACCATTTTTACTAAAATAAGTACCAACCCAGATCCAGCGGAAAATACATTCATTTATCTCAAATGTTTAGTTTAATGAAATCGCATCGCTAGAAAAGCTTTTATTTAACACATGAAAACAACTCAAACGTCATTTGCAAAAACATTAAAATTGAATAACGATTTGCTAAAAAGTTTATTCTATTTTCCTTTTAAATGACATGACATTATTCGTGCAAAAGCAAATTCTGCATAATAAATTATGCACAAAGTTAAGTGAAAATGCTGATTGATTTAAAAAAAATAAATGCAAATTTGAGAACAAACTGAGATTGTGTATGTACATGTGGCCCTCGTTTAACGCGGGGGTTACGTTCCACGAAAATGCGGTGTTAACCAAAACCGTGTTAAGCGATACGACCCTGCTGTGCGAGCAATTGGCCTTCTAAAAACCATCAACAACACACTAGTGATGGAAAACAGTGAGCAAAATGATTTGATTCAAGTCATCGAGCATTTTCACAAAACGCATCCAAATTCCAACAAAATTACAATGTTAGCAAATTTGAAAAAATAAAAAGTTGGTCAATTTCTTCTAACTTTATACTAATTAATGTATTTATCAAATTAAAGCAAATTTACAAATAAATAATTTTAGGCATTTCGCCTAAAGCTGCAAGTTTTCTTTACATAATGCTTCTGTTATTTGCACCAAAGGCTTTATTTTAAATTTTCCTACCATACTGCATTTACAGAATATAAAAATTTTGCCTCGTTAAATTTTTATATAAGAAAATGTAAGCAAAAATGGAAAAAATTATAAGTTCGTACTTGAAAATCTGAATTTGTAAGAGTACGAATAAAATACCATCGAACAAAATGGCAATGTTGCTTTAAGAAATATTTATGAAATATAATAAGTTTTCTAATGCATATAATAAAGTTAAAATCAGCTAAGAACTGCTGGAGTTTAAGCAAGATTTTTTCATTTTTTGGAAAAAATACATTTTTCATAAAAAATAAAAAACGATTTGAGAGACCACTTCCCGTTCATCAATATTTAAGTGTTATACACCAAAATTCTTGGCTTTTAGAGTAGATTAAGATATATCTTCATGAAGGAGTTTCGAAATAAATTGGAAAGTAAGACGGTCTAATGTACATAAAACCATAAAAAGAATTTCATCATAAAATTTAATCTTCATTTGTTAAGTTTTTCTTTAAAAAAAATCTCTTATTTTTGTTTGATCATTCGTAAGATTTTTGTAAAGTTTTTTTTTTGTATGGTAAAATACATTTTTCTAGCTCGCTTTTAGTACTTGTTCGCAGATCAGAAGATGTATCAAGGTGAAAAAAGTACACACAGGAATGAAAAACTGTTTATAGAAATGGTGTAAAACCGAACTTTTTCCTCTGTTAACGAAGAACATTTCACAAAATATGAACCATGTTATACCTGGGTCGTGCTCAAAGAAGCACATGTTAGGCGAGGTCTACCTGTACATAGTTGAAAACTGTTCATAGTTTTAACACAAAGTTCAACTTTTTTGTATATCCTTAAGTACCCTGCAATCATTTGGAAATATAAGAGAATTATAAATAAGCAGCCAAGTTACTGCAATACGACAAATAAAATTTTAATAAATTCGAGAAAATATTTTTAAACGTTTTTAATTGTTGTGTAATTTATGTTATTACTGCAATTAGTATATACCAAGTAATGTTTTCTTAGGAAGCACGTTGTAATGCCAAAGCTGTCAAATAAGTAATTAAAAAAAAGTTTTTAAAATTTTAAATATCATGATTTGCTCAAGCAGGTTAACAAACGGAAATATTACTTTTTCATTGTTATTGGGTATTAAAAAAATACTAGAACTGAAAAATTGTTCATTTCAATATTGTACTTAAAGAAACAAATAGTCCACAAGAATAATATGCCAAGAATCGTATGAGCTGCGTAGTTACTTTATATACCCTCCTGCACTACTGATCAGCTGAAAATAAAAATTGTAACAGCAATAAGTGCTAAAATTTACCTTTTCAAAAGCTTAAATGGCCCATAAGTCGATCAGACTACCACAACCTTGTAGCTTTGGAAAACATGTCTAAAAATAGACGATTCTTCGTATCCATTACTTACTTGGGATCCATTATATTGGACCTTTTGTGGAAATCCGTTTAAGCTTCAAATAACACATTTCAATTGCAATAATAAAAATTCAGAAAAGCTAATTAAATATCGTATTTCATGTTGAATATTCATCCGTTGCTAGATCTCTAGCAAAAAAAACGAATTCTATTTTTAACCTTAATTTATAATTCTATCCTGCGACTGAGTCATTTTCCTTCACAATGGCAGTTTGCGCAGATAAGAATGGTAAATAAGCCGAATAAGACAGAAAATCGTATCACATCTTACAGAATTATCAGTTTATTGGTTACGTTTTCGAAAATCTTTGTTAGAATATTAATAAGAAGATTGGCGGCACGCTTGAACAATGTCAGCGTATTATTGCCCTAATAAGAAATACTTTGGAACATAAAATATGCGTTTTATTAGTTTATGGGTTAGTAGCATTTTTAAGCGCTTATAGCCGCCTAAATATCGAACCGATTTAAATAAAATAAAAATTGTGCCCATCTATGTGAAACCCGTTTAAAAACATATAAATCTTTCCAAAATAGGTTCAGTATTACGACCGTATAAAGGATCTAAAAAACGTATTTGTTTGCCTATTAATAATATAGATAACACAATCGCAGCTATGAAAACAATTAAAGAAAAATTTAGAAAAAATTGCCAAGATCGAGAAAATAAAATTGAAATGTATCACAATGAACACCTTCAAATACTGATCGCACAACATCAATACACTTATTACTTTTATTCACAAATATATTTTATTATTTTAATAAATAAAATAGAAATTTTTGAAAGAAAAATTGTGCGAAACTCTATTGGAAAACATTTTGAATCTTTTTGCAAACGGTATTCAAATTGTTTTGATTACAAAGACTCTAAAGTAACACCTGTAGGTCTTTATGTTTGTGATATCCTTAGAAGATTTATTTCAAGATCTTGTTTTCATGAAAAAAAAATTATTATCAGATATATAAGAAAATCAAAAACTTTTTAGTTGGTCAAATATAAGTTATTTATCTCCCTTGGGCTATTTGAATGAAACTGCACCATCTTCCGATTTGTCAACTTCTTTGAGACATGAATTTTTCTCAAAAAGTATACAAGGCACACAGAGGTTAGTCCGGCTTGTCCGTATATATTTTATTTATTTTTTCTTGTTTTCTTATGCATTTTTGTTTTTATTCCTTTCCTTTTTTGTTTTTGGTTTATTTATTTATTTTTTAATTAGGCTTAAGTTAATATTTAAATTAGTTTTAAGCTTATTCTTAGATACGATATTCTCTCTCAAAACATGTTAAGCCCCGGGAGCGAGGGCGTAATTCTCTATTAACATTTTATAATAATTACTATATATAGCAAATTACTGTTTTTATGTTAATTAGAATATTACTTTTTAGTCCTAAACATTCTTATGTTTGTTATTAATTTTTAATTGTATTGTTTTTTTATAAAGGCTCAATAAAATATATCTTACCTTACCTTGTATACTTTTTGAAAGGAAGCGCAAAAATTAATTTCAAATTGAACATAGAATTGCCAGATAAATGAATAGCCGAAATTGATAGCAATTTAGTTTTCAATTTAAAAAGTTTGACTGTGTTAGTAAAAAAGTGTGAGTATATTACAAATTGAAAAGAATTGAAAGGCAAACATTGAACGTGTGGCACCCAAGTGAAATATGTACAACTCATATTTGTTCAAATTTCAAAGGAACTTTCACTTATCTGATTAATCATTCAAGCCATTTGCGGGACATTCTGTTTTTTCGGCAATTTCGATCTTACACTGGGTCTTCACCTAGCAATTTCATTGCTGAGAACAAGCAAAAACGTCAGCAGAGTTTTGATAGTTCGATTGCTGATTTCTTTTAGGTGGAGAACACGTAAAATTGCTTCGTCACAAATTCAAAATTTTAATAGAGAGGTTGTATAAATATGCTGTAATTTTATATACATAAGATAGAAATTTTTATAAAATTTTATTATTTTAAATATTTCTTCGGGTTTCCACTCCATCAAGTGTTTTTTTTTTTAAATAAATATGCATTTTTTAGTTTTCTAAATTCAAATTCGCAAATGCACTGACTACAGAAAAGAGAAATGAGAGCAGATTGATAGGCAATAATTGCTCAAGCAATCAGTTGAGCAATCATTGCGCAATGGATTGCCACTTATGGCAATCGCAGTCTACACGTAGCAAATTTAATGATTGCCGCAATGAATATTGCTACGTGAAGACCCAGTCTTAATAACATTTACTAGTATTACAGCAAATGCGATATTTTTCAATAAAACCGATTTAGTGCACAAAATAGAACTTGGAAACCCTGTAGTTTTGTGAAAAAATAATAGAAATCAATCAACCATTCTGACATTCTTTTATATAATCCTATAAAATATACAAAAGTAATATTATATCATTGTATCATGATATTATCCTAAATTTTTAGTTTTAAAAATTAACAAAAAAAAAAAATAGAGCAAAGAAACCATCCAGAATGTTTTGGCAATCAATAAAATTAGCAAACAAAAACGATGAAATAACCATTCAAGCCGATGATCTAAAAACTGCACCATCAGATCCTTCACACGATCATAAAATAGAAGAATTTCAGCAACATTATTCCATAGAAGATTTGCAGAAATTAGAAATTAATTATTCGTCACCATTAGGAAAACAAACAAATCTTTCACAAACTTTTACCACGACGGACTCCGCCCTATCAAGAGAATCATACGCAGAGTCCTCAACCTCTTCGGTAAAGTTTCTTCCCATTAAAAAATTATTCATGCATAAAGCAAGAAGAAGAATGTTAGAACTACGACGTATACAAACAAAAAATTTACCAACACATTCATCGGATACCAGCATGGATGAAGATCGTTTGAAGAGACTGAGAAAACGATGTTTAAGACGTAAATCTAAATTGGTAAGAGATCTTTTTTGGAGAAAATATAATTATTTCTTGAAAAGATCTTTGGAATGTGCAGAAAGCAGTAGCGAAAGTACTAGTAGTAGTGATTTGGAGAAATAATTGAAATATAAATGATGGTTGTTGCATAATTGAATTCAAAGAAGCATCATAATGCTGTATAAACAGGTACAAACTCGTACATAACAAAAAATAATATTTCATAATCTAAATTGAATGTGTTAAAAAGGATTTTGTGCTCTTGTACAATACAAACATTAATATTTGTTTTCAAACACTTTCTAATTTAAAAGATGAATAAAAGTAGTTTTCCGTCAAAACTGAAAAGCATAAAATTATTTTATTTAACATTCAATTATATTTCAAAATATTATAATAAGTCATTTAATTTATTTTATATCTTAATCATTGATATACGAGTATTTATCAGTGAAGAAACCCATTAACACTCTTAAGAAATAAAACTCAACATTTATCATCGAAATGACAAAAGGATTAAAAATGATAAACAAATTTAAGGAACAGGAACACACAAGGATAAAGTCAATATCATCGGATACAGCATCATCAGAAAGTGTAGCCAGCAATATTAATTTACTAGAAAGCTTGCATGAGCTTTCAGTTGAATCCGACAGCGAGGAAACTTCAGAAGAATTGCTAGAAAATCCATTCGTAAAATCATTAACAGAAGATATGGGTTATTTCGACAATTTCTTAGATTTACCAGATATAAATAGCATATCACAAGATATAAGTATGGCTTCTATAGTACCGGTAAAGGAAGCTGTATGCTTAACGAAAAATTTTGAAGATTTTGTACTTACAAAACCCGATTTTATTGAGCTCATCCCGAAGGAACATCTTGTCAATAGTGAAGAAAATTTTGCTTTGAAGTCCCAACAATCTGAAAGCAATTTTCTTTTATTATCTAAAAATACACCAGAAGAAGAACTGACAGAAAAAACCCGCAAGACAATAATGGATTTAGAAAAAGAGCAAACTGAAAATATATTAGAAACAATTTTTGAATCAAATCTATTTAGACTTAATGACACTGCAGATGAAATCAATTTAGAAGCTCTGCTTAAAGAGCGAGAAGCGAAAAAACTACATCAACAAATTTTAGAATTTTTCAATGGTCTGGTTAAAAAGGTGATAGAAAAATCCGAATTTCCAAGTACCGATTCAATTTTAAGACAAAACCTAGATAAGCGCAAGCTTTTAGTAGAACTCTTTAATTTATATAGAAAATCTGAGCAGGAACGCAAGTTTTGTAATATAATTAATCGTAAAGTGGTAGATTTTTATAAACGAAAAAATTGTTATCACCCAATTAAAAAAGAGACTGCAAATAGTTTGTCACAGGCAAAAGAAATATATCTAAATTCCCTTAAATGTTTAGATGCGGTTATGGCCAGGAAGAGAAATGTGGAGGATGCATTGTCCGCTACTACCACAAAGTTAAATAACGAATTGGAATTAGCCAAAGAGCAAATTCAAAATTCAATTTTTGCGTTTGAAGGTGTCGTTAAGAAACATTTATGTAAAGCACAAAGTTCACAATGGAACACGGTAAGTTTTAAGATTGAAAAAATTGCATTTTAGTTGAAAGCTAAAAAATTGTGGATTCGCGGCAACGAACACCAAACCCCCATATTTCCCAAAAACAAATTTGTGGATCTTTTCCATATGCAAAAATAATATTGAAAATTGGTCTACAAATGGCGAAGTTATGCGTGTGTATATTATAGAATCTGTTAAAAACTATGTGAAAGGAGTACCATAATATTGTTGGCGTCAAATTAGGCTTGGTTGAGGAAAAGAAGCTTATAGTGCATTCCAGAGTCCCTGCCGAAAATTCCGGATAGGTCGGCCCAGAGGAATACTCTCATATAAGATACAATCAAATAATCATACAAACACACATTCCATTTTATGTATCTAGATAACTTTGAATGGGAGTAACCGTTTCTTCATCTTATACGGCCAGTATTTTTTTAAATTGTACGTTATTCTACAAATAAAATTCACCAAATTTAGAAATCCTCACTCATAGTTGTACAGATATAAGAAAATTACAATTTTAGAAAAAATTGCCTATTTGAATTTCCCTGTTATCGGTAAGACAGTTCTGAAATTTCAAAACGATCTGTTGTACCGTTTGGCGTCCTATAAGTAACATACAAACAAACAAACATACAAACACAGATTCATTTATATATATACACTCAAAATATGCTGTACGTATAACTAACTGAAATTGTAATTTAAAATTAATGAAAGTTCACTTAAAAATCGGTTTACCCATTTTTCATTTAAATTGAACCAAAAGTTCATTTAATTTTTAATGCTAAAAAATTAATTGACTTAAACCCGTAAAAATAAAAGGTTTTTCCTTTGTTTGTGTAGGGAAGGAAATCTCAAACAAATCAAATAAAGCAAGTAAATCAGCGGACAATATCAAATGTAACCGAAAATCCATATTAATATGTCCTTAGTTTTTTGAATGAATGTTAAAATCACTTAAAAATGAAATTGCTTAGAATTTGAAATGTTTATTCTTTTAAAAATGACTGAACGGATTATTTCTTGAATAACGTACAGTCCGTTACTGTAATAATATTGTGAGTGTATTTGGCTGTGAGCAGCTGCGGCCAAAGAATCTCATCAACAACAGTAGAACATCAGTGTTGTGTGGTATGTGTTTCACTGATTTATCGTTATAATAATGACATGGACTCTGAAGCAACGCTGCAATTTCTCTTTGATGCCCGTTTCTGTAAACACATGTGCCTCATATTGTCCTGGGTATCTATGATATGATCTTATATCCTATTAACATCGCATAAAATTGAGCCGCCATCGCCAGCTAGTGACTTACTGTACACGAAGGTAGAATTTGTTGTGCAAAGCTGTCAGGACAACACTTTGGTTTTGCTCTCTACAATCTCTTCTAGCAAGGCATGTTCTCACAGTGGTAATCATTCGTTAAACCAACTCAACTTCCGTTCCGAATCTTTCCAATCTTCTTAATGACCATCAAGGTAAAATATCTGTTAAACAACAACATGTTTGATTGGTCGGAGTAGCCAATGGCATCACGCCACTTAAGCAACATTCTCTCTCTTTGATTAAGTTTCGGTATCGGCTTCTGAAGAAGCTGCTTTAAAGGCTGCTTGTGGGCCCGATCGCACAAGCATCGAAATACTAGAAACACCGCTACATTCAGCATATACGAATTAACTTAACGATCAGAGTGCTCTACTTAAAAAAATCATATTGAAGCATGTTTTAATTAGTAAAAAGCTTTTAAAATTTTTGATTTATATAATCAGGATAATGTGCCACACACTTTAGACAACCGAATATGGTCTATTTATTTCTTTCGATGTAATTTAATGTTAAAAAAAATTATTTTAATTTCAGCTTATCGAGAGCTTGCTAAAGGTGATGGCTAAATATCGCAAAGAAGTGAGTGATGTGCGCTTTAAAATGATAATAAAACAACATACGCATGCTTATCTCCTGAATGTACGGTTTGATAAACTATAAAAACTAAATTTATTAAATCTTATTTTTTACAATTCATTGCAGGAAGTTTCGCGCTTTGAAGATTTAGGCACTGGTGTAACTTTAAAGCACTACGATCACTTAGAAACTGCAAACCAAATATTAAGCGAGAAGATTGAAGGCAAATATAATATTTTTTCCTTATTCTTTAACTATTTGTAAGCGTTACGCCAAAATTAGCACTTGTTTACTCGTTGCCGACAACACAGTTGACTGCTATTGACACCCTCTTAGGCAGAAGTTATGTTGATTACAACTTGTAGATAAGATCCAATTTTTGTGTGTTGATCTAACAAAACGTTGACAAATAGTTACTAAATAACAAGAACTAATATAATTTATTGTTTGGCAAAACATTAAGTAAAAACTCTTATTATCTACTTAGAACGCAACGCTGATTTAAATAAACTACACCGATATTTTTGTAGAAGAATGCATTGTTTTGCGCATTTGAAAGAAAAGCAAAACATCAACAAGGATACAGTTTCAAATCAATCTTCTACCTACAAAGAACTTCTAAGCAAACACAGTTCATTGCGTAAAAATTTTTTGCAACTGAAATTAAAAAGCAGCCAAATTCGCCAAGAAATGAAGGAGTTAAGCATTCAAAACGGTCTACTGGATAAACCTGCATTGATGTATGACTATGATCAGACGATGAAGTATTTAAGTAAACAGCACAAAACAGTCAATAGTTTAAGAGCCACCTTAGAGACAATTCAAGAAAAAATTTATAAACTAGAAAAACGATTAACTGGAGATAACCATAGTTTATCGAACATTGAATAATTTTCATTATTGCAGTGTAACAATGTCATTTTAAATAAAAAGTTAAAAATAAGAAAGTAAAAAAATACAAAAGTTTATAACCATACCTAAAGGACTCTTCCAAGGTCAAACAGTTTTTTGTTGTATTATCATCTTATTGTAACGATATTTTCATGCTCAGCAAATTAAAGCCAAAGCGTTGGCGTTGCTTGGCCATCACGCAGAAATAAATTTATTTAAATACTTAAAATACTTAAAGCACATAAAGCATAAAAACTGCAGGACTTGAAATGAAATTTAACTGGAAGTAAGCTTGAACTCAAGAAAAGTTAATAATCTGCATTCTTTTTTTACATTTCAATTTCAATATTTAATCCAAATATACTCTACTTTTCCAGAACATAAAAAATGAAAATTTCAGTTTTCATATTTCACTTTCACAACTTTTGCAGAACATGTCTGATACGTTTGCGTAACCTCTCGAAGGCATAGCGGTTTCCAATGGAATTGTAAATGTGTATTTATAGATGTGTAAATTATTTGGGTGGGTGGTGGTTAAATCACCGATTGATAACGACGTTGAACGGCATTACGGATGACAGGAGCCAATAATTGATCAACGGATCTTTGAAACATTTCCGCACAGATTTCTTCAACAATAATAATATTTCTTAAGGTTATTATTTGAAAGGATTTAAAAAACAACAAAACTTTTTGAAATAATAATAATTTTTAATCCGGAATGTTCTGCATTCCACTTTGAAGTGGAATTCAAACGAAATCACTTCAGTTTAAATTTTTATGTTCTGCATTCTTCTTTTTACATTTAAATTTCAATATTTAATACAAATATATTATATTTTTCTAGAACATCAAAAATGAAAGGTTTACTTTTTATATTGCACTTTCACTACTTTTGTAGAACATGCCTGAATATTTTATTTTTTTCGCCTTAGTCAAATGTTTTTGCCAGTGTAATTTGATATTACAAAAACAAAGTTTGTGGTTTTTGTAGTGTTGTTGTTGTTGTTGTTGTTGTTGTAGTATGAAGTTCACCTATATGAATTCGTATTGAACAAACGCCGACTTCTTGGTCCAAAATGTCAAAAACAATACGAAAATGTTTGAGTCCTTAGTGTAACATATTATTCTAAAAAGCAAAAAATCATTTGAAAAAAATTTCAAATAAAATTAGAGTCACCGCTACGAAATAGTCAACTGTTCTTGTTTAAACAGGTTCTTTTGCTACTTTATATATATATATATAGATATATAATTATATATACATACATATATTTTTTTGGAGAATTATCAAGGCGAATTCACAACAGGTGGCCTCGAGAGATCAGGTGACTCAATTCGCTCGAATTTTGGTTGTCAAAATTTGTTTACTCTAGTTTGTTTTGTTTGAAAAAAATAATAAATAAAATAAAAACTGAAAAAAATCGTTACATTTAAAATTTAAATTTCCAATTATAATTGGATAAGGGAAATAAAAAGACTGTTAAGGTCTTAATTTTAAATTTATAGGTGCAAATAGTGGTAAATGTGTTAATTTGTGAAAGAATTGTTGAACTTTTGTGCACGTTGAAAAAAATTTAAAACAAAAGTGAAAATGCCTTCATGCTGTTTATGTCGTAAACCGTATATGAAAGGAGGAAGCGCCTTCTTCAGTGTGTGAAATATGTGGAAAAAACCTCGCAGCAGCGGCACGTATATGTGACGATCACTTCCTACCGTCTAGCATTATACGCGCAGGCACCAAATCACTGCTATTACCAAACGCAGAGCCATTTATAAAACGATGCGAAGTGGTCAAAATGTTTTCAAGCCATACCACATCGAATTCCAAAACTTAAATAAATATATGTACATACATTTTTAGATTGCATTGCTTACAAAAAACTAATCAGGCATTTATTGGATTGGACATATATGCTTCTAAAGCAAGTGCTGTGGAAAAAATTCAAACAAAAACAAAATTGGTAAGCTTGTATTTGAACTCCAACCAAACAATTTCTTTTAATACAAAACATAAAATGTAAAACACCCTTAAGTTTGCGAATTAAGTTTACTTTGATAATAAAAACAATTTACAAACTTTAATTATTCGCTATTATTTATTTAAGCACATTGGGATACATTGATACTGGATCATTTGTTGTTCATCTTCTTCGTCAAAAAAGTATTTGTAGATACTTCTAAGGACTTTAAAATTTGATTTTTTACATTTTTCTATCACATTATTCCTCACATTTTTCTTATAAATTTGTCAACCGTTTTTGACACATCTGTTCTGTTGTTTTCAAGGCGAAGTCGGATGAGACTACCTGTTGTGAGTCTGCCTTGATCACTGTAAAGAGTTTAATTTTGATATGTAAAAAAATATTATTTTTAAGCGAAATCAACGGATTTCAATTTAATTGTAGAGAGGAGGTTCTGCCTTTAATAATGGAAAACCATATCAGCCAAATGGGAGCCATGGCTACCCTTAGGCCATGGCCACGTAATGAGTGGCAGCTGGCTTATTACTGAGCGTCATTTCTGAGCGGTTACTTGTTAAAAAGCCATTGTCAAGAGAGGTTTTTTTAATGTTTTTATGTGAAAATCATATTCATATTTATAAGAAGTTAATTAATTTATTTATTTACAAATCTACGCAAATTTCCAGATTTGGGTAATAATACTTTTGCAAAATAATAAAAGCAAAATTACAAAACAAAGAAAAGCTTTTATGCATAGCAAAGGCTTGTTTTGTCCTTGAAATTAAGAACTCTTTATTCAACTTGTCTATTTTTAATGTTTGTCGCTCAGAAAACAACTAACGTTGCGTGGCCACTTCTGTAGTATTTCATTTGATTTAATTTTATGCCGCTCACCGCTTGCCGCTTCGCCGATCATTGCATGGCCTCGGCCTTGCAGAACCATATTCTTTAATGAAATTGTCCACCACTAATTCCAAGCTGTATTTCGTCGATAACTTAAGAATTCAATCTTTGAGGCCATGGATCGATTGTGGGACATTGGCGTAACTGAAAAGAAGCCCAATGATTGCAAATTACAAGACCTCACTGGCCAATTAGGATTGTCTCTTCGAAAAATCTCACGATCAGGAAACCTTTGGCGCTTAAAACAAAGCGAAAATACAATTGAAATCTCCTTGATTGAAATTTTATTTCAAGGCAGAATTCGCCTTGTTTTATTTTTTATTTTTACATTTATTTTGCTTTGGTTTATTTTTATTTATGTTTTATTTTTATTTAAAAGTAATCATATCATTTTAAATATTTGTTTATTTTTTACAATTTTTTATAACTATTTATTGTGATTTTATATCGCGTGTGAGTCCATTTTACTAACTGCAATTTCGTGTGATACACATTCATATCAAAATTACGCAATATGCCTCCTGCAGTTAAAAATGAGCAGGATAAACGTTTAGATAAAAGAAATACAATGAAAACCAAATCTTCGATGGCATCGCCCAAAAAGCAAAAAGAGTTAAGAGCATCTGAGACCACCAACAAATATTCTCGAAAGGGTATAAAAAAGTCAAATACGAGGTCAATGGTAAGAGGCATTAAACTATCAAAAAGAATGGTGGCCCAACCAAAACTTGTAGAGCCAGAAAGATATAAAATATTAGAAAATTTACCGGTCAATACAGTTTTGGAAACAGCAATGGAGGAAATTGAATCAAACGGATCCTCTTCAGAGTCAGAAGAGTCATCGAAAGAATCAGAGGCAAATGAGGAGCAGGCTAATGACTTAAATTTAGAACAAAAAAGCATTTTAGAACTTGATATACATTCCGATGTAATATCGTTGAGCGAGGAGGAAGTAGACTATGTTAACGAAAATCAAATAGAAACGGAAATTGACTTTTTTGATGTGTTTGGAGAAGTACCACATATTGATGAAGTTTCACTAGACTTAACAGATGATTTGATCGTAGAAGAACCAATAGCTTCAGTAACAGAGCCAGTAGTTATAGCAGATACAGGAACATTTATTGATCCTTTAACCGAAATACGAGTAGCATCCTTAGCAACAGCTGAAAGCATTAAATCTACAATCGTACAGCTAACCAGTTTCGAAAAAAGTAGATTAGAGGAAACTGAAATAGAGGAGGAGAAATCTCTTAATTTAAAGGAAGACACATTACCCGAAGATATCTTTGCTGAGCCTGCTGATGGCTTTGAAAACGTACGAGCTTCGGCTGAGGTTGCAGATGAAACATTTCAATTATTTCTTGAAAAAATAAAACAACAAGAAACTCAAATCGTAAACGAAACTGAATTACCTGAGGAGGCCCTGATTAGTGAAGAAGAGAAGCGTGCCAACCAAACTATTGTCATGGACTTTCTTAAAAAATTAACAGATCACTGTGTATCTCAGGCCGAACAGTTTGAAAGAGATACAATATTGCGTAATTTCTTAGACAAAAAGAAATTAATGAATGAACTAAAA
This sequence comes from Gymnocheta viridis, assembly GCA_956483585.1. Classification (NCBI taxonomy): domain Eukaryota; kingdom Metazoa; phylum Arthropoda; class Insecta; order Diptera; family Tachinidae; genus Gymnocheta; species Gymnocheta viridis. Next base: position 74,047,384 of record OY101443.1, read on the forward strand.
TCAAAATATGATGCACTAGAATTGGAAAGAAATAAAACACAATTTCTTAACCAAAAAACCGTGCATTTCTTAAAACGCAAAGGTTCCTTCCGCCTGATTTCTGCTGAGGAGGTCAACACTTTAGCACTGAATCGCAAAAAGTTTTACACTGTTCTCAGTGACTTAGATCAAGCTTTAACTACAGAAGAAAAAACAAAAACTAACTGCTCAATTAAAATTCTTGACTTGAAGCAACAATTTGAGGAAGCCAAACAAAAATCCAACGAAGAAATTGACAAATTAGAGCAACTAGTGAAGAGTACATTTCAGCGAAAAGTTTTCGATAAATTACAGACTTCAGTTGATAAATATTTAACTAAAATGTCTGCTGCAAGAAATGAGATTTCAAAAGTTCGTTTAGGACTTTTGCTTCAACAGCACCAATTTTCTGTACTGAAAAAAGTAATCCGCATCATATTTCTTAGACTTAAAAGCAAATAATTTTCTTAATTTTCTTTTAAAGGAACTGAATGAGCTAGAAGACTTGGGTAATGGGTTAAATGTACAACATTTCGAATCTCTAGAAACGGAAACTTATGCTGTAAGCAAGAAAATTGAAGGTAAGTTGGTATTTAAAAGTGAACTAAATAAACTAAATAAGAGAGCTAAAACTTTTGTAAAAAATATGCACATAATAAGTGTGTTCGAGTACCCAAAAGCTTTTACAAGTTTTTACTACATTTTACTAAATTGCGTTCGTTTACTCAAGCTACAGTAAATGAGAACACAAATTGAGAGCGTAAAGTGTCAATTCATGGCTGAGAATTTACAAATTTTTACTGCAGAGATTTCTTGTAGTAAAAATTAGTAAAACAGAAAAACATATGATTCAAAAGGTAAACATAGAAAATAAAAAAAACAAAAAGATTACAATTTGTATAAAAAGTTTTTAAAATAAGAAAAACTGAAATAAAATAATAAATAATAATAAGCGAACAAAGGTTGCATTTTAAAAGGAAATAAATGTTATAGAAACCATTTACAGACATTTTACGTTGTGTTATTTTAATTCTTTGGAGTTGTGAAAGTGATAAGTATGTGGTTACTTAGTACTGCACTTGCTGTTAAGGTAATCAATATCAAAAACATGTAATCACATACTTTTGAATAAATTTAATCAGACACAAATTAGCAAAATCAAATGAAATGAAAATAAACACATGGACACGATTATAGCAAATAATTTAATTATATTTCTTTGAAATGTTCGTGTTATTATAAATATCGCATCGAGAAATTGAATAGTTAAAAGTGTAAAAATATTTCAACACTACATTTATTAGCAATCAGCTGTTTCATTAATCTTAATAATTTTTACAGTTTTTCCGTTCGCCTACTTTCTTGGGCTACAGTTTTTTTCAGTTTACTCACTAATTACTCATTTACTGCATTTTACTGCAGAAGTACTCGAACGCAGCTAATGTTCTTCGAAGATCATCGAGTTTAGTCCATGAATAAGAGAATATTTGAATTAATTTTTACAACGATTAAAACGTAAAGGACACAACTTTTTTTGTTTTAAACTTCGGATGATATTTTTTTTTTCAATTGTTGATGTTTAGGAGCACCTCCTGGCAAGAAACCCAGTATTCAAAGGCAAATGCAAGTTCTTAAAAGTTTAAAAAATTAACAATATCTGATATTTTTATTTAATGTGATTATTGTTTGACCTAAATTGGTTGTTATTAGTTTTTAATCCAAAGTGATAATCATTTTGGCTAAAGTTCGTAACATCGTTAAATTATTGAGAAGGCTTTTGGAACGTGTGAAAAGCATGTACCTGCTGCTCATCTAATTAGATTTACTATTTTTATTTTATCACTTAATCACTTGTTTCTGAGAAGTTCCAAAGATATTAAATCGATTTGCTTTAAAAGCTATAAAGGATTTTATTTCTACTTTTTGTTATAAATTAAAGTGTTTAAAAGTGTCATGCCAAAAAATGTCATGTCAAAACAACATGGCATGACAATGAGGCTTAATTAAAATAATATGCTTTGAAACCACGTTTGGGTTCGCACAACTAAAAGCGACATGGTGTTTGAGCCGACATGACATGGCAAGGTATGACTTTTTCAAACAATATTTTTTATGCAGGGCCTTACAATACAGTGCATGACATTAAATATAAGTTTACATAATATATTTTTGAACGTTTTTGTTCATTAAAATGTGTTTCGTTAAAAAATAATTTTAAGAAAATTTTAAAGTCCATGCTTAGTCCTGCCAAAATATATGGAACAAATTTTATTAACTAAAAAGAATTCTTCTTTTGCTAATGATTTGATTCGTTTGTACTTGCTTTGAAGCTAAATTATGAAGTAGTACTGCCAGGCCCACGATGTCATATTCGCTCTTTCGTACAATTACATTAGAAAAACAAAATTTCAGAATTTTAGTTTGTTTTAAATGTAATTGTAGGAAAAAACGAATACGAATAAGAAAAACCGCTTGAAACATCCGTCGGGTAGCTGACCATATGGCATTTTTTAATGTTTTTAAGAAATATTTTAATTTTTCACTGAAAGAGTAAAATTGATTTGTTCCAAATTTAAATAAAATAAAATTTTATATTTTCCAGAACATAATTCGGTTCTTAAAAGGCTGCACAGTCATTGCAATGACGATGTTCATAAGATGGCACATTTAAAAGAGAAACAAAAAATGCTACGGAGTATTGCTGCCGCCCAAAAGCAATACCTGGAAGAACTAATGCAAGAGAAGAGAGAGCTGCGTCAATATATTACTCAAGTTAAGCTCCAACGCAATCGCTGCAGATATGAAACACATGATCTGAGCTATCATAGTGGTCTACTAGCTAAACCCGCACTTATTAAAGACTACGATAAAACGGTGGAAAAAGCAAACAAATTACAACAAACCAACGAAGATTTGAGAACAACTATTCTGGAATTAAATACTAAAATTGCTTTACTGGAGGAAAATTAAATGGTATAAATTTAGTATTTGAAATATTTGATTTTATAACTAATAAAATTTTCAAATTGTAATAAAAATTGTGTACATAAAAAAATGTCTCTTAATATGGTGTTTTTAGACATGCACCTTTATTGAGATTATCGCAATAAATACCATTATTGAGCTCAATAATTCAATTACAATTTTAATTTAGTTATTCTTTAATAATTATGAAATTGTTTTAAATATTGAATAAAATTTGAAATGTAACACAAGTGTGTTTTGTGAGCAAAACTGTCCAGAGTGATCAATGTGAAAAACAGAACAAAAAAAAACATTAAGAAATGGCAAGTCAAGTTAGAGCTAAGCTTATTAATATTAAATTTCTAATTTATAATGAAAAGCAAACAAACTATTAGTATGAAAAATAACCAATTTCTTTTTAAATAAATATGTGTAAAAACAAAGAAAAGGAGAACGGGCTGAAGTGATGCCAGTCAGACAGACCTGCTTGTGGCCAAGCAAAATGAATGGGCTTCCTGGAAACTGAAAAATGTCCACATCAACACAGAGATAGCCGATGATCTCAACCAGCAGGGTTACTCTTGCAGCCCACGAGACAATCAAGTAAATAGCTCAGAAACCACTCTGTACTCCACAGATAAACTGAGTTTAAATAAAGTGATGGTATTCTTGCTTTTTCCACTTCGCGTTAACTTTATTTAACTTCCCTAACAAACCACAGAGGATGTCAAAACTGGTACGGATCATACGAAAATGATTTTTAAAATGCTGATCATCATTGCAATGGCAATTGAGTTGTGTTAATTGGAAATGTAATAATTGATTTAAATAAAATTGTTCATATTTCACTTACAAATTTCCATAAAGACCTTTGATTTGCGTTTACCTCTAATATTGCAAGAAGCGGTTGTTTCCTTAAAATTTGCAGAATTTCCAAAGTTTTCGTTTTTCTCCTACTTTAAAAGCAAAACTCGATGTTACCAACAACCGCAACAGCTCTGCATTTCTATTACATAATAGTGTAGCAGTAGCTATTTTTAATTGATTTATTGGTTGGTCCTTTAGAGACACAATGGTCAGCTTAAGTCCTCAACCGAACAACGTCCACAAGAGTCTAAAAGGCTTCAAGGGTTAGTTGTTCTTTTTTTTTTGTAATTTATTTTAAATAAAACTCCGGATTGATTTTTAATGTGTTCAGCATGAAAGCTGTATGTTGAGTGATCTTTATTTTAATTTATCACTTGGGGCTAAGTTAGTTAAGCAATACAACGAATGTAGCATAAAGCAAAATCAATGTTAATAAGAACTACATGAGGCTTTTAAACTGTAACAACCAAGGTTGTATTCCTAAAATTAATATAATAAAATTAATCGGTAGTTGGCGTTTTATTAATTAGACCGTTAAATATAAGTTTTGAATTTAAATAAGTTAGTTTTCAAATAGAAATAAGTAACATATAATTTAACTAATGAATTTAATCATAGTATTTTATATACACGGCGCTACAATCTCCCCCTCTGTTGCATAGCATCGTCCCGATCGTGCAACAGCATCTTCACTTAATTTGTTTGTTTTTTCTGAAGGCGTGTTGATCTTCTATAGTTTGAAGTTATTTCTTGAGTTGTAGTTTCATCGTTGCGCTGTATTTGTGCGATGTTGTTATTTTGAGTGGAGCTTCCTCTGGAGCGGTTTTGATTACCCTCCCTTTTGGGGCGACCTCTTTTTCCTATTGGATATATTGGCTTTGTTGAACTACCTTCATATGGGGCTAACGCCGATACGTGGTGTGTAGCTATCGGAACTTGTAGATTTTCCTGTTTTGCTATTGTAAAGCAGCACGATCCCTGCTTGCCTATTACAACATAAGGCCCATCACGGCGAGGTGTAAATTTTGATGTAAGGCCTTGTTTTGCTTTGCTAAGAATGTGTGTGTCAACGAGAACTTTGTCTCCAATATTTATATTTGCTTGTGGTCTACGAGTGTGATCAACTTTATTTTTATTTTTATCTTGCATTTGTTCTTGAGATTCATTGGCTAACTCTAAGGTGTTTGCTAGACGTAACAAATGTGGAGTAATTTGTGGGATAAAGTTTTCAGCATTTATAATTGCTTTCAAGTCATATTTCACCTCTGTTGGTGTTCTTAGCTCTCTTCCGAACGTTAAGTATGAAGCAGTATACCCAGTGCTATCGCACTTAGCTGAATTCATTGCGAACCTTATTGATGGTAGCATCAAATTCCATTTATTGTGCTCCTTTTTTACCAAAATTGATAATTGGGTTTTCAAATCCCGGTTTTTACGTTCCACAGGATTTGACTCCGGATGATAAATTGGCGTAAACGTTTGCTTTATATTGAGACAAAATGTCAATTTTTGCATTAGCGATGATATAAACTGAGTTCCGTTATCAGTATGAACTCTACGTGGAATGCCATATCTAAGGAGTATTTCATTTAGCAGTGTTATAGCACAGTTTTCTGCAGAAGCTTCTCTTAGCGCAAATAACTCAACCCATCGGCTACATATGTCTTCGACTATTAAAATCCACTGATAGCCATCTTTAGTTCTTGGCAATGGCCCAAACAAATCAACAGCAATGATTTCGAAACGTTTATTACTGCTTATGGTTTGTAAAAGACCCATTGGTTTCATGTTGGTTGGTTTATATTTCTTGCATTCATCGCATGCTTTTACATATTTTTCAATATCAGCTCTAATTCCTGACCAGTAAAATAAGCGTGTGATACGGCTTGTAGTTTTTTCGATACCATAGTGGCCAGCTGTTTTATCATTATGGAATTTAAAAAGGATTTCGCTACGAAGGGGTTTTGGTATGACTATCTGACCACTTTCAGAGTCTTGTTCAGAACAGCATCTATAGAGTATGCCATCAACCATTATATATCCTCTACTTATATAGCGAAATAAGTTTTCATCATCATTTTCAAATGATGTTATAATTTTCTTTATTTCTGCGTCTTCTAATTGTGCCTTACGAAATTCTTCAGAACCTTTTCTAGGAAAGTCTATTTCAATGTGATTACACTCGCATGTTTCTATACATATATTATTTGTGCAGGGCGGCCTTGACAAGGTATCAGCAATAATGTTCTGCTTGCCTGGTGTATACGAAAATTTTATGTTATAGCTTTGTAATAATAAGGACCAACGTGCTAGTCTTCCTGTGGGAGACTTTAACGTAAAAAGCCACCTAAGCGGTTGGTGATCTGTAAAGACTTCTATTTCCGCTCCCTCAATATAGCCTCTGAACTTTTGCACCGCCCATACGACTGCTAACGCCTCTCTTTCCGTAGTAGAATAGTTTCTTTCAGCCGGAAGCAGTAGTCTACTAGCATATTCAATTGGTTTTTCATCGTGTTTCTCCCCCTGCATTAAAACAGCTCCTAAGGCATAATTACTAGCATCAGTTTTTAAATTGAATTTTTCATTTTCTTTCACCTGTTGTAATATAGGTGGTGATGTCAAAAGCTTCTTCAATTTATCGAATGAATTTTGCTCCTCTGTTGTCCATTTCCAAACAGATTTCTTTTTGGTGAGGTTCGATAGCGGTTTTGAGACCTCAGCGAAATTAGGAATAAATCTACGAAACCAGGAACAAGTCTGAAGAAATGATATTAAATGCTTTATATTTTTCGGCTCTGGGCGTTTAAGAATGGCCTCTGTTTTTTCAGGGTCCACTTTAAGTCCATTTATTGTTAAAATATGGCCCAAATACTTGACCTCTGGCTTACAAAAGAAGCATTTTTCTCTATTTAAATGGAACCCAAGTACCCTCAACTTTTCCATTGATATTTTCAAATCATTTAAATGTGTGTCGAAATCTTTTGAGCAAATGATTATATCGTCTAAATATGCTAGTATAAGGATATTAGGTAAGCTTAAACGAAATTTATCGATAATCCGCTGAAACGTCGCAGGCGCGTTTTTTAAACCAAATGGCATGCGATTGAAGACGAAAATACCATATGGGGTAGTAAAAGCGGTTTTAGGCTTATCTTTGTTGGCGATTTGGATTTGCCAATAGCCTGATTTCAAATCTAGCGTAGACATAAAAGGTGTAGCTTTTGCAGCGTGTAGTATGTCATCCATTCTTGGCAGTGGGTAAGTATCTGTCACTGTTATTGCATTGAGACGTCTGTAGTCTACACATAGCCTAATACTACCATCTTTTTTGGGTATAAGGACAACTGGAAATGCCCACGGTGACTCAGTTTCTTCAATTATATTTTTCTCTAACATATCGTCAAGTTCATTACGAAGCTTTGCTTTCATAGCAGGAGAGAGACGATACGGGGCTGTAGCAATTGGCTCATGATTTTCTGTATTAATGGTATGATCTATGCCTTTTATTGGTTCAACAATATTTTGGAAGATTTCTTTTTGTCCCTTTATAAGTTTTTCCAGATTTTGTTTTTGTGTTTCTGATAAGTGTAGGGCTTCATCAGCTCGTAACTGGACATCTATAGAATTTAACTCAAAGTATTGAATTGCTGGTGATTCTTCATTAAACTTTACCTTTTTCAAGGGAGGGAATAGATCTGATCTTATTGGCGTTTCGTATGTTTCTGGTAAACAATCAATAAATATTTTATTAATACTATTCGGTGAGTATTCGGTTTTCATTGGCGAAGTCCTGTTTGGAGTCTTATTAATATCAATGAACCATGTTAAGAAATCATCTATAGCTTTTTTAGGTTTTGGTGTCTTTGATTGTTCATCTATTATGGTTTGACTTATGGACACTTTTTCTAAAACTTTCGAATGCTTATTTTTAAACTCAAACACGTTCTGAGGCTCATCTTTGAAGTGCCAAGTTCTCTGTGCTAAATCCATAACGATTCCACACTGTTCCAAAAAATCTATTCCAAGCAGTGTTCTATTGCCTTTAGCTTTTGGCAGACAGATAAACCTTATACGTTTAAAGCGTTCTCCAATTATGATATCCACTATGGCTGAGAATACATTGTCTTTTGATACACTTCCGTCAGCTAGTGTAACTTCTGCTAACACTTTTTGAAACCTAACTCCTTTTTCTTTCAGCTTTAGAAAAAGATAGTAACCAGCGACGCTTGTTCTCGCGGCTGTGTCCATATAGGCCTCTCCGTTTAGACCATTTACGTTTATAGTCACTGTCGGGACATTTCTACCAACTACTGTGGTGTGTATACTATTAAAATCTAGCTCTCTTGGGCTTTCTATAGTGTTAATTGTTTTATTGTTGCAGGTTGGGCAATTCGATCTGTAGTACCCAGTAGCCCCACAACCATAGCAACTCAGTTTAACTTCTTCCTGCTTACCTTTTCTTTCCTGCTCAATTCTTTTATAACAGACTTCCGCAGAATGATTTTTCTTTCTACAGTATGTACAACGACTATTAGATTTTTCTTTGTTTTCTACGAATTTATGTTGCGTCTCATTATTTTCGTGAAAAGTTAGCTCAATTTCACGTGCTCTGCTCAATAAGTCTTGAAACGATTCAACACTATCTCTGCTAATCTTCTCCCTTATTTGCACGTTTATCTGTGAAAATATCATATTTATGATGATTTTTTCAGAAAGTCTGTCCTTGAGTTGGGCAAACAGTCGTCTTTTCCGACAAACAAAACTATCGGTAGGCTCATTTGGTTTTTGTTTATCGTGAAAAATTTCAGAAAAAATTCTCCAATCTGGTTTTGGAGGAGAAAATGCATTTTTTAAAAGCGTTATAGCTTCATTAAATGTTTGGGCTTCGTGTCTAACACCATGCCACCAGGTGGACGCGTATCCTTCCAAAAGAAGAGGAAGGCTTAAAAGGGCGAATGCGTCTGACACATTTTCAGCTTCCTTAAAAATGAGAATTGTGGCGATGAAATCTTCTACTTTAGTTGTGCTACGACCTCCATTAAACCTCGCAGTACAGGCGCTAAATGTTGATCGATTTTCTTGTCTAACATTGAAGCTTCCTAGAAGATCTGAAAATTGACTTTGCGTAAGGCTTATCATATGGGCAGTATTTTGGGCGTTAGTTTGGGACGTATTCATTTCATTGTCCATATCACGTCGCACGTGGTTATTTGGAGTACTAGTAGTTTGATTTGTTGTGGAATTATTTGTATTTTGAGAATTCTTTGTGGATCTAGGCATGTTTCTTTATGGCAACACTGGTATTTTAGCAAACAGTTAGATCACGAATAATCAATAATTTGTAGCCACAGCAAACGTTATGATTTTGTTTATTCTATAGCAAAAAAAATTATTACACCAAATATGTATGTAAGTAATAATGCAGTGTGTTCAACAACAACAACAACCATGTACAATGCAGGAGAATATTATGAACAGCAATGACGTATTCGGCAAAACTCTCCAAAATTTTATTGTTGGATGCAAAGGGCACGTTGATTTTGTGTGTGATAAAATATGTATGTCGTCAAAATTTTATTTTTTTTTAGCTTTAAAAATAAAATTTTTAACTATTTTATTTACGTTGGGCGCCAATGTAGCAGTAGCTATTTTTAATTGATTTATTGGTTGGTCCTTTAGAGACACAATGGTCAGCTTAAGTCCTCAACCGAACAACGTCCACAAGAGTCTAAAAGGCTTCAAGGGTTAGTTGTTCTTTTTTTTTTGTAATTTATTTTAAATAAAACTCCGGATTGATTTTTAATGTGTTCAGCATGAAAGCTGTATGTTGAGTGATCTTTATTTTAATTTATCACTTGGGGCTAAGTTAGTTAAGCAATACAACGAATGTAGCATAAAGCAAAATCAATGTTAATAAGAACTACATGAGGCTTTTAAACTGTAACAACCAAGGTTGTATTCCTAAAATTAATATAATAAAATTAATCGGTAGTTGGCGTTTTATTAATTAGACCGTTAAATATAAGTTTTGAATTTAAATTAGTTAGTTTTCAAATAGAAATAAGTAACATATAATTTAACTAATGAATTTAATCATAGTATTTTATATACACGGCGCTACAATAGTAATTTCTTTTTAAAATAGAAATATATCTCCTTTTTTTAACTTCGAAACTAATTTTCACTTTCTAATTAAAAATAAAAACAATATTATTTTCCAACTCTGAAATGATAATTGAGTTAGCTAAATTCTATATGTCTGAATACTAAACTAATTTTGTCAATAAACTGAATATTGAATGCATGTCTGAACCTAATATAAAACTGTTAGACGGAAACTTTGCAAATCTTTATTTTGAGGGTATCGTGCGCAGCTTTAATTTATTTCAATTGATCTAAAAATTGATATAAAATAGTTTTTAGATTCGTTGCATTCGACGCCATTCCTATGTGGTGACGTATTTTTTTCGCTTTTAGTGTGACAATCAATACCTTTGCTATTGTTGCTGCTCTGTACACATTGTAAAAATAACTATAAGAAGGAAAAGAACTCTGTAATGAGTGTTATCACTATCTCAAAAGTTGCTTCGCAATTTTGATTCTTTTGTAATTTTGTTACTAAGCTGATGTTAATTTGAAGTAATTTAAAAATAAATTGATATTTCTGACAGTTTTGATGTTGATTTAAAAAGAGTAGACTCGGTTTATGGCAATCATGAGGTCGATATGACGTTATCTGAAAGTGTCGGTGCTAATACTTCGGGACTAACTGAAAATCAAAGTTTTTTGCATGATATTTCCGAATACAATATTATATACGAATTGGAGGAATCCGTTGAAGATATACAAGAGTCGATGAAGATCGATTTGATGTACGGAGAAAAATCCGAAGCATGTTGTTCGAAAGAATGTAATAAGATAATTCCAGAAAATCTTGTTTTACAAAAAAAGACTCCAAACTCCAAAAAAATTCGAAGAATGCCCAAAAAAAAAACAATTTAAAACCAAAAAATCAAAAAAAATAAAATTTCATTTTTATCAATTTTCCCAAGTTCGTTTTGTACGTTTTTATGGGGCAAATAAATTTTTATCAGAAATCTAACACATTTAATCTTATTCTACACCTTTTTAGGTACCAGAATCCACTCTTAAGTCCAAACCCGCTTTTTGAAGCAAATTATTTTTGAAATATAAATTCCAATGAGATATTGAAACGCTTGTCGAAGCAAACGAATTCCTAGCTCTCTCATATCTTATCCAATATTTCCATTTGTTTCTGAAATTTTTTTCCAGGATGGTTTTATTTCAAGTAATTCCACTGTAGCTATTTATATGTTGACTCATTTTGCGACCAATTTATAAGCAAAGTGAATTTCTGTTTAAGTTTTGCCGAATATTGAAAATTAGCGTCTATGATTTTGTGTAATATTGATAATTTCTTTACGACTTGTATTTTTTCCGTATTGTGGTATTTGATTAGTTATGCGTTAAAGTATGCCAAATGAACCAAAAGTTTATCTCGGGAACGAGCACAATACGACTCTAATGGAAAATTGATTTTCTCGCCCTGCAAGTAGTAAAATTGTATGTCTTTTTCGAATCACAAAAGGCATTAAACATAATTTTATTCTCCAGTGGAGTCTGATTTTACTCAAACTCAAAAATGTATTCATTTATTTAATAATACAGTTCGATTAAAAAACTTTAACAGATAAAATGTTTATTTATATTTTGTTTTATTTGTAACTATTGTAACAATTTTTCATCAAATTGAATGTTTTCTCACGATTTCAGCAACTCTTTCGATTATTTCAATATTTATTTATTTATGTTTTTTTTTGATGTCAGTGTCTTTTTACTAAATTTCAAATACCCAGCACATTCATAAGTATTAAGAACTGGAAAAATTGCTCACTAAATAAAAATTGCTCCCAAGGCAGAAACATTGATCCCAAGCGAAGTTAAGTTAAGTTAAGTTAAGTTTATTTGAGACTTCAAAAAAAAACGAAAAAGTTGTAAAAGTCTAATAGACAAGCAAATAATTTTATTTTTACATATTTTGCAGGTGTTTCACTTGCAGTTTCAAGGCAATTTTCTCACGTAAAATACCCCAACGTTTCTCAAATAATTAAATTTTATTTTAAGAATCGTAAAAAAATAAACAAAATTCTGTCAAAGTGCCAAGTAATTTTCATGGACCATTAAGAGTTATTTATCACTAAAAATATTTTTAAATGTATTTTGAATTTAGCTTAAAAAAAGCTATAAAAATTTGTTATACAAATACATTCTTCTTCTCCTCAAGAAAACAAAGGAATTTAAAACAAAGAGACTGACAGACAGACAGACAGCCAGACAAATATCTAATACGAAATAAAAGAACGGCAACAATCTGAAAGTAAGTGTTTCAAAATACAGAACACAATTTCCAAATCGGTTAACAATTATGCGGAGCTCTAAGAATACAAACAAAATAAAAATAATCGCTTTAAAAATATGTTACTGGATTAAAAAAAGGTGTGTTTGCGTAACTTTGCACTAATAATGATGAAGTGTCAATACATAAAACAGCGAGACAAAAATAAAATTAAGTAAAAATTCCTGGGTTGTCATACCATTTTTTTATAAGTACGAATCTTGGGTTACGGTTTTTCATACCACACACTGTCACTTAGTTGAATATTAGCTGATTTTAAATTTTTTTAATGATTTAGAAAGAAGAAGCTTAGGCCTTTTGAAAAGTATATGTGACCTTCTCCGAGAAAAGAGACCTAGAGTGTGAACATGAAGTTTTGAGAAAATCTCATTTAAAGTTTCATAACGCATTATCACTTTGAACACGCCTTCAGTTGGGAGATGCGATTTGGTATGGTTAGTTATGATTGGGTGCCGACTTTGGTGACGTCATGCCTATGTGGTGACGTATTTTTTTTCGCTTTTAGTGTGACAATACCTTTGCTATTGTTGCTGCTCTGTACACATTATAAAAATAACTATAAGAAAGAAAAGAATACAGTGAGGCTTCAGTCTTGTGCCAACTGTTTAATGAGTGTTATCACTATCTCAAAAGTTGTTTCGCAATTTTGATTCTTTTGTAATTTTGTTTCTAAGCTGATGTTAATTTGAAGTAATTTAAAAATAAATTGATATTTCTGACAGTTTTGATGTTGATTTAAAAAGAGTAGACTCGGTTTATGGCAATCATGAGGTCGATATGACGTTATCTGAAAGTGTCGGTGCTAATACTTCGGGACTAACTGAAAATCAAAGTTTTTTGCATGATATTTCCGAATACAATATTATATCCGAATTGGAGGAATCCGTTGAAGATATACAAGAGTCGATGAAGATCGATTTGATGTACGGAGAAAAATCCGAAGCATGTTGTTCGAAAGAATGTAATAAGATAATTCCAGAAAATCTTGTTTTACAAAAAAAGACTCCAAACTCCAAAAAATTCGAAGACTGACCAAAAAAAACAATTTAAAACAAAAAAATAAAATTTTATTTTTTTCTGATTTTTATCAATTTTCCCAACTTCGTTTTGTACGTTTTTATGGGGCAAATAAATTTTTATCAGAAATCTAACACATTTAATCTTATTCTACACCTTTTTAGGTACCAGAATCCACTCTTAAGTCCAAACCCGCTTTTTGACACACTAGGTCCCTTTTCTCGGAGAAGGTATCTTCTTTAAGTAAAATTCAGATATATGTATATTTTTTATTATATTTACCTTTTAAGTTCTCAATACAGTTTATACAATATATTTTACATGAAAATGTTACGATTGTGCACTAAATAAGTTTGTAGTTTATTTACTGAAACTCAAAATATCTTCGAATTGTTATTTTTTGTGACTTGGTTCACTTCAACTCTAAGCCCTCCAATTAATTAAAATCCAAAAAATTAAATTGATGCTAGAAATATTTGTAACACAAGTAAATAAAATGAATACTTTCGGTATTAGTCCAACAAGTAAAAGTTCAATGTGCAACCTATTGTATGAGTTGTAGGTTGTATCAATGTCGTTGGCAATTTAAATATAAGCTTTCGCTTAGAAAATTTTCATGTGAAAGTTATCGACGACATTACACAGCCTAAATATTATACAATAAATGGGTTAAGAACAGGGCGTCTACTATTGTACATGAATTTGGGATGTTGCTGCTAATACAAATTGCAAATGCGAAAAACAATTTCTGCCAGGCCCTCGATGTCACAAGTTTTCATTCTTTCGTAAAATTACATTTAAAACAAAAACAAATTCTTAAATTTTGTTTTTATAATTGTTTTTGTAAAAAAAATAATTTTGTAATAAAATTTATTTTCTTGATTTATTTACTGTAATTAATTGGCAATGTAATTCGAAGCGGGAAGAAAAAGTTGAGCAAAATTCAATATTCTGCAACAAATTTTTAATTATTTTAGAACTGCTTGTCTCAGATTGGTCTGCCTTGTTACAGTCAAACATTATGTTTAGCTCATATTACTTATTACAGGGTGCTTAGAATAAATTAAATATCTTTGAGAAAAAATAAATGCTAGATTCATACTATTTATGTATAAATTAATTGAATATACATATAAATTATAAAAGGGAAGTTTTATTATAATGATTATGGTGAACAACTTTATGCCATCATAATTATTAATTAATACATTCATATTAACTTTGATGGTCAATGTAACCACTGTTTTAAGTATTTTGCTTAATATCTTTCAATTTTGTATTCTTACTTACTTACTTACTTACTTACTTACTTACTTACTTACTTACTTACTTACTTACTTACTTACTTACTTACTTACTTACTTACTTACTTACTTACTTACTTACTTACTTACTTACTTACTTACTTACTTACTTACTTACTTACTTACTTACTTACTTACTTACTTACTTACTTACTTACTTACTTACTTACTTACTTACTTACTTACTTACTTACTTACTTACTTACTTACTTACTTACTTACTTACTTACTTACTTACTTACTTACTTACTTACTTACTTACTTACTTACTTACTTACTTACTTACTTACTTACTTACTTACTTACTTACTTACTTACTTACTTACTTACTTACTTACTTACTTACTTACTTACTTACTTACTTACTTACTTACTTACTTACTTACTTACTTACTTACTTACTTACTTACTTACTTACTTACTTACTTACTTACTTACTTACTTACTTACTTACTTACTTACTTACTTACTTACTTACTTACTTACTTACTTACTTACTTACTTACTTACTTACTTACTTACTTACTTACTTACTTACTTACTTACTTACTTACTTACTTACTTACTTACTTACTTACTTACTTACTTACTTACTTACTTACTTACTTACTTACTTACTTACTTACTTACTTACTTACTTACTTACTTACTTACTTACTTACTTACTTACTTACTTACTTACTTACTTACTTACTTACTTACTTACTTACTTACTTACTTACTTACTTACTTACTTACTTACTTACTTACTTACTTACTTACTTACTTACTTACTTACTTACTTACTTACTTACTTACTTACTTACTTACTTACTTACTTACTTACTTACTTACTTACTTACTTACTTACTTACTTACTTACTTACTTACTTACTTACTTACTTACTTACTTACTTACTTACTTACTTACTTACTTACTTACTTACTTACTTACTTACTTACTTACTTACTTACTTACTTACTTACTTACTTACTTACTTACTTACTTACTTACTTACTTTTTACTGCATTAAAACCGATTACGGTTTACAAAATTTCGAACATAGTTACATATGTTCGTACATACGAATATGAACTTATGTACTCATATACATACTTTACTGAATTTTCGTGCTTGCTGATCGATTCTTTTTGTATAATTATACTTTGTACATTACGTAAATAAACTATGTCTAAAATTTATAAAACAGAGTGTTCTTTAATTGAATAAATAATTAACTCGAACTAAACACAATCCCAAAGTTGTCCTCCATAACTTTATCATACATCATTATAAATTCATAGCAGTAGTTTAGAATAAAAGATATATTACCATAATTTTTTAGACCGGCCCACTGTTCCAAACTTAACAACAATGTATTGGGAAACCCCTTGCATTGTTCCTGCTCAAAACTCTAAATTCTGGTCTTCAAAAACCTTTAAAATGGTTACCGCTAGTAAATGGTACTGCTTTGAAACTATTGACGTTTATTTAATTTATATATACAACAATACTCGTAGTAATATGACACCATCTCGACTTCCGCCACAATTAATAAAATTACTTTTATTTAATTTTTATTGCGATTCAGATTTAGTTGGTCGGAAACAGTCAGCTTCAAATACATCGTTGTAATATCTAAAATCTCTAAGGACAAACATAAAACAAACATCTGCTGCGAGTAGAAAGTCAAATAGAAAATATTTTTTTTAAGAATGTTTATTACCGGAAGACAGATAAATAAACAACTGCATAGAAACATACATGGTCATAGCTAAATATTTATTTTCAGAGTGGTGTTTCCATTTTGCGGAAAAACACACTAAGCTCAATAACATATAGTAAAACAAATAAAACTGCTATATTCTTTTATCACAAGTATTAGAAATCCTTCATAAAAGTGTTAGGTAACAACAAAAAAATATATTGTTTGGTTTTTTTTTTTATTATAATTAATGAATTAAAAATTTTTATATATTGAGTTTTGTTTTTAAAATTTTTTTTTTAATATTCTTATTTCAGTGATATTTACAAAGTTGGGCCCATTCGCTTTTAATCAAAGCTTTCTATTAGCTATATTTGTTTATAATGCTTTTTACAAAATGTTAATCTTCTTTTAAAATTTATTTAAAAAAAAACGTTTAAGCTGTAAATCATGTGCCATATTTATAAATAAAAGCATTTACTTCGAAAAACAACTTCCACCCTTAAATTCAGGATACTGGAATTAGTTTTACCGAAATGGATTCCAGCTGATTAAATTTTATGAGTCAATATCCTACACAAGCTACAACAGCAGCAGCTTTTGCAATTCGTTTGTTTTTGTTATAAAAAAGAAATACATTTTAACCCATGCTTTGCGATTACAAAAACATATTTAGTTCAGCCTCCTCTCCACAATTAAACAAACACTTGATCATTTCGTTTAAATAATAACTTTTTTTTATATCTCAAATGGAAAACTCTTTTATGAAGACCCTATATCGTGTTCATATGGCATTTTCTTTTTTAGAAAAAGTGCAACATTTATGGCCCTTTTCATTGGAAATTTGCAATATAATGATTTTTTAAATATTGAATTCATTAGAATTGTATTATAACTTCCGAAGAAAACTTTTTATCTTAAAAAGAACTTTCAATAGCAATTTTTTTTATAAGAAGTAAATACATGTTAAAATTTTTTTTATATAAGAAAATGGCAATAATTTGCTATGAACGTTTTTAAAGAACTTAAATCTACTTAAAATTGTATTTCCCTTGAAAACAATGATTCCGGCTTTATTTAATTATCTATTATACGATTCAACATGTTGAAGAATCAGGTCAAGATCAATGGAAGGTAAATATAAAATAATACAAAATAATACCCGCAGTTAAATCTAAAACATCGAACGACATGATTTTGTGGAAATAATATTTTTCCCATTTCCAGATGTTAAAGTCGAGTCCCGAAAACGTAGAAGAAAAATAAAAAATTACACCACGAAAAAAGTGTAAACTTAGGAACGCAGAATGTCATAGTCAATTTAATGTAAAGTAAAATTCCTTAGAGTTGTCTTATGGAGCGTATGAATACTTTAGTCTTTAACGAAATGGTGTTATTCATACGCTGTGATGTTCATTCTTCACACACAATATAATCGATCTAAACGAGATACAGATAGTGTAGCACAGAGTTATAGGCATTTAATATACAAGGCTAAAGGTATAAATATAGAATAAAATAACATAATACAATATTAATCTTTTCAAATTTGAAGAATTAGCTCATCTCCTCATTTAAAAAAAAAAAATTCAAACTAATTTTTCAATTGACAACCAATTGTTAAACCAAAACGGGAAAATAAATTGTTCATTTGAAATTTGTTAATTTTATTTTATTTAAATTGTTTTTAGATTTTTATACCCCTGAAGAAGTTACCCAAAGGGTAGCAAAATATTGAGTAAAATAAATTTGGATATTTAATAAAAAACATGGTACGATAATTTAACTCGTTTCTGTTACACATTGTAGATTTGCTTACTGTATTCATTTGTCACACACTGAGAGTTTTTTAAAAGCTTTAGAATTTTTAAAAAACAAACATAAAATTTAGAGAAATGTTTGAAACCTTTATTTGAGTCGATGGAACAATCTATATAATTCACTGTTTAAAGATGATTTCATTTAAATGTTGACCGCGGCTGCGCCTCGAACTGTTCATATGCTGTGTCTAATTTTGTAATACTCTCTCCAACATATTGGCAGGTATTCCACGAATAATTTCTTCAATATTGGCTTCCAGAGCGTCGACCGTTGCTGGCTTGTGCCTATGGTCGTGAACATTAATATTCAAATAAAGATTTCAAACATTTTTCTTAATTTTTTGGTTTTTTAAATCAAATACGAAAGATCTTAAAAAAATTCCCCCTTACATACATAAGTATATACATATGTATGTATATTTTTTCACATATTTGACCCACAGATATCCATGCCATTTAACTCGCGTTCAACAGCTTCCCAGGTTAATGTTTTTGTATGTTATATTTTTGATTGATCATACATTTCCTATGATGCAAAGAGGAGTATTTGTGGCAAAAAGCTGGTCAAAAAATCATAAATGAATTTAAAGAAATCTTAAAATCTAAGTACGCAGCTCGAAACACAACAAAATTTTACATCATTTTGTAAAATTTTAAGACATTATGTTGCCTTTTTTAGCTCTGAGACACTGCTGAGTTCAGGAAAGGGAAGAAAATTACACGCGACTTTAAAGTTTTTTTCAGTCGTAAGATGTTTATATGATATTTTTCTTCTGGCTAAATGAATAAAGGTATTACAGTGATTTTTTCTCGCTGAAAGATTTGATCAAAAGCAATTTTTGATATTTAAAAAATAAATTATCTTTATTACTAATGTTGAAACAATTCGTTTGAAAATTAAAAAAAAATAAATTTATACACTTTTTTGCAAAAAAGAAAAGTTTTTAAAAGTGAAGGTAGCAAATGTAGAAACTATGTTTTATACCGCAATCAAATTTAGAATCTCTAATTTTAGACACAAAAAGAAAGTTTGCGCAAGTTTGCGCCATTAATTTTAACGATTTTTTAAATTTTCAAATTTAAGTTATTTGCTTATCAGGAACTTCTTCAAATACTTTTTTGACATCATAATCTTTTATGTCTGTTGAATTATTGATTTTTAACATCACTTTTAACACTTCACATTGTGATTACCTGCCTATAAAAATGAATTTGCAAAATGTTTATTATCGCTAATAGTTATAAGGGAGTATCTCACAGCTCCATAAAACAGTTTTTATTTATCTGCGCTCTATACAACATTATTTGTTAGAAAATTATTTGTACATACCTAATTAAAGTAATCTTTAGAAGCATTAATCACAAAAACTAGAGTAAAAAAAGTAAACATAGGCACATGAAAAAACATCCAAAAATCTGCCAATAGATTTTTTTACATCAAATTACAACTAAAACTATCAAAACACTCAATCCTTCAATTTAAAAAATACGTTCAATAATTTTGGGCATCTTTTTGGCTCAAATACTCCTGTGTATGGTGTAAGGGGATGCCTTAAACAGGAAAATATTAACGAACTTTCATGTTCAAAATTGTTGTGTTTTTCATGAATTCATATGAAAGTAAAATAATATTAAAATCATTCATATTCATATGAATCATCTTAATATATATTTAAGAACAATCAGCTGGCCGTTTTTTCTTTTTTCTTTGATACTTTGGACAGAATTATGGACGTTCTCATTGAAAAATCGATATATACTCATATTTTAGTTGAATCATTTTATTTGAATAAACAAAAATAAATTAATTTAAAAAAACACTACAGAATACAAGCAGAATAAATGTAACCTTGTACGACGCAAAAGCGTTTCGTTGAACGTAAAAACTCAAAATCTAAAAAAAAATCGTGATAAATGAGTCAGTTTCAGAAAAACATTTGCTCAAATCTGAAATATATCGCAATATTATAAAAACGTAAAAATTTTTGTTTATTAGATAAGCTTGAAAAACAACACAAAATAATCAAACAAAAAAAATAATAAGATTTTAGCGTCTAGGAACAAGTTTAATTTTTAGCAAAAAGAGTAAAAGTGGCAAATATTCTGCAACAATCGGAAAAAACGCACCTCACATTAGAGCACTCTTGGAAGTGGACAAATGGAGAAAAGTACTCATATATGAAAATTTTTATATATTTAAATTATCTATAATAATTTATCGCTAAAATATAAAAAAATCGATTTTGGAAATTACATTTCTCTCGTGTAAATACGATATTTTGTGGTAAAGAAAGAGAATAAAATATATCGATGGTCATATCGACCCCTGTGCGCGATATTATCATATGTTACAAAAACTAAAATTTGCAGGAGACCGTTTTTATTACTATTTGTATTGCTATTATATACAAAACTGTTACATACGATAAAATGTGCACTGTATTATCTCTATAACTATTATATTTATCGCTATAATATTTTGTCAACAGATTAATTAATAGAGTTAGAACCGATTTGCATAAAAAACTCAATTTCATAGAAAGTGTAACATACGTTAATTTCGCGCACAGGGGCCGATATGTTGACAACATCCAGTCCTAAAGTCTAAGTATTTCTTTACTAGTGTATCGTTTCCTACTGCATAAATTTTACTTCGATGGTGATCATGTGATCTTTAGAACGAAATAGTTGACAATCGCAAATCACTTATCCGCCACTATCGCAACTACATATCTCGCTTCCAAGTTAGCGTGATATCGTGCTGCTGGATTTGAGTAAGGGAATTTTAATAATTAGGCACACATCCTGAACTAATTATTCTATAAATCAACGTTTTCAATGCTAGCATACAGGTACAACTTATTATTATGCTCATTGTCAAGGCGAATTCATAACAGGTGGTCTTGACATCTCAGCTTATTATTTTTGCTCCTTGCATCTCCTTGCATCTTGATCTGTTTTGTTTGCCAAAATTTGTTTATGTTTGATTTTTATATAGTGTTTGACGTTGAATTTGACAAAGACAGCAGGTATTTTTCGAAGCGAATTGAGACGAATCTACCTGTTATGAATTTGCCTTGGCTCATTATTTTCTTTTTGAAAAAGCATGCACTTTTTGCTTGTCAGTTGGGTCTCCAGGGAATATTACGTGTAGTCATCAAAAGAAATTGAATTAGTCAATTTGATATTGAAGCTGTTTAACCCAACTTTTCTTGATATGGAAATTATATTCTACTAACCAATGTCAGAAAAACATGCATTGATAAGTCGTTTATGCTGTTCTTCAAACATTTTTTAGAGAAAACCATTTCATTACACTTTTTATTAGGCAAAAATGTGCAATTGGGTAGTTTTGCATTTATCAAATAAACATACTTGTAGTTACGTCCATTTGTGAGTTTTTCTTTTTCTAGCGTAATTTTTTATCGAAGAATTGCAAAATTTTGTCAAGACATGTAATTTAATGGCATTTATAATAATCGATCAAAAAGACGGTTTTGAATTTTTTGTTAGCTACGCCTTTTCGCATTTTAGCTAACGATATTTTGGTTTTAATTTATTATATCTTTCAACTTAAATATGTTAATTAGAATTAAAATTTTATTTTTGTTTCGTTTTTGTTTAAACAAGTGAAGTGTTATCAAATTATATAATATGTTACTATGACTCAATAAATAAATACGCAAAAGAAAAACAATACATACATAAAGTATGTATGTACATATACTCGTATAACATAAAAAAAATCATTTTATCATTTTGGAACCAAACTTTGCTTTGCATGGATTTCATATATCCTACATCGCGATTTCTTACAACGCGGCATCTGCTAGGAACCTAACTCCCGCGTTGTAGGAGGGTGTTCTGTACTTATACGTACTTGGGTTTTAAAATTCAAGCTTATGCTGCCCTTACTTGCTTATAGTAAAAGGAAGTTTTTTTTAAGTTTGATCAGTTCATTTATTATTTTTTATATGAAACGCGTTTCTTTTTTTATTATTTTAAATAATTTTACATTTGTTTTAAATATAAAATTAACTTAAACATAAACTTATGTTTACTTTAAATAGTAAAATGTATAAAAGTGTTGTTTTTTTAAAGTACAAATTTCTTCTAATAAATTTTGTGTGTTTTTGTAGTTGTGTAGAAAAGAATAGTTTGTTTTGTTTCTAATGTGCATGTGTTTGGGAGGAATTTTTTATTTAAATTAAAAACTCGCAGAAGTATTTACTTGCCCATCAAAATTTTACGGCCAGCACCGATGTTTTGACCAGCTTGGGTCGCACCCTTGTTGCTGCCGGCTTGTAAGCCAATAACAGTTTGACCAGCTTTCATTTGTTCATCGGTGAAATCACGTTTGCATTCATCAGCGGGTTTGGGGCCCAAGAAGGGACCTTGGAATTCAGGGTGTTTGTAGCACTGTTTAAAAAAAAGGGAATCAATGAATTTTTATTGGTTATAGATAAGTTTTCTTTTGCTAACTTACAGCACGACCTAAGGCAAAAATGGTGTTGGTGACTGTGGCAATGTCTTTCTTTTCCCACAAATCTACAGTTTGGAAGACATCAATATCAGGTACACCATAAGCTTTTAAAGCCTTTTGGAAATTGTTGATGTTTTCCATCATCTTGAATTGACCACCAGAAGAATTGATCTTGGCAACGGCATTGGGCGACAAAACGTTGATCAATCTGCACAAAACTTGACCGTCCTTGAGGTGTTCTTCGTAATCAACACCACCGGGGAACTTCTCACCCAAAAGGGATTCAATCCATTCTTGGGCTTCTTTGTCCATCTCGGGGTTACGCTTGCCAGCGATCTATAACAGAAGAATAAAAATGCATTTCATTAGTTTTAATTATTGAAATAAAAATGGTTTTACTAATATTTTGATTAATTGGTTTCTTAACTTTATGAATTACAAAATGGAAATTTTACGCGTCAAAACTAGTACTTCATTTTATATTTAATAAAGCTTAGAACTGTGCATTGGCAGCCCTGGAATGTTTATCCTGGGATGTCAACATGACCGAATGGCCCTCGACGTCGTAACAACGAGCTTCTCAAGTTTATATTAACACAAATCATTATTTTAACTTTAAAAATATTTAAGTTCATAATTTTAGCTTTTAGAAATTTTTTGAAAATATTTTCATCAGAAATTCATTCTCAAACTTTCAGTTTTTACTGGCTCATGAAAAGATTTTATATTTCACTTAAATTGCAAAATTTTTTTTATTTGTATGCCTGAAGGATGGGTCAGACATGGCACTAGCATTTTTGTGAAATTTGTATGCCATAATATTCGGAATATTCAAGATAAAATTATATAAATTTAATTTCAACCAGCTTAATGGATCTTTCTTTAAAAAGCAAGAAAATAAACATAATTTAGAGGTTATAAATGTTTTATTAAAAATTTGTGACGTCTGAACTTAAGTTGACAATTTCAAAATTTTAAACTCAAAAATGTTTCAATATAAAAAATATTTTTATCTTCTTCGAATTTTGTTTGATTATTTTTTATAAACTTATGTGTATTTTTTCTTATTTAAATGATTAATGAAAAAAATATGTATTTTAAAAAGCCCTGAAATTTTCATTGATCCTTTCTTTTGACTTTCCAAATTATATTCTTTCTATTTCGAGCAGTTTTTAACACTTTAAAATTTTATTTATTTTCACTCTTTAGTTAAATTTATTAAAAGAAAGATTTGAATGATGTATTAATTTTTAAAGTATCATTTATATCAGTGCTATTCAACCTTTTTGGCTCGTGTACCACTAAATTCACGACAAACTTTTCGCGTACCACCAAAAAAATATAATGTACTGAAAAAATAATTAGATCAATAAATACCAAACAATTTTAAAATTTTTAATCCATTTTATTTATTAATAATAAAAAACAATAAAATTAAAAAAAAATAATAAAAATCTTTTGCTTTTTGTTGAACGAATATTTTACTTTGCTCATTCGTTTATTGGTATGGTTACCATTCGCTTACATTTGTTATTTTTTATTAAATGTATGTTACTTAAATTTAAAAATTCAAAATTTTACAAAAAAGGTATACTTTTATGATTTTTCTTTTTGTTTCCAATTGCAAAATAGAAATCGTAAAAATTTTAAAAGATTTCGCGCACCACCTGGAAATTTTTCGCGTACCACCAAGTGGTACGCGTACCATAGGTTGAATGGCACTGATTTATATACATTCTAACATAATACACGTTTTTATTTTATATTTAACCACAAAATTTTCGAACTTCTTTGTTTGGAAGATTTTAATTTTTTTATGTGCACTTTATCCATAACTTTTCTGATTATTTTACTTTTTTTAAATTTCCAAGTTTTCTTAGTTTTATTTATAAATTTTCACACAATTTCGTAGTTTTTCTTAGACGTTTTTAGCAAATTTTTTTTTTTCAAATTTAATTTTGTTCCTTTTATTCACTTAATAAATATTCACCTTAGCCTTAATAGCACGTTCAAGAGACATTTTAGATTTTTTTAGTTGCTTGGTCTGAAAAAGTTGCTGTGTTAAAAATCCAAAGTAGACTGATACTGATCCACCCTGATGTCAGAGTTTATAAACGTCTTGATATTCATACGTTTTCAACGTTAATTTTCCGCAGCACCCACACATACTCAAAACAAGAAAATACTCAATTCCTTTCAAGTGTCTCTCAATCTCTTTTACACACCTCATTACCAAAAGTTTAAACTGAAAATTTTATTGTAAACATATGAATTTCCAAAAATATCGAAAAAAATCTCACTCAAGAGTACAAATTTAAAATAAACGAATACAGCAAAAAAGACGCCCACACATTTTCAAAGTTTTTTTTTAAATTCTATTATAAATTTTAAAAGAAATTTTCATCATTAAATCCAAAAACATAAAGAACATATGTTTATTTTTTTCGTATAGATGACTGTTCATTTATAATTATAGTTCTAAGACGCACTACTCGTTCACAAGTACATGATTTTATCTATTTTCGCACTTCGAGAAAAGTGCTTCGTAATAACTTATACCTATTTGAGGAATGTGTTTTTTAATCTTTTTAATAGACAAAAATGAAAACAAATTTATTGAAATATTTATCAAATTAATATTGCACTAAAAAGTTTATTTAAAACGAAAGAAAAATATTATTTAAAAATTATATCAGAAATAATTAGATTTTCCAATGATGCATTGAATTATTAAAAGTCGGAAAATTTTCTGTTTATCATCAATCAATTTTCATTAAACTCATCAAATATTCTGTTGGTCAAATTTAAAGAATGTGTATGAAATATATATTTAGATTTGGAAATTTTCAGTAAAACAAATATAAATTTTTTTGTGAAGAATGTAAAACAAAAAAATTAAAACGTCAAACAAATACGAATTAGTTTTGCAAATAATCAAAATTCTAATTGGTTAAGCAGTTTGACTTGCTTTTTTACTTATTTAAACTACTTAAAGTATTTAATCAATTTATTGTTCGAGATATTCTCCATTTAATTTTATTTAATTTCATAAGATTTTGTTTTTAGAGTGTTAATCTAATAAATAGACGTAGTTTTATGGGTTGAATATCCATGGAACTAATTGCGTTATACACATAATTTTGCAAAGAGAATACTACATTTAGATAAACTAACGCAATTAAAATATCCGCAACAAGAATAATTTATCGCAATAGAGATGCGCGAACAAATTTATCAATTTTCGATACTTCATTTTTAAATAACTTAACTCCGAGCGCGTTGAAACAATCTAATAGCTCTCAATAATCAATTTCAATGTGGTCTTAAAAAACAACTAATTAACATATATATTATTAATAGGCAAACACGTTTATTTAGATATCTTTTACGGCCGTAATACTGAATCAATTCCGGAAAGATTTATATGTTTCGACGCGAGCTTTTACACAGATGTGCACAATCTTAATTTTATTTAAATCTGTTTAATATTTAGGAAGCTATAGGCGTTTAAAGTTGCTACTAACATATGTACACTTATAACACATGCACGTATCAGCTTCAACTTGAAAAATAAACAATGTGTGCATGTGCGTTTGTCCAATTTGCTTTTGCATAGAAATGAGACGGAGTTTTAAGTTGTTCAACAAATTACGCATAAATATTATTTCTAAAAACGAAGGCACCCGCCATCAACTCCATGTTTACATTGGTTGAATACTAAGAAAGTGAACTATGAAAGAGAAAAACAAAGGAAACAAAAATGCATAATAGCTTGATCTCAGAGCCAATGATTCTGGAAAAAGCGGGAGAATATAGAATATTTGGAATAAATAATCATCAGAAATGGAATTTCGTGTGCCAAATATTTTCCTCTTTTTTTGTCAAATAATTATTAGTTCTTGCAAAGTTTTTGTAAGAACAAACAGTATGAATCAACAGTGTCTTAAAACAAAATCACGTCATATTTATTTTCGTCATAATCACATTAAGAATACAATTTTCATTGTTCAATATCCATTTAATATATCGTTGCCATTTGTTAAACATAAAACGGTTACTATGTTTTTCAATAAAAAATAAAGAAATAAAGATTAAAAATTTAAATTTAGTACGATTGCCATGCAGGTGAATAAAATGCTTCTGAAAATTTTACTATTTTTAGTAAATCTTCTCTCTTGGCCACATTTTTGAGCGGGTGGCTAACAATGAAAAGCCAGATTCATTGCATTAAATATATCTAATATAATTTATAAAAAAAAATAAAAACTCGATGCACGTTATTATTTTTTAAGCGAATAACTTGGAATTTCGTTAAAAAATGCTACATATTCGTCCAATGCTGGATATAGCATGCATGCTTTAATCGACCTAAAATTTCTACTGCAGTCTTTTTTTATGTCTAATCTTTTGAAATAAGGAAAAAGAAAAATTTTAGTTTTGAAAAAATTTTGATAAAAACGTCCAGCAATCCATTTCTATTTTTGTCAAAATTGTGTCATTTTTCTCTCTCATTTAATAAAATTTACTTTGATTTTTTCACGACTACATGAATTAAGATTTATTAATTTTTTTTCTGATTGGACCCACTGTGCGGTAGTATAAATAATAAAACTTTTTAAAATATTTTTATTGTTATGTCATATCTATGTCAAATATTTGATCAAAATTAGTTTAAGTGTGACCACAGGGAAAAAATGTTTTCTCATGTTGGCACTTAACGTTATTTGAAAGCTTTTTGACAAATAAACTGTGGCAAACAAATGTGTGTAGCGTGACCAGAAAACATATTCTGTGCTGAGTTAAAAACATTTTGGTTAAATATAATCAAACATTTTTGAATGAAATGTTTTCCCAATGTGACCGTACCTTTAGAAACCGATTATAAAGGGTTTTTCAACAAGAACTTTATTTTTCAATTGTGACCACACCAACAACATGATAGTTTTAACATTTATTTTTTTGACATTCGTAGTAGATGCATTGGCAATTGTTACAATGATTTCAATTATGCTCGGAAATCGCATAATATAATTAATATCCACTATGAAAATAGTGGTTCTGTTAAAGTTACATTTCCTAAATTTCGTGATATTTTCGGACAACCTAATCGTCCTTCTGAGATCGCTATTAGGAATTGGGTCGTTAAATTTGAGTCGACAGTGCGTAAGCATTTAGCTTCGAAGCCTTACAAGGTTCAACTGGTGCAGGAATTGAAGCCGATCAACTATTCTCATCGCCGTAGATTAATTCAGGAAGAACCCGCTGCTTTTTTTTAATATTTTTTTCAGACGAAGCTCATTTTCACTTATCAGGGTACGTCAACATGCAAAATGCCCGCTTTTGGGCTTCTGAAAATCCTAGAGCGGTCATTAAGAAGCCTTGGCATGCTCAACGTGTCACTTTATGGTGCGCTAAGATGTCTGGAGGCGTGGTTGGGCCGTTTTTTCAAAGATGATTCTGGAAATGCGGTAACGGTCCAATGGTCGCGAGATGTTACCACCACAATTTCGGCCTATTATTGATGACGTGGATATCACTGACATATGGCTTCATATCACACAGCCACTGAAATTATCAATTTATTGCAAACCAAATTTACCGATCACATAATTTCACAAAAATCAGCTGTTAAGTGGTCAGCCAGATCATGGGATTTAACACCACTGCTATAGACAGAGCCTATACGGAGGTAATTGAATCGATTGCAGCCTTAAAACTCAAAATCCATGATGTGATTAACGAAATATAGTCGCCATTTTGCCAAAAAGAATCGACCTCTGTCAGCGTGGTCGTGTTGGACATTTGCCAGATATAATTTTTCATTCATAATTGCCGAACTTTTCTCTTCGTAATACAATAAAAAATTGAATCATCTTCATACAAATTTTTTGTTTTATATTGTTTTAGAAAACAAAGTTCTAGTTAAAAAAACCCTGTATATTCAATAATCCATACCAGTCGAGGATAAATTATTTATTTGGCTTACGTATATTGGTAACAAAAATTGCTAATCTTGAAACATTTTTCAGTTGATGTCTTTTAATAAGTCAAATTCGATAAAGTCTTGAATTTTCTACACTTTCGTTGGTCAATTTATTTATTACACAAATAATCGTTAATTATATTTTGTTTAATTAAGATATTTGCATTACACTTGTATAATTATTAATAACATATTTTTTATTTCTTTTATTTTAAGACCAACAATAAAATAAACAATTTTTGTGGACTTTTTTCTTTTTTAAGCTTGCGTTATAAATTTGACAATTAAATTGATTTGTGATATCAATGTAATTTGAAAAATATCTGCTGAAAAAACATATGCTGCAGTAGAATAGTCAAGGTCAGAAAATATTATATTATGAATATAAAATTAGTCGCTAAAAGTCACCACAAAGCCAATCATAAATTCACAAAATTGTATACAAAACTTTGGAATAACAGAGTAAAATTAAAACAAAAATTGTCGACAGTGCTAACAAATGTTTGTTCGAATAATATATTTATTTATTATAAAGAGAAATTAATCACTTTCGAAACAAAAATAAGTGGTCATTTTAAAACTTGATATGTGATGTACAATTTATTATTTTTTTAAATTTAAAAATTTTCCCAGATAAACAAACACATAAATTAAAAGAAAATTATTTAGTTTTGTTTTACAAAAAAAGTCATTGATATTTATTTTAAATGTTTCTAAAAACGATTATGAATTTTTCATAATCCCCTCAAATTTGTTTGACATTCATGTAAGTTGTTGGTTTTTAAGTTGTTTGGTGCCACATTCAAACACCCTCACCCACCTAACGCACGATAATGGCCATTAAATTAAACGCGGTGGCAGAGACTAAAGAGGTGTTTAACTTTTTATACAAAAAAAAATACGAACTAAAACTATTTTAAGAAACTTTAAACAGATGGGAAATGCGTGATCCAATCAGATAAATGAACTAAAATTAAAGATTCTCTATTTTTTTTTTAAATACAGAAACTAAAAATAGTCCACTTTAAAAATTTCAGTTTTTATTTGATTTTGTTAAAAAAAGAGAACAAACGAAATAGGAAAGTGTTCCAAAATCACACTTGATTATTAATTTTGTTTTGGCCAAAATTTGCTAACCCTCCCACGTACGTTTTGAGTTTTATTTCGAAATTTTCAAATGTACTTTTTACGCTTTATTTTTGGAAAATATGTTGAGAGCAACATGTTTTACTGTTTGGTCTTCATTGTTTCAGTAGTCATTGTGTCCAATAAGTTAAGTTTAATTTCTAATGGTTTTACAACTGAAAAAAAACTCCTCCAAGAGTTCGCATAAACCCAGAGATGCTGCTTTGGAAGTTTTCTAGCCTGGATCAGCTGAGATAAGTTTCAGACTCAACTTACTGAAAAGGTACACACTCCCTAATACTATTTTCAACTAACCAAGGTATAATTTTTTTGTGGTCCACAACTAAATGATATATTATAGTTCACGATACCAAGCCTACTTAAAGAAATGTGTGTTGAAAAAACTTTTAAGTTTATTTTAGTTTCACGAAGGAGTTAAAGCAATTAAATATTTGTCGAAGTTGTTTATAAGAAGAGACCAAACATTGAAATTAATACACGGAAAATACATCTTTATAACATCCTTAATCTATATATACTATTAATAGGCAAACAGGTTTTTTTTAGATCCCTTTTACGGCCGTAATACCGAACCGATTTTGGAAATATTTACATGATTTTAATAGACCTTTTATATAGATGTGCACAATCTTAATTTTATTTAAATCGGTTCGATATTTAGAGAGCTATAAACGATTAATATTGCTATTAACACATGCACGCTTATTATTACACATGCATGTACGAGTATCATCACCTTCAACTTGAAGCAAAATAAATAAAGTGTGCATGTGTGTTTGTCCAATTTGCTTTTGCATAGAAATGAGACCGTGTTTTAAGTTGTTTATTTAGAATGTTTTTTGTTTTTGTATTTTATCGTATGTATTTATGTACATGTTTAACATTAATTTCTAGAATGCGGTCGATTGTGTCGCCTCAAAAATGAAACAGAATTTTTATATTTTGGCATGATTAAATTATTCAGCTGTGTGATGAAAATCGATTTTAAAAACTAAACGATTTAAAAACATTGTGATGTCTCATTATTTCCATTTTGTTAATATTTTTAAAATATATATCCAAAATTTTTCAATAATTACAAATTTCCTTTACATTGTTTGTGTTTTATCTTTTGGTCTGCTTTCTTCAAGTTAATAATATAAGAATCGATTCTCGAAATCGTTTGAAATTCATCACATGTTTTTTAAACAATACTTTTGAAATCGATCGATTTCCATCACATTTCTGATTATTGTATCATTATTTAATTGGGTTTTCAAAATTGAAAAAAAACACAGAAAATTTTCAAAAAAGGATAAAATATTTATTTGGAACGATTAATGAATGGCTGCCATTTATATTTTAAAGATTATTTTATGTAAATGTTGCCCGGGGCTACGTTGTAGGTGCTCTATCCACACTCATACTATTTCCAGTATTTTGGTCGCTATATCATCAATGAAATTATGGCTGGCTTGTCCATGGACACGAGAGATCCCACATCTCCTCACAAAAAAAAATTGTTTTGGTCAAATCGCATGATCTTCACGGCCAATGGACTATTCCAAAACGTGACCTTAATTGCTTATCAAACTCGCCTCTCAATATCAATGGAATCTGGTTTGCAAGATATCGTGTAAGGCTAATGTTTAAAAAAATTGTGATAAGGTTTATGTGGGTACAACATAAAATAAACGTAAAACTAGATTAGCAGGACTTATGTAGGTCTTATCTAAAATACAGAAACTATATTATCAGAAAATACAGAATATCCAGAATATGAAAATGCTTTGAGCTCAGAAAATAAGTATAAACGTCGATACAGGTTAGAATTGTTACAAATAATTGCTGTTGCTTCAGATTTAAGAATTAAATTCAGGCGTTTAATATCAAAGTCTAATTGAATAGATATTCAATAGAATAATACAATAATAATTTGTTAAAATTTTTTAATTTTTAAAAAAATGTTCTTGTCATTTGCATAATTTTGTAATTTAGACTATTTTCTTTATTTGTTCATTTATTTGTTAACAGATTTGTTTGTTATCCTGAAGAAGCTAGACAAAGCAGAAGCGAAATATTGAAAATAAATTCGTTTTAATGCTTTTTATATATTGTCAACCAATTTTTAAACGCAAACGGAAAAAGATATTGTTAATTTGTAATTGTTAATTTTTTGTTATTTAAATTGTTTAAAGATCTTTTGCTCCTAAAAAAGTTAATCAAAGGGTAGCGCAGTATTGCGAAAGCTCAATTCGAAGAATAATATAAATACTTTTTATATAAGAGAAAAGTGATTGGAAAATTATATGCAAACATTTGTTTAATAATTTCATAAATAATAAAGTAAATAAAGGGTGTTTTTTATAGAGTGACACCAAGTTTAAATCATAGTAAAACAAAGAAATGTATTTTTAGTATCAATTAAATCGACTTAATAGAAAAGAAAATTTTATTAAAATAATGTTTAAATATGATTTCAGGCATGTGGCCGCCACGGCTGGCGCGTAGAAGGCCAATTTTCAGCAACTTTTACAGCATTTGCGGCCGTATTTCGCCGATAACTTTTCGATTGTTGATTTCCAGGTGTTTAATTGTTTGTGGTTTATTGTCGTAAACAAGCGACTTAACATAACCCCAAAGAAAATAATCTAATGGGGTTAAATCACTCCATTAATTGGGCCAATTAATTTTTCCATCAAAAGTTTCTTTGAGTAAATCAATTGTAGCGCCCGCTGTGTGTCATGTGGCTCCGTCCTGTTGGTGTCAAATATCAGCAAGATTAATACCACGTAATTGACGTGCGAAAAAATGTCGAATCAGAATCCTATAACGTTCACCATTGACGGTAACATTCTGACCATCATTGTTTTTGAAGACATATGGGCCAATAGCTCCGCCAGCCCATAGAGTGTACCAAACAGTAATTTTCTGAGTTTATAATGATGGATTGTGGATTCTTCTCACTCCAAATGCGACAATTCTGCTTATTTACGTACCCATTCAACCAGAAATGGGCTTCACCATTAAATCAAATTTTGAATGGAAATTCAAAATCAATATCAATTTGTGCTTCAGCCCATCAACAAACTAAACAAAAAGCAACTATCAGCTGTTAAATGGGTGCTCATATAAAGCAGTGATGCCAACTCAAAGTTGTGACACTCTAAAAAAACACGCTTTACATAAATGAAAGAGTACAATTATGGTTTTTTTCGTGTTACCCGGCTTTTCATGCAACATTTCAATTTTCGCTTCACACGGATTTCTCACGAACGTATCTGCCGTGTAGGTGGGGGGATAGATGTACTTTGAAGTTGACACACATAGTTTGCATAGTTTTGCAGCAATGAATGTATGTAATCTGTTAATGCACACGTCAATTTTCTTTCTAATGTCTGTTTCAAATTACACATTTCTCATTTTCAGCTTAAAAGAAAATTGTTAGCATTAGACAAGGTGAATTGATTGTCTTCTAGCATTAAAATGTTAAGTAAAGCAACGTGCCAAGCTAGTTTAGTACAAGTGATTAAGATTACAAATGTTTTTTTTATTAAAAAAGAAAAGAAAAACTAAAGACAAAAATGAATTTTAATTTGAACAAGTGGCAGTTGAGATATAATAATTTAAAAATATTCCACACTATTTCACAGTCGTCAGAAAATGTGATAAGATGCTAAAAATATATTTTTTGCAAAACAAATGAATGTGCTTCTACAAAATGAAATAACAAAACTTTTAGAAAAGATAAACAATAAACAATTTATTTTTAATTAAGTTTTTTTTTTCAGTAAATGTTTCACGAACAGATCTGTTAAATAAAGTTTCATTGAATGATGCGAGCAGTAAAATTTTTAAAATTTTGATAAGAAGTGGAAAAAGTTTATCAATTTGTTTATGAAAATAGAAAATTAATGAAACAAATTTTTTAGTGAGTACTTAATAAAGTGTTCCCGCATTCTCCGTCCAGCCTCTTTACATTTTTTTTGCTCCTATAAATAGTTTGCTTAACAGACATTTTCAATATAACAAAATACCTTTGACAATAATAGGAAACACATAACGGAAAGGGAAATCTTTTTTCATATATTTCTTTGTGTTAACTTGCTGATTTTTTCCCCTCTGCCTTCATAACTCACTCGACGAAATCACTAATCTAGCGGCATTTAATTAAAATTTTTAAACTTTCAAATCGATAAATGTTTTGCATTGTATCGATTAGCGATACCCCACTGATCAAATTGACGTTTCTACTTTTGTTTTGCGCTCGATATTTGCACAGCTGTTAACTATCAAACATAACATCTGTTGCAGCAGGTGCATTGATGGAATTTGGTGCCAAACTATACAGGGCGTGGTTTGTCTCAATATTAAATAAGTTGATTAAAAATTTTGTAATTAAAATTTTTTTTCCAAAGTTTAAGTTAAAGCTATGTACTTCCAAAAAAATTCACTTGTGTTTATCTAGTTTGATAGAAATAGATTGTAGAAGTTAACACATGTGTTAGCATATTTGAAGTACTATATGCTATAGTTTCGTCGAATACCACTTTTGAGAGCCGATTAGATTCGGTCTAATTTTTGTATCATTTTGGATTATCTGGGTTTTGAAATGTCCAAAATAAACTTCCCGCTCTTGCCCGGTTATTGGTTATTACATTTTCAGGTACAATGAATGTCTCCAAACGCACTATTTTTTTTAATTTGTTACAATGAAATCGAACCTACTAATAAATTTTCAGCTGTGGAGTCCCACGTATTTAATACTTCGGCAAAATAAAAAAATAGTAGATAAGTGGAAAAAGTACAATAGAACGTTATCGGTTTTTGAAAAACGTAATAAAAACTGTGTTGGACAGTGAAATTCAATTAGTTGGCAACTTAATAAAAGAATTTAAATAATTTTCTGTTTAAATTATTTAAAGCAACTTCGTAATCGTTATAATCTAAATAAAAGACGTGTAGAATATATTTACAAAGGAGCAACAAGAATCTGACATGTCCCAATGGTCACAAAATAAGAGTCTTTTTTTTCTTAGTAACGACATATGTAAAAAGTCATCATCACAATACTAACGCTAATTTAATAGCTTCTTCTAGTGACGGTAAAATAAAAGATTATGATGTAATTGAATGCGTTAAAATGCAAGATAATCAAGCTTGTCACAGAATCAAATATAATAAGAATTTGATTTTAAAAAAATAAAAACAAAATACTTTTGTAATTATATAGACATTAAATAACATAATTTGAATTGAGCACCAGCTTGTGTTAACTTTACTTATTTCTTAGCAATGAAAATTTCTTAACCAATGAAAGGAAGCCGATGGCTCACTTGGCTATCAAAATCATTTATCAGGTGATAGCGCAGCTCCACATGTTCAACGATCTCTTTTTCAATCAGTTAAAGCAAACAATGAGTGTGGCAGCAAATGTGGTGCATTTGGCGAGATTTTATCCCATACAGATGAATAACGAAGCGACTTTCTGTTTTCAACATGAATAATGCTGGAAGGTAGGAAATGTTCGCTACATATTTTAACAGTAGGTGTAAATTTTATGCAAAAAATGTCGCCCCAGTTGTTCTTCATTTCCTTATCTTTGGGAACTCGGAACAAAGTTCCATTTCACGAATAAAATTTCTTTTGTGCTATCTATAATTAATATTTTACCTAAAGTTAGGTAAAATATTAATTATGGGAAATAGTGCGATTAAAAATTTAAAATACTAAAAGTGTTAGAGTTGGTACAGACAAACCTCATGTTTTTTTATATACAATAAAA
This sequence comes from Gymnocheta viridis, assembly GCA_956483585.1. Lineage (NCBI taxonomy): Eukaryota > Metazoa > Arthropoda > Insecta > Diptera > Tachinidae > Gymnocheta > Gymnocheta viridis. The sequence continues at coordinate 74,082,872 of OY101443.1, forward strand.
ATAGCGCATAAAGTTCTTCACAAAAATTTTCAAGTTTGTGTTCTAAGATATTTATGTGTTCGCCACTTCGAGATACAAGCTTGAACATCAACAATTTGACAGCGTAATTATGCCAGTGTTATTGTTCGTGTGGTCATTATGTTAAGAAATTTTCTCTGACTGACTTTCACTTTGATTTTCAGTTTTAAGTGCCGCAAAGTTAAACGTAAACTTTTAACAATTCGATTCTGAGCATCTCATTTGGCTTTCGAACAGCTGAGCATCATCTGGGCTGTTGAGTTCACCTGGTAAATTCGCCATGTATTGTAGAAGCTATTGACATACAACTCGGACAACAGGTTGTGAATTGAACAATAGTTCACAAGTGTAGTAACATTAAATCTAAGGCTGTATAGTTCAGAATTTTTTTATATGTGTTTTATGGTATTTTCAAATGATGTTTTGACTATAGAGAATAATTTGTTGGTTGCTCAAAGGAAACAATTATTATTTTACTTGTTTTTCGGCAAATGTATTATAATAAAATTTGCTAAAAAGTGCAGTTTAAATAATTTATCTTTTCTTATTTTTAAAATGTTATGCCAACAAGACGATGGTTGCTGCAATATTAACATCACTTGTAAAATTAATTTGCCTTGATTAAATTTTACAATTCTTATTTTAACGTGGTGACTTTAACCCTGCTTGGCAATATATTTATAAGATTAGATCTTTTCTCAACTGTCCACAGATATATAAATTTTATGTGAGTGCAAATGGACTTATGGACTTACGCCACTTTTAAAATATGCTTGACTCAATGCTGAGAGCAAGAAACAACTTATGAACAAAATATAGATATCTTATCAAGTAGTTTTCGAAATTTTCTTTTTTGAATGCTCCAAACAAATGTCTGAGATAAATCTTTTAAGTAAACGGAGCTATGGTACCCAGTCCTGGAATGAATACATTAAATCAATTGTTGAAAGTATTTGGCTTATCTGGTTACTGCACTGAATTAACTTCAAAGAACCAACTTTACTTTAAGGAAAACAATGGTAAAGTTCTAGTACAAAAAATTTCATGTAGATCTCGAAAAATAAATTTCATTTGTGTGCTCATTATCACTCAATTGAAATATGTTGATATTTACACTTGTTTCAATCATTATTTCATGTCACCTCGACATATTTACTTGTATATCTTTTGTGTTGTAAACAATTGTGAGACATGCAACAAATTTAAATTAATGTTGAAAATCAATTTAAAATACACAAAGAAAGATAATGGTTGCAACGCTTTTTGAAATGTTTATCCTTATCAAGTTGTGGAGGCAGACGCAGTGGTTACATGTGAATGGGAATATGTGTGATTAGTAGATGCAGGAGCCATTCACGTATACACACGTACATACATACACACATGTGCAGGCGAATTAGTGATTTAATGTTTGTGTTATTTATCTCCGGCCCTAGTATACGAGTATGTGAAGCATTATTTGGACGGAAATGTCAGCCACAAAAAGAATATTTAACCAGATGAGAGGTCTGAGAATATATGGAGAGGACAAGCAATGATGCGATCTAAGTCCTATCGAGGGTCTATAGGACGTCTAAGTGACACACAAGAGCAATCAAGAAAAGAAGAATCTATTTAACGTGTTCTTTTCCAAAACATTATTATTCAAGTACGCTTGTTTTTACAACAACAAAAGAAGAGGCATTTTTGATTTGCTACTTCTCCAAAATGGGCCTTCACACACGAGAACAATTGTGTTGCCATAACATGGCAGCTTGTTGGTGAGGGAGGCGAAGAGAATTGTATTTTGTTGGTGTAAAGTTTTAACCCGCTACAAACCCGTGTTAGTAGCACAGAATCAATACATACGCAATAAAAAAAACAAAAATGTCAAATGAAAACAAAAAACACTAATGCACGCAAAGCCGTGTGTGTATACGTATACATTTCATGCCCGATAAATAATCATACCGTATGTTATGAACAGAACATAAATTGTGCGTTTAAAATTGTTTTTCGTGTATGATGGCCCAATTGTCAATTCAAATATCAATCAAATAATTTGTTTCCATATTGACAACATAAAATATATTTTACCAATTGTGAACAAAATTTGACACTTCAGGAAAGATAAATTACTAATCAGCTGACGAAGTGACTATAACTAGTTTGGACAAAACAAATATTTTTTCTTTAAACTTTCGTTAATACCTATATTTCAAGTTGCATTCCCGTTTTTATATGACATTTTACAACTTTGAATTACACATCATTACCTTAATTTATAGTTACCTTAATTATATCTAATTTAATTACAAATATTTGCATTAAATTATCCTTAACCGAAATCATACTTAGCACGAACTATACTTACCGGGAATTCACTGCAATTATTTATCCACATATTGTGTAAAGTGGCCTTCACTTTAATGCGATCTATCAAACGATCAAACCGTTTCAACCGGGCTTGCTCTAGCATTCTTGAGAACAACTAACTATATAATTATCAATTTGTACCTTTCATAAGTTTAAATAAAATTAATTGAAAATTATTTCGACACATTTTGGTTCCATATTATTAACCCCTCAAGAGCAAGTACACTCAACAACTCACTTGCAGATTTCGTCATCTAGTCATCCCTATTCCACGAGATTCCCAAAACAGTGGGTTGTTGCAAACACACTCACGTGTTAACTTATATATAATATGCCTTGATTTGTCTATGTTTTAACATAGCGTCTAGGCGAGACAACTTTTTGTCTTACCAAATGTAAAGCATTGTATACGAAAATGTGCTGACAGAAGCAGTTTGATTTCTCTATATTAACTTTGAATTTTGTCATAAAAAAAATTCGGTATTTCTCTAAGTGTATTTTCGCTCACGTATGTGTAAAAAACTATTAATCATGCAAACTAATTTTCACAACAACTCAGAAACAAATAAATTGAATTAACTAAATGTTTTATTTACTATTTATTTAGGTTTAAGTCGATTTGGAATCTGACTTTACCAGATTCTTTTTAATTAAGAAATTTTTGATAGCTTCAAATTATCTTTATTAACTCTTGATTGCTCGCATTAAAAAAAAAGTATCTCAAAAGTACGACAAACTTATCGTTTTAGCAGTGTGCAAGTGACGGTAGCGGAAGGAGGCATCGCAGTTCACAGAAAAACGTAATTATTGCAATAACTGCCTGCGTAAAAGTGGAAAAATGTGAAAGAATTCTGTACAACGGCCACTATGGGGTACATCATTAGCAGTATGATGATAATATTGAAAAAATTTCAAAAAATATTATAATATGTATTTTTATCTCACTATAAATACAAAATGTTAATTTCATTGAATTTTTCCTCTCTACACTCAGTAATTTGAATTGGTTTAGAATGCTGTGTTAAAATATTATTAAAATATTACAATTTGTTAACGTATCCGCAACATGTGCACAAATATATGTGAGGTATCGTTATGATATTAAGAAAATTATTCTTACAATACATTAACAAATTTAGAGGGGATTTTCTTAATAAGTCATTAATTTATCATGGGGCATACTTTTCATCTAAAGTTTAGAGAATGAAGATCAAAGACATTTTAACTAAATTTTGTTTCTAATATCAGATATGTCACCACATTATTTTCGGTTCCCTTAATAAATGAAAAGCCCACGCAGGTGTCCCTCGTGCAACACGATTTTAAATCAATGCGATCACTTAAATTATATAACGAGAATCAGAAAATTGTGCATGCAAGAAGATTTAACTCAGTCTGAAAGGTTAAAGTATTTCTAATAAATCTGTGGCAAACAGGAATAAGTGTTTAGTCGACTTAAGTTAAATTTGAGTTAATAGCAACTTTCTAATATCAATATTCTGAAATATCCCTGAACAGAGTTTCTATTAGTTTGTAGAAATTTTTTTATAAGTCATAGTGTGACAACTTGTTGTTTATATTTTTTCAACTGATAATCTCATAAGCAATTATAGCATAATTTCACTCATAATTTAGTATATTTCAAGTGACATATACAATGGTACATTCAGATTGATGAAATATTTGACATAAACATTTGTTCTAACATTTGCCTCGAACTGTGTCAAACAAAAAAAAATTATTTTATCTTCAAACTACGCTGAAATATTTGATAATTTTTATTTGCTGAAATAGATAGAAAATATTGTGAAATAAAAGAAATGAAATCGTGTTTGGCATGATTTGAAATTTCCGGGACACCCAAAAATCAGGAGTTACGGGTAAAAATCCAGTTTTTCGTACCTCTATGCACTTATGGGTCTGTAACTTAGTTGAATATTAACCGCTTTAAACTTTTAGAATAGTTTCTTCTTTCTAAATCCGCTCTAAAATTTTAAAGCGGTTAATATTCAACTAAGTTACAGACTTATAAGTGCATAGTGGTACTGATTCTTGATCTACTCGACAGCACCTACAAGAAAAATAATATCACTTAAGAGGATTTTTTTTGTCGCACTGTGTTATTTAATGAAATTATTCAAAAATATAAATTTATTTTACAAAAAATATAAATGAACGAAGAACATAAATTATTCGTTTTATGCTGTGGAGCAGCGTCTCTTATGGTGTTAAAGAAGGAATATGTAAAAGAAAGAAAACTTGAAGGTAATGGGTACAGAATCGTATTAAGAATCGGAATAAAGAGGGAGAAGAGAGCTGCGGTTAGAAAAATCTGAGCTCTATATAAACTTTATTCGCATCAATGCTGCTGATTTCCAATTTTTTCTAAGTGCAACATTTGATTAAAGGAAATTTTATACATTCATACATGCATATTAATTTTGTTTTATCTGCAGATTAAATTAGCGTTAGCTGTTATAACGAAGAGAACAATAGTCCTTCGTCATCCAAGTTCTGTCTAAGAACTTTTAGCTGTTACTCTTCCTTACTTGGCAATAGGCGTGAGCTACAGATCACTTCAGTACATCTTTCGTATTCCTTCTAAAACTATTTCAGTGGTTGTTCCTGAATTTTGTGATGCAATTTATAACGTTTTGAAGATGGAGTATTTAAAGGTAAATCAAATAAGATATGTACATACATACATATGTATATTGTTTGGTTTTAATGGTTTAAATTTATGTATCAATCGACTGAAAGCAGATTCTCAGAAGTTTTTGGAAACATGGAATTTTCCACGGGAAACATTCAGTAACGAACGGATATACCATGACTACAAAGGCAACTGTAGAACAAAAATGTAAATTCTTTTTATTCCATTTCCACGTTTTTTTGAACATACGCATAATATTGTGCTCATGGCCATTTCCTTTTCATGGTTATAACTTTCATTAAGACTAAGAACGAATAGCACTTACAAGATTTTCTATTTAATTCTGCGAATGAATTAATAAAGAATAAAGTATTATCCATTCACGGCTGTTTAATTTTATATCAGTGTTACGCCCTTCAGCGATTTTAAGACACAAAACTTAAGAGCAAGATAGTTTATTTTATATTTTAGAAGATTTATTTGTACATACAGTTTGTCACCTTATTACATACCCTAGAGGGAAAAGAACCTCTTACAGGATACGTCACGTTACTAGTTCCCAAGGACTAGTAATTGCTTCAAGTTCCGGAACTTTATGTGAGAGGTACCGGTAACTTTTGCATGGCGTTGTCATTGGAAAGGGTCAATTGACATAATTAAGATACCTTGTGACAGGTTATAGACCTAACCTTTACATACTTGTACGGTGGCAGTATCCTAAGTACCTGTGGTGATTTCTTAAAAACCGGCAGTAGAACTATTCTAGAGCAGAATGTACCCTATATGGCTGGTATTATATTCGGTTTAGATTGAGATAAGTCTCTGTCCAAATCAACAGATGCATTATTATTTTAATCAGATTATAATATATTAATTATTGTAGTCTATCACCATAAATAATAAAAAAAATACAAAGGTTAGGTTGCACAGGCCGCCGATTGCAAGCAACCGACCCACTTGCCCTCAAAAAATACAAAAGAATACGTAAAAATTTTTTTTTAAACGTCCCTCAGGAACTTTTTGTACCATTACCATTTTCACCAGCCATAGGACAGGTACGTTCAGGACAATTGCTACAACATTTCCCGTAGGGTATTTAGTGTTCTTACTGTGGCAAAAATTAGATAAAGCTGATACTTTGATGCTTTTTTCTTTTGGTGGTGTTCCTCTTTTCGCAAATTTTCTATATATGAAAAACTGATGTAAAAAAAACGTGTTCGGTTTTGTTTTATTCTCTTCAGATTTCTTTAGACAAAATCCTACTCATCAATATTACTATAACATCTCTATTTCACGCTATTAGGTTTCCCAAAACTGTGTTGAAATATAGTTTACATATCGATGGTGGTCTCAAGTGGAAAGGCTCTAACTCGTATTTTTTACAAAATTTAGTTTTTCACAGATTTCAATACATTTCCCACAAATACACCTTATCACAAAAATATATTGCAACAATGTCAAAAAAAATCTTATACAAGCACTTTGTACAAAGCAGTTGTACAAGCAGTTGTAAAGTTTCATTGTTATTAACTTCTCCAGTAAAGATAGAATTATTTGAGTTAGGGCCTTTCTACTTGAGACCAACATATATATTTAATACATAAGTATTGTTTTAAATTATATTGTTTGAATTTAGGAACCCACTAGTTTATAACATTTCAACAAACAATTTTAGATTCTTAACATTTTAACATTAGCTGATTCCGCAATGAATTTAATAGACAATTTAAGTATTAAAAGTTGACACCATTTTTATTTGTCGCTGTTTGCTCTTACATTTTTTTTGTAATATCAAATAAATGTTTGCTTAAAACTTAGTTAAATATTTGTTCTTTTGTGTTCACACTTTGTTCACATTGGACAAATATTTGTATGCCGACAAATAGTTTTATTTGCTCAAAATCAGCTGTTGTTTTAGTTGATACTCAAAAATATTAATGTTTAGACTACGGCAACGAAATATTTGATGTTTTAGTCAAATATTTCGTCAATCTGAAAGTAGCTTTATTAGTTATAGAGTTTGGACCGGTGCATTCCTAAATTAGAACAAATGAAGAACGAAATTAACAACTTTAACTAAAATGCGAAAAAATTTCTAAATATCCAGTTGGAAGTTTAAAAGAGCACAGAAATGTGTGTCAAGTACCAGATTTTGAAAACGAAAAAGCACTTTGACAAAAAAAAACAAAAGAGATCGTCCATGTTGTTTAATGCGAAAGCATATGACCCAAAAAAATGGCGAATCTATGTTAATAATATTCGAACATAAGCCTCTACTTTATATAAAAGCCCAAAGCACATGATATTTTTAAATGTAACCTCTGCGTTATATGGGAGATATCTGTGTATTGAAATCATTTTCCTTTACACGCACCAAATTGCACTCTTTAAATCACTCAAAAAACTCAAAAACTAATCTACCGTTCTCGCTCTTTCGCTTAGAAAAGAGTGAAAATAATTCGTCTAATACATATTATTGTCGATTACACAAAAATAATAATTTCTAGACAGTTCCATAAAATTGGGTGGGCGAATTGTGTTGGTACTGAAAGTGTGTATACTTATTTAAATCTTTTTTTATTAATTTGGTTTGGCATAAACAAGACACACTTAATGCCTGTTTTTGAATATAAAATAAAAATATCCCTTTGGGAATTTGTATCGAAACAGCAATAAATTAGTTTTCAATATAAACTCCTAACTCGCAAAATTTTTATTTTATTTTCCAAAACAGGCAGCCATAATTAAAATACTAAAATAAAAATTTTACAATATCACGTAATTGTTTACATGACTTGACTTAATGTCCAAATATGTAAATAATAGAATAATCACAAAATAATTGCAGCATAAATTTTATTTAATTTTTGCTAAAATAGAAGGGAAATTTTTTATTTATTGTTGTTATAATGAGCATCATCACTAAATTTATTCGTAATTGTCTGAATGGTATCATAAATTACAAATGATAATGATAATATTTGTGTGACTGTGATAAGGAATTAATACAAAGAAAATTGAAATAGAGATAATTTTTATTGACATTTCATTTCGTAACTACACTACACTACACAAAAGAATGTAATAAATAGCAAAATGTTTTATCGTATTTTATATAAAAAAATAATAAATATGTTTGAAACAACCATAATCTAAAAGCAGCATATTATGATTGAATTAGCTAATTGTATAATTAAGAAATGTTATTCAACATATTGTTGTCTAATTTAATAACAATATTATGTCACATAACTCTCATATTGTTCGATTTTATCGCATGTCAGATAATGATATATAAACACTAAAGTATCCACTCGATTAATGTTTGTTTGTTCGATTAATCGAGTAAAGTTTTTCTATTATTTGATCGAATAATGAAAATAGTTAATTTCCATTAACGAATAACTCGAACAATTGTTGTCAATTGATCGAGTAAAATGAATTTCTTAGTAAATACGTCTTTTTTAATAGAAAAATATAAAACTAAGTTATTTCTGTATATTTTTCCATTACACATTAAAAATTGCACTGTGGCGCCTTTTCCCAAAATCCGTGGCAAAAATACAAAATTTGATGACAAAATTTTGTAAAATGAATGAACACATCGTATAAAGAACTTCCTACTGATCCCAGTTCAAAAACGATTTGCTTAATTGGATAATAATTATAGCTGGTGGAGCTTCTGAAAGTCGACAACTTTTTAGAAAGCCAAAAAAGGTGATATAAAAAAAATAAAAAAATTTAAAGTTGCGAGGTCAGAAAAATTGCTGTTTGATCATTACTTTTTTGGTATTGTTTTAAAGGTTTATTTATTTTTTATTAAAAAAAGTAACAAAATGTTCATCCGATGCCCTACTTTTTTGGCAGTTTACTTTTTTCAGATATCCTATATTTAGGTAATTTTTACAAATAAAATAGAGCATATTTGCTACATAATACTTTAAATAGTTTAACTAAATTTGGCCACAAAAAAATACAGGTTTTCTTGAATTATGAAAAAAGCTTTTACAATCTCATGACGAAAACGAGAATAATTGTTCCCCTTTTTTAAAGTATGTAACAAAGATGTATTCAAAATGTAAAAAGAAATAAATAATAAAAAAGACTCTCGAAAATTCTTTTCACTGCAGCACTTATTTGTTACATAATTTTATTGGTTCTCGTTAATGCAGGACTTACAGAATGACTTTTTCCCTTGTATTTTTCTTGAATCCTCTTTTATATGCAGGTATTTTTAAAACTTTTTTTTATAATGCATAAGAAAAACTGCAGTTCTATAATCCAGTAAATTGAGGCCTGGATTTCTATTTCGCAAATCAGGTAGTTTGAACCTTTTTTATTTCTGGGTATAAATTAAACCGCATTTATGTAATGCAGCCAGTTAAGTTTTTACTTTGTAAAAGTAGTGATCAGTACAATTTTACTTTTAAGTGCGATAATGTCATTTCAAAATTCCGAATTGTTTGAGTTATTCAGAAACTCACATAATGAAAATTTATTTAAATAGACTATTGTGGAAAAATTACGCGTTTTCCGGAATATAACGAAAAGGATGTTAAAATTAAAATTCACTGCGTTTACTTGAAAATTAATAAGAAATGGCTTGCCTCAAACCGTACGACAAAAACCTTTATGGAAAAGAATTCAGACTGGATTCAGAATGAGTACCAACTTTTAAAAACATCGAAGAACCGAATACATCTTCTGACAGCAGAAGAGGAAGACCTGCAAAAACTATAAACGAGAGTTCGGAGTACACAAAAAAACGTACACTTCAAAATGCTACAAAATATATATCTAAATCGTATCTTTCAGAAGCGTTATGTCTTAAGTATGTAAAAGATTAATCAAAGTCTAACATTACAAAAGCTGTGGCGCTTGCAAGCCCAGATCGACTGCAGAGGATTAATGACAGTATTCCAACTCCTCCAAATGGTTTACCCACAAAGTATAGCATAGAAGAAGCGTTAGCATAATTTATGGACTTGAGATTGTCAAAGGAAAAATATTCCATTTTACGAGAAGATCTTTAAAGAATCGTAATGTCAATATTCTTCGAGGATACAAAAAGGTTACATCTGCCAAAAAAGAAGCAGTGCCATCTAATGTAAAGGTTACTGAAGTATCGGTAGAGATTAACCTGCAAGACTTAATGGATCATACAGCCAAACGCCTTATTCAAAGTTTACCTGAAAAGGAAGCAGTATTACTTCCAGATAGGCTTACATTAATAAATAAGTGGGGATGTGATGGATCATCCGGTCAAAGTGCTTACAAACAAACAATTTAAAAAAATTACACAACTAATACAGATGCAAATATGTTTATGGCTTCTGTAGTTCCTTTACGACTGATTAGTGAAATATCTGAGCATTGGAAAAATCCTAGCCCATCATCAGTTCATTTTTGCCGTCCGATATTTTTTGAATATGCAAAGGAGTCTTCAGAAATATTGTTTGTTAAATAATTTAACAGTTTCACCATTTCGTATTTCGAAACAGACTGGCTGTTCATCGATTACGAAAGAAAAAACTTGAAAAAACTATTTATGATTAAAATTCCAAAAATATGTCAAACACACTTTTTAACAATAAAAACTTCATAATTCGTATTCAAAATAATAATAAACATTTCGCATGTTTTTATGAATCGGATTCGCTAATTTTCAAAAGCAAAATTCTTCACATATCGTAAAGTCGATTTCAACACAGACTAATGTTACGATTCTCCTTACTCCAAGGATCTGGAGAATGCCAACATCATGATAAATTTAAACAATTTCAATCAAGAGTATACAAACATTCTTATAATTATTTAATTTGCATTAAAAATTTCATGATTGCCGTCTAAATATATTTTAAAACAAATTGCTCGCTAATTTTGAAATAAGTTGCATGGCGTAAAATGTGTGTGTTTCGTAGAATATGTAATTTAAATTTAAAAATTTACATATTAAGCAATTTTTTTTACTCATAATTATAAATAAAAATTCTATTTTTAAATACGTTGAAAATCCCTGCAAGCTGCTTAACAAACTTATTGCCATACACTAATTGGAATTTTCTTTTATACTCATATGTACATACGAACACACAAAATATTTCTGGCTCTTTGCTATAAAATTAACAACAATTTATTTTTAATTAAATCAATTCATGTTGAAAATATTTCTCCGATTTGGCTCTTCCAACTTAGAAATGTATATATTTAATGTACACGAGTAAAAAAGAAATTGTTACTCAATTTAATACATAAAGAAATATTTTTGGATATTTTTAAGGCAATTTGTGAATATTTGGTGAATGTATTATTACAGTGCCATCCAATTGTTTAATTTCATGATGTAGCTGGCTGAATTCTTGAATTTAATATATCGATGATCATACGAGTATGTTGACAACAACAAACTGAATTTTTATTATTTTTCAGGAAATGCAGAAAAAAACGAACACTAAAAAAATGGTCAATAAATAGTATCTATTATGTACCTTCTAAATGGTTGACATCAAAATATTTTTATTTAAAAAAATCATATATATGAGTATGTACGTGTATTGCATATGGACGTTTCCAAATAACGATCGTTACCGATTTTCGGTGATCTTTTAAAAAAAAATTGCAGCGTAAGCAAATATGGCACGAGGATCGCTTAATTTTGGACCTACGGAAGTTCAAGAATCGGTAGCGACCGAAAAAATTCATAAAAATCATGTTTTCATCCCTTTTTTACCATTAAAATGGCAACGGTCGTTACTTTATAAAGTAAAAGTATAAATTATAAAAGATTTTTCCAAGCTTTAGGTCAATTTATATAAAAAATGTGTATTATTTATTTTTAAAAAATTAAAAAATAAATAATACACATTTTTTATATAAATTAACCTAAAGCTTGGAAAAGTCTTTTATAATTATTAAAAAAAAGGTCGAAAAAATAAGAGAATATTAGTAAAAGTATAAAGGCAAAAAAATGTTTGTGGAGAACATATATGGAGCTGCGTCAGTTATCACAAGCAATTATTGTTTAAAAAAAAAAAGTTGCCAACCTGCGTAATATGCAAATTTATGCAATTTATATCAAATATGCTTTTTTTGGGAAAAAATTTTAAAATATGTAAATGCTCATTTTTCATGTAAAAAGCATAAAAACCTTGCAGAACATGAGAAGGTTAAATAAGCATTACTCTCTTGTGTATCCCATTTAAGTCAGCTGAAATGGTTGATATCATTTCGTCCTTATTTAAGTGGAGAATGAACATACAGAATGGACATGCGATCCTTTCAACAGGATACATCCTGTCAACATATAGAGAATTTTAGATGGCTCATAAAAAATGACTGCAAAATTGGCAGACAGTTGTAAACTCACCTAAACACGGAGGTCACAACCGCAATTAAGAAAAGGAGGACAAACATCAACATTGGTGTTCGCTATAACTGGACGCGTTCTACATTTAAGAATTGAATATAATTATTTTTGGCTAACTGCCAAAATATACACACAGAAAAAAATCATTGTAAAATCAATTAAAACAAGGTTGGTTGAATCATCTAGTTTTGTTAACAATTTTGTTTCATAAGCGTTTCATGTTAATTTAACATGATATTAAAAATTTATAATGTCCAATGTTATTTCAATGTGATTAATTTTAAATCAACATATCTTAATACTAAATTAACAATTTTAACCATTGATTTAACTTAGAACAATGTTAAAAGTAAATTCAATTGATATCAATATATCGTCATGTTGATTTTATACATTGCTTTTTTCTGTGTGTAGATGATCAGAAAAGTGCAAAATATTGCAACGGATAAGTGGGATGATGAATAATTACGATTGATTATCTTGAGTTCAGGAATTCTTTTTGACATCGCAGATATTGAAAAGCAACTAATTATGATCTTTATAAACACTGGTTGTGGTGGGCAGGCACTCCGCATGAACAAAGTGAAGTGGTATCATTGTAGGGAAATGTCTATGTGAGTTCCATACTATTCTAACTGTTACACACTCTTGCTAACACAATATAATTTATGAACGAAATTGTTCTTCGCGCAATTTTTAAACGAACTATTAGAGAGAGGTTCAGCCCGCATAAATTCAAGCTGTTTTTTTATTAATTTTTCTAATAGCTTTCTGCAAAGGCTAAGGACATTTCAAGTTATTTTCCACTTATGCTTAAATTAAACATTGTTTTATTACCAAAGGAAGTTACAGCTTATTGATTTTATATGAAGACAAACATTTAAAAAAATATTAAAATTATTTAAACCAACAATGGAGAGTGGTTTTTATATGGTTTATTATGGACTCCAAAAATTGTTCTATATCATGATATTAATAGCACTAAAATTATATCCACTCATCATGGCGTCACTCTCGCTGTTTATGCTTACGATGGTGTGGAATATAAAACATGCTGCCATGTACGATAAATTTGTTCGAATTTTGGAATCAGCATATGTTAAGTTTAGCAATCTTTGATGTACTATGTACTTAAATCAAATTTAATTGTACAGTAAGTCACAAGTATTATCAAACACGCAAACTAAAGCACAACCCGATATCAATATTCAACGATGCCAAAAGTAAAATAAGACGGCTTTTCCACAGTCAAAGTTTACTTTGCAAAGTTTTAATTCAGCCGAGAGAAGGACAGGGAGACGAATATTTTCTTCTTCTGTCTTTCTCACAGCTGAATTAAACTTTGCAAAGGAACCTTTGACCATGGAAAAGCCGACTAATTAAGCATGTTTCAAAAAGAAGACATCAAATGCTTTTTGCTAAAACGTCTACTTTATGCACAGAACTTTTAAATTAGAAAAGGAAACACATTCATGAATTGCAGTCACCTTAGTAGACTCCTTGGCAGCCGACCAGTAGTATTTATTATCCGGCAAATAGGGTGGAATCGCACCTATTCATCGAAAAGTTCTCTTGTTTTAAAATGCGTATTAAAAATTATTTTTATTATAATTTTAATTTTTTTTTGGAATTATAGGTTTCCAATTTAGTTCTTATTTGTCACCTGATTTTTCCTATATAATGTTTGATTTCCTAATTCAAACATTAAATGTGTTCTTACAAAGTAGAACGTAAAGGAATCTTTTTTTAATGCAGATACTACATATGACAGCAGTTTAATAATTCCGTGACTTTTTGTATTTGCAAAGCACCAATTTTAACCCCAACGCTGGTTAACCCTTAATTCTTTCAGCCACGGATTCATATAGATGATTTTTTTTAATAAAAAATGGGATTTTTAGTTTAATTTGAACTAATTTATTACGAAAAAACTAGGAAATGAAAAATTTTATTGATATAAAAAAAGTCTTGTTGAAAAGTCAACCATGCACGGCGATTTCTTATGAATATAGAGTTGCTTAGTAAATTTATAAAATAAAAGACGATGTGGTTGGTTTATGAGGCAAGTAAGACGACTTTTCCACAGTCAAACTTTACTTTACAATGTTTAATTCAGGTAGAAGAAAGACATAATAAGAATATATTCTTCTCCCTGTCTTTCTTCCAGCTGAGTTAAAGCTTTGCAAAGTAAACTTTGACTGTGGAAAATCCGTCTTACGTTTGTCCCGGATCAGACGATGAAAGTTTTCTTTCTGAAATTTTCTCTAATTCTCTTTTGAACTTTCATTAATGTCTACACATTGAAATTTTATGTAATGAAATTAAAGATTTTTGTATGTTTATCTTAACATTCTTTTCTTTTTTGTACACAAATTTTTGCTCCCTCCACCATGAAAGAAAAGAAAAGTAAAAGAAAATCAAAAATAAAGCTGCAAAACACAAGAGAATTTCAAAGTACATAAAATAGTGTACCCCTTCCCAATTTTCTCTCCCCGTACGCCAACAAACTAACACTTTCAGAAAGAAAAATTTCATAGTGTGAACCATGACTTTGTTAGTTAGACAGTCAAAGTTTACTTTGCAAAGTTTAATTCAGTTGCGAGAAGGACAGTATAAGAAAATATTCGTCGCTCTGTCTTTCTCTCGGCTGAATTAAAACTTTTCAAAGTAAACTTTGACTGTAGAAAAGACGTCTTATAAGTATGTACATGGGTGCTTAAATGTTACTTTAATAAAGTTGATACCGAATGTAGTAGGCCGTCAGTGATGGCACTACAGTATTTAGCTCAACAGCACGATTAAATGGTTTAGAATGGGTGGTTTAGTAACTAACCACCAAGTCTGAAAGAGTTAACTGTTATCTATTACTAGATTACTGTCGAATTTTGAGGAAGCTGCGTCTTTTAGTGACAACGGTAGAAAGTACACAACCTCGATAGTTTTAACGAATTAAAATAAGTGAATTTCGTGGGCAGGTAAAACATTATTTTTGAAGTAAAAAAACCATCACCGAAACCAAAAAAAAAGAGTTGATAAACCCTTTGGAGAATCTGCATCACGAATTTAAATGATTAACAAGTGATTGTCAAACGTACAGGGGGCAAATCACGGCATTCGATACCGAGTAAAATCCCATACAAAGTTTTTGGAATTTGTATGGAAATATTTATCTATGTGTAAAAACTATGTGTAAAAAAAACTTATAGAAGTTCAGGTTGGTAAAGTTACGTTTGTTACTACGGAGTTCCATAAGAAAAGTACATGGAATTTTCAACATGCATTGACTATTACAGTGTTTACAATATGTGGAGATTATTGTCCGAAATTAATCTACAGATTGCTTTGGCGATCTTTAAAATGCTTTGTAATTAGTTTAAAGTTAACTCACCTTGAAAATTATTATTTATTTATTTATGAATTGTGATGAAAGTTGCTAAAAATTCATTTTAAAATAAATTTTCTGTTTCTATTTTTCACATCTTGTGCCAAAAATCAGTGTTTTTTTGTAATATTAACATCAGCTGTAAAATTAATTCGCCTTGGTAAGTTTCCTAGGCAAAAAATATTTTATTTCACTACAAATTTATTTTAAAAGTTTTAAAACTTCTGTCGCACACTGTATATTTTTTTACTTGCAACACAATAAGTGGTAAATGCCATAAAACAAATATAAAAACAAAATGGGAAAGTTTTTTACAACGCAATGACCTAATACCGCAAAAACAAAAAATTAAATCTAAAGTTTTTACAATGTCATAAAAAAAGGCAGCCAAACGAGATGTATGACAATTTTATTGGCAATACTTGTTATATTAAGTAGTATTTGTTGCTAAACGGAGAGGACCAATTTCGAATACTTAAACCATATTGTAATGCAAAACCATAAAAAAATAACTTCTGACACTAGAGTTAATTGTAATAAATACTAAATATTGATTACATTTTCTTCCTATTTTTCATAAGACCCCATAAAGTGAAAGAACCACTGCATCCAGATTCTGAAAAAACCAATAAATTAAAAAAAAAAGTTCATCCCTAAAGTTTTTTTTTTCAATTAAAGCGTTACATTGCTTTTTACTTTACCATTTTGCGCATTAATTAAATGCCGATAAAAAGGAAATAAAAATAATTTGAGAAAATATTATTGCATAAAAGAAAAGGAAATTCTCTTAAAATTTTATCCACGTATTTCTTTGTTGCAATGAAAATACAAAACATTTTTATGGTTGAAATAATTGGAAAAAGGTTTTTGTTTCTTAATAATTAACGCCCGTTTTTAAAAGTCCTAAAGTACAGCCTGTAGACATATTTTACTTTGATTTTGTTTTTTTGTCTTTTGTTCTTTTATTGCAAAGTTTTTTACTATTTGTTTTATTTTCTCGATATTTACATAAACGAAATAAATTCTTAAAAATTAAGTTTACTTATATTTTACTTATGTAATTATATTTTATTTTTCTACTTCACTTTTCTACCTTTAATTTCGTTATAGAATGCATTGGGCCGCACCTCCTGGGAATTGGTTTTGGGAAGGATGCACACAGAAAAGTACACAGTGTAAAACCAGCAAAAACAAGGTTGATTTTACATTGTTCGTTAAAGCTTTTGCTTCATAGTCGTTTCGTGTTAAATCAACATGATTTTACGATAACTTGCAAACACCAGCAGCACGTGTCAATATGACATACGAGTCTTATTGAATAAAAATGTACCCACATTAAAATAATATGACGAATCTTGTGGAATAAAAATTATTTCAGTTTGAAACAACATAAATTACATATTGAATGAATATGTTTTCAGCATGAAAATCATTTAATATGTAAGTAATTATAATGTTGAGTTAATACGATTTAATGATTAAATCTAACACGAAATTGTTTTAAAATTAAAGCGATAGTCATCATGTTGATCTGGAGACTGCATAAGTGGATTCATTGAACCATTTAGATTGTGCTGTCCCTATGAATTTCTGCAGTATAAGGATTTTACAGGTCTTTAGAGGGACTCCTACTGGTCGGTCGGTGTCCCTTTCATGCACCTTCCTTGGCAAGCTTGTCCGCTGTTATGTTGCCGGGCACGTCCGCGTGTCTTGATACCCAGATTAGCTGCAGGTTTGAATGTGATGCCATCTCGTTTAAAGATATCCGATGTTGTATAAGCAGCCGATAGAGCGTTCAGTACAGCCTTACTATCGGTACATCTACGAATATCCTGCCTATATATCCTATTGTACCTTAACCAGCTAACTGCTCTTTTAATGGCCGATATTTCGGCTTGAATTATACTACAATGATCTAATAGTTTAAAGCGTATCCTCTGTTAAAATTAAGGAACGTAAATGCCTCCTACCACCCCTCAGTCTGATTTGGATCCGTCAGTGTATACCTCAAGTACTCCCGCTCTATGATCCTAATGATCCTCGTCATTAATTGGAGAGAGAATATCTGATATTGACACTGCGAATCTATAAGGTCGGGAAGATTCTCAAACTGTCTAATAATAGTCGCATGTCCATATCCCACTGATTTCCATGCTCCAGCGTTACTGAGTCTAACTGCCGAGTTCATGGCCATTTGTTTGACCATTAAAAAGAGGATAAGGATTTTTAAAATTTTGGTTAAAGCTGCCAATAGTGCAGTGAGAGACTTGATACCTTCAACTTTTCATGATTAGTTACAGCCATGTAAAAGGTTCTCCACCTGTATATCAAATTTTTATGCAGCGATGATAGTGGACACATTGTGGTCACCCATAACAGATACAAACGGCAATAATGCTCACATCTTGGACTAAATTTATAGCGGCTTGGGGACCACATTTGTTATTGTTTTTTTTTTGCATAATGTTAATAACAAAAGTACAAAAGAAATAATAATAAAAATATTTATGCTCCATTAAATGGATGCCACGATAAAATTGAGGCATACTTTAAAGCTTATGAGTTATAAATATTATCATAATTGAAAACCATTGATATTCTTAATTTACATTTGCTTACTTCTATTCTCAGCAGCAACGTATTAAGTTTCACTACCATAGCAACATTATTTATATATTTTTTTTGCAAATGTTGAATAAGAATAGCATAAACGAACATATTTTAAAAATTGTTCAGATGCAAATCTATTTGAAACTCAACTTAACTGAGACGTACTACGAGCACGCATTGTTAAAACAGCATTCAGAAAATACAAAAAAAAAACTCTATAAGTAATAGAAAGGAGCTAAAAAGACTGGATAACTTCAAGCAACCAGGTAACAGATACTAAAATAAAAACCTTAATAAAAGAATTTTTACGATCTAAGAAAAATTTATTACAAACAACAACAAAAAAATATATGATTTTTGCATCACATAACTTAAACAATGTTCTCTTTAATAAAGGGTCCGCCATCTAACGTTTTTTTTTTCTCAACTAGTGCTTATTTCGTGAATGGTAACACTTAGCTCATGTCTGATTTGACAGATAATTAGTTTTCTCCTTCCGCTGAACGAATATGGTTGTGTATACGCTGGAACAACGCTGGGAAATATTGCCTGCGATCGACTTACAGAAGATGCCGATTTTGCCACAAAAATCACCTTTTCAGATGAAGCTCATATTGATCTTGGCGGGTATGTAAACAAGCAAAATTGTCGCATTTGGGGCACAGAAAACCCGCACGCATACATTGAAAAGCCGACGCACTCAAAACGAGTCACTGTTTGGTGCGGATTTTGGTCCAGAGTGGCCGTTACAGTCAATGACAATCGTTATCGGGCCATGTTGAACAAATTGTTGTTCACAAAAATTGAAGAGGAGGATATTGGCAACATTTGTTTTCAATAGGAAGGCGCTACGTGCCACACAGCCGAAGCTACACTCAATGTTTTGCGCCCTGTTTTTGAAGATCGCATTATCATCCTCAGAGCTGATGTCGTTTGGCCACCTCGGAGCGGCGATTTGACACCGTTGGACTATTATTTGTGGGGTTCCGTCAAAGATAAGTGTTACGCCGACAACCCAGAGACAATTGACGCTTTAAAGGACAATATTCGTGAAGCCATTGGTGAAATACAGCTGCACACAATCTATAATGTGCTTAAAAATTGGACCGATCGTGTAGGCTACTGCATGGCCAGCCGAGGCAGCCATTTGAATGAAATTATTTTTCATTATTAACCGGAAGGATTGTACTTTCAAATAAAAAAAGAAATTGAGAAAATATTCAGTAGTTTTTTTTATAGCATTTAAAAAAAAGTTATCTGGCGGACCCTTTATAAACATTAATTGAAAATTATTTGCCTAATAAGTTTTAAGTCTATAACGAAAACTGTACGAACGAATGTTTTTCTTGTGCGCTCCTTATAATTTCTTTTAAAAATTGTCTTAACTTTAACTAAATAAATCGAAAAATATTTTAAACTTTTCCTTAACGAAAACAAACGAGTTAATTTCCATTTGATATCCATGCACAAATTAATTCGAAAATTCTTTTGAAGTTCTTTGCATTTTCATATAGAAAAAACGTTTCTAACGTTATTTAAGGTAAATTTTTTATTAAAAACTTTTGTCCCTTCGACCTTTCAAAAACACTTTTCGTGTACATTTATTTAAATAAAAGAAGGGAGTTGAAAGTGTAGATGAAAATAAAACAGCTAGTAATATGGGTGTGTCTAATTATAACGACTTCTGAGCGCCCTTCAGCTAAATATGAAATAAAATGTGGTGAGATGTTTTACGATTTTTAAGTATAAAATTTTTCTCAAGCAAATTCGTTTTGAGATAAATATATAAATAGAGTTTCTGTTTTGTAAAAAGAGTTTTTCTTTCAATTAATGGTATTTTCTTAATATATGAGGGTTTTGTCGCATTTGGAATCTTTTTTCTCGGTTTAGAAATTGTTTAATCTTGTTCAAATTTGGTTAAAGTCTACTATTTTCTAAAAAAAAAATGTATTGTATTCCTTAAGCGTACACATGCGTTATATAGAATTATGCAAAGTTTTATATAAAGTATACGCACCGACAATAGCTGTGTTCATTTACTAAAAATTTGAAAAAAATTTGTAACAATTGTTACTAGAAATCGTTCATTAACCCAAAAAATTTGCAATGAGAGAGCGTCGAAAGAGAGTAAAAAATTGAGAGATAGAAAAATTCTTGCAAGTTTTTACTTGCAACAATTATCCAAACAGCTGTTTTGTGTTTGTGTTTACAAAACAATATTTCTAAATTAAGTTGAAAATAAAAATATTTTGGAAAATTTGAGAAACTGTTAGTAAATGTAAACTTTTAAAACGATAAAAAGTATTAAAAAGATAACAAATTTATTTTTGTGTAACTTAGGAAAAACAGAAGCAAAATAAGATGTCTAATAGAATTGAACTAAGAACACAGTATCTGGTACATCAGCGGCAAAGGATGTTCCGGCAAACAGACAGATCAGCTGTTATTTTTAGTGTTGTAAATATTGTGAGTACCTAGCTACTCGGTAGCTTACACTAAGCAGGTAATAATTCAATTAGTTCAGATATATATTTGCAAATAAATTTAAATTAACACATAATTTGTTAAATTACTTTTTACTGCTTTTGTGGTTTAATGCTGGCAGCAACATGATATTTTATTTGTGATAAAGCTTTTTATTACAATGAAAATAAAAATTTCTTAAATTTGTTTCCTTTAAAAAATATATTTAGCCCGTTTTTCTTATTTCCGATGTTTGAAATAAAAGTGGTTTTTGTAGGCAGGCTGTTATAACGTGTAAACTAATTAAAAATAGATATTTTATTCATTCTTTTTATTCAAAAATAGCTCGTCCCCTTATCATGTTCAGCGTATTTCGACTACGCGTAGTACTAGATTAAATAAAATTGCAAAACTTTTCATTATTCTATTACAAGCCAGTCACGACAATGCTGAATATAATTTAAAAATTTGAATTAAAATAATATTTTCTGACTTTTAAAACAAAATTTGTAATATTTCACACCACAAAGAACTAAACATACACACTCTTGGCTGTCACTTAACGTTGTATTCTATTTTCTACAGAATAGTCTGCAACAGAATAGAACGAAAAAGTAACAACAAACCACACATACAGTTTTTGAATCGAACAGAAACAAAACAGCTGATCCGTAACAGAACAGAACGTACAAACTAATTCTGCCTTTAAAATCTGTCACTTGTGGTTTTGCTTTCGCAACAAAATTTTTGAGTTTATTAAAAATATATGTAATAAAAAATTAGTTGGAAAAATTTTCGCTTTGGCCTCCCACCCGTACTATTTGTGAATGGAAAAAGGTTAGTACGTTTGTTTGTATGCTACAGAAGAAACCGATTGAACATTTTATCTATTGAGTAATTTCATTGACATGAAAAGCATTGAAAATCCTTATGAAGTACTTTAAGCAGTTAAGCTTAATTGCCATCCCAGTTTAGTTACAGAAGCAAATTGGAGAAATTTTTTAACTACCCGAATGTCACTTATTACGGTCATATTGCTTTTAAAAATCACTATCGGCCACGCACGCTAATGTACCACATTACCCGCAAATTTTTTTAATGGCTTATTGGCTTATGGGTTTTTTTGATTTTCTTTCAAATATCTCTGAAACTTGCGCTCGAAAGACTTTTTCACTTTCCTGAATGTAAACGTAAGATCTGTAGTAGAATACCATCTGAGATCTGATCTAATCGATTAAGCTTCAAAACATTATAGTCAAATAAAAAATAGGTAGTCCACATTACCCGAACTTACTTTAGACCTGGGCAGATTTAAAGTCACGGACTAAAAAAATGGGAAAACCCAAAAGAGCATTAGAGGGACGTGTGATGGCTAATACGGGTATACCAATTTGACTAAATTGGAAGTTATAATTGACAAGACGCTATTTTAATCGTCAGCTGTAGCTCCCGGGGGTAAAGTGTTTGGTATAAAGCCCCAATCAACTGATGAATGTTTCTTGCACTGATGGAGTAGTCACCAGCTAGGGGCGTTAAAGCTGTTGCAGTGGTTACACCTGGAAACTTCCCAGCACTAAAATAAACTATGTAAGAACGAATGCTTGACACCCCAATATGGCCAGCAAATATCCAAAAATTAACAACAACAAAAAAATATGCCACACAATATGAAAATATGTAAGAAAAACAAGTCAATCATTTTATAGCCTTATCTCAGCCATTTATGGATCGGCTTCTATCAGTAAACTTCTTGAAACTGCATCTGACAAATCAACCAAATCTTTTTAGTATCTTTTAAAACTACTGACGATTAGTATAAAAACATAAGAACTTTATTCGGTTACCAAAAAAAAATCATTGTAAACATTACAAGTCGAATAACAAACTTATACCTTTAAACATATTTCGTGAAGGGTACACAAAAATTAAAGACAAGTAATTCACACGTATAAAGGTTTTTAAATGTTTCAAGAACAATTTTCTTAAATCTAAAATATGTTTCTTTCTATGAGAGACAAATAGAAAGGTTTTTATTTTTCTTAGCAGCTTTTGTCCCTAAGGCTCTTTGATTATGTTCTCATATTTCATATTTCATTTAGAGATAAAAGATTTCTTTCTTTTATAAATTTCACTTCATAATACACGTTATTTTATATTTGCAGGACAATTTTCTCTCCTATTTTAAATCGAAACAAACTGGATGAAATTTAATCAAATAAAAAGAAAACACACAAACAATGAACTCTTAATTTAAAAGTGTGTTTCAAGAGCTTAAAGTTCATGTTGTAAAGAAAAAATTACATCAATTGAAAAACATACTGAGTCGTATAAATGAAAATTAAAAATGGTTGAGATAATACTGAATTTATAATTCTGTATAGACTTAACAAAACTTTACAAAAATGGTGAGAACCTATAACGTATTTAGGTTTTGAGCCAGAATAAAATTAAGGATAATCTTAAAAATACCGTTCTGATTAATGAATAAGCCCTATCAAAAGCTGTTCAGATGGCACTTAACACTACATGCTCTAATTTATCTGTAAACAATTCAAAAATAGTGTATTATTTTGAATTTTTTACTTTTTCACTTTTTATGAAAAATTTACAGATCATGTTCTACAAAAGTTGTGAAAGTGAAATATGAAAAGTAAACTATTCATTTTTGATATTCTGGAAAAGTAGAATATATTTGTATTGAATATTGAAATTCAAAAGTAAAAAGAATAATGCAGAGCATAAAAAATTTAAGCTGAAGTGATTTCAATTGACTTCCACTTCAAAGTGGAATGTAGAACATACCGAAATATTAAAAAAAAATGTAAAAAAATTCTATTGTTTTGTCTATATTTTGGTAGCAAAATGGAACATTTAAAAGTTCTTTTTCATATTTAGTACAAACGAGTGTATACTTTGGACCGTCTCAGTTTTTATACTTTTTTCGAAATTCCTTAATGAACATCAATTTTTTTAATCTAATCTAAAAACCTTCTCAGTTTTTATTTTTTTTTTAATTTAATCCAAGAACTAGTTCTCCAGTCAATGTAAATTTTTTCTTTGTAACGGAAAATTCGCGATACAGAGTCAATTCAAAAAAAGTAGTATACACAAATTGACTAAGAAAATACGCACCTTAGAAATGGTGTCGACCTGTGTTACTATTTTAATAACTTTTAAATTATTTGTATCAAAAGAAGATTAGGACAAAGCCATTAATTATTCTAGCAAAACGGAATAGTATAAATGTCAATAGGTCGCCACACCAATCATCATATGGATTCATGTATTCATTTCGGGTAATAGATTACGGGAATATCAACTATTGAACAAAATTCTGTTGTGATAAAGAATAAACTCCCCTCATGATTGTATTCATTTTGCTCTATACAATCTGTTCCAGTTTAAAAGTTGAGCTTATGTTTTACTTGTTTTCGTCTTACGTTTCAGCGGTGTAACTCTATCTGAGTCCACAAGTTATACAGAGATGATAGAAAGAGATGACTTGACAATATATTTTGTATAAAATCCTTTTTGAATTCCTGAGAATAAAATAACAATAATTAGCCGATAACTTACTCTTGGTGTTCGAACTGCTTTAAAATGTTTTTAGCTCATTGAATTCGGTTTTTATAAAGTTTTATTATTGTTATTTTTATCCAAAATCAGAGCCAATTTCTTTTGTCGTTAATTTCGAAAATGTGTAAACTTATTTATGTATCTTAGATCAATGCAAAATTAAGCGTGGAGTTTTTGAATTTCTTGTTTTTTATTGTTTACAGCAATCATCACAGTGAGTTTCATTCTTGCAACTACTTTTTGTACAAAGCCAATACATTATTGTGTCAAGTTTCTTTTCAGCATCCGGCAAATTTTTCTCATAATCTTTATTTGTCTTGTTTAAGTTTTCAGTTGCCATTGGAAAGACCTTTACAAACGATTCACACACGCAATGATTGCGATTGCTCCCACCTTCTAAGCGATCACTTTGCTCTTCTGCATCAACTTTAGTACTTGTTGATGTAGCACAACATTCTAGTTTTTCTAAATTTCTTACTAAAAATTCTGGCATAACTACATGAGTCACTTCATCGAAATCTAAAGCTTCTATTCTGCTAGCACCACGACAAATATGCCCTGAAATTTTTTGTTTGCTGCGGCATTCCCATGGATGAGATTTTTGCTGAAAAGAACTGCTTGGTGGGCCACAGTCTTGTGGAAATCTTTTTGTGATTGAATCAACCGAAGAATTAGCGGAAACTGTTGTGGATAATATTGAATTACTGTTCTTCAGTACCTTGTCAGACGTTTCTAAAAAAAATTCATACATGTATTTATAAATATTATTGGCTAGCAATACAGAACAGTACAATTAGGGGAACACATTCGAGAACATTAAAATAAAAAATTTAAAAAACCCAGAGTTCAAAAGAAAGTGGTGGGCAGATTGTTGGACAGACAACAAGTCTAAAATAAACAACGAGACCTTTTTCTTAAACTATGTTTTATCGCTTGTTTTGTTCGTTCCTCTAATTATGCTGTTGGGTGTACATGCAAATATATTTATTTACCTAAAATTTTTTCTAATTTGCGAACTTTAGCTATCAAATCTTGAACTTCTTGATTTGTTAAGAGATTCTGTTCATTATTTCGCATTGAATCACTAATCATTTCCTCGTTTGACTTCGCTGAGTCGTTAATATCGTTTGAAATTTCGTTGTCTGTTTTTATAATTTCCGACTCCTTTATATTATTGTCTCTGTCTTTAGCTTTATCTAATTTCTTGTTTTGTTTATCTTTGCATTTGCATGTTTTTTTATATTTGGTTTTTATTACTTGATGTTGTTTTGTATAACCACCATCGGTGTCTTCACTGCTGATGGTATTTGAACTGTCATTCTCCTTTGATGCCATTCTCTTCACGTTATCTTGATTTTCGTTTTGAGTAGAGCTCTTTGGGGTTGCCCGTTTGAGCCTGTTCGCTCTTTTGAAGCGGTTCTCTAACAATTCGTTTCGTTTTGTTTTACACAGTTCTTGGCCACAAGAACAAATACAGGCGATCTGTTGAACTCTTTCTTTGATCTTATTTGCAGGAAGTTGTGAGAGATCCCGTTGTAATGGTTCTTTAAGGATATCTTCTCTGCTGGTTGCTAGAGACAAAACAGAATAGAAAGAAAAATTATGCTCTTAAGAAGAAGATTGAATTAACTTTTATGGCGCTTTAGTCTTCTTTTTACTGTGTATAAAAGATATCCCTGCAAACAATTGGGCGATATTCCCCGAGGCAAGAGTTAAGCAATATCCCTGAATTGTCATATAAAAGAAAACTTCTAAAGTAATACTTTATTCCTTTTATAATTTTAGTGAAATTTCCGCATTATTAAGAAAAACTGTAGTTAAGAAAAAATAATAAAATATTCACCCTTATTCCAGCTGTCAATATCGACGTCACATCAATACAATACCGAAAAATGGGAGCTTGTCTTCTCGATGTCGAAAACAACTCACTACTATTGACAGGCTCGTGTTATTTTCTAGACCTTAGAGAAGAGAAATAGACTGTCAGTAACACACAATAGTTCTCGAGAGCGAGTACGCAAGCTCCAATTTTTTGTTTTGGTATTGTATTGACGTGACGTCGATGTTGACATCTGGAATAAGGGTGAATCATTATTGAAAATTTTTTCATATTTCTAAAACAACATTTTGAAAAACTTGCACTCAAAGGTAAGATGTAGAGTAGAGGTTAAGGAGTAGTAAATATTAAACTAATTTTTCCTTTTATTTCGTTGAAGATATCGCTAATTTTAAATTGAAATACTCTCGCAGGAAAACTAAAGCAGGTAGAAAAATCATCTGAACCTATTAAGTGAAGTTAGGGACATAGATATACGATTATGTTTATACAAATTTACTAATTTAAATACGAAATCCAGTTCAACGTGCACATGTATCATAGTAGAATTATTAAGTATGTTCGAGTACCCAAACGTTTTTAAAAATTTTTACTGAAATTTACTGCATTTTACTAAATTGCGTTCGTTTACTCAAGTTACAGTAAATGAGAACACAATTTAAGAGCGTAGTGACAGTTCGTGGCTGAGAATTTACAAATTTTTATTGCAAAAAAAAAGTAAAAATTAGTAAAACAGAAAAACAACCGAGCCACCTAAACAGTGGCGGACACATGGAAACACACATGAACACTGATGATGGGAGTGTAGCGGCTCCCGAAAATCAACGTTGTTTCTGTTCTGCCGTGTAAGTTGAAATTAATTGGTGTTAAAATTTTTGGAATATTGTCTCATGTCCAATTCTTTTTGACTAAAAATGTTACGAACTTTAGCCAAAAATAATAATCACTTTGGATTAAAAAAAACCACTAAGAAAAACATATGATTCAAACGGTAAACAAGCAAAAGAAAGAAAACAAAAAGGATACAATTTGTAAAAAAATTATTTACAAAACGGAAGATTGAAATAATATAATAAGAAAAAATAAAAAGTAAATAATTATTTTAAACTATTCGTTCGTTAAACATATACGAGGGCGGTTTGATATTGAAGCTACCTAGCGCTAGATGATAGAAATTTTTAGAAATTGCAATCTGTCAAACGTCAGCTGTTAAAATTTCACCCAAATTCATCTATTAGTTTATTTGTTGTAGTCGTTTGAAGTAAGCAACTTTTGTGTTTCTTGAAAAATGGAAAAAAGTGAATTTCGTGCAGCGGTTAAACACTATTATTTGAAAGGGAAAACGGCAAAAGAGACAAAAGAAAAGCTCGAGAAACATTACGGTGAGTCAGATTACATGGTAAAATATTGGATTACTGAATTTAAACGCGGCCGAATAAGCACTGCAACAATACCATCAACAGGAAGGCCAAAAGAGGTGGTTACTGAAGAAAAAGAAAATCCTCGATATCGTTATCAATGATAGCCGAGTCAAGTTACGTGAGATTGTTGAAATGGTAAACATATTATATGAACGTGTGTTCAACATTTTGCATGAACATTTGCATATGAAAAAGCTATCGGCAAGATGGGTGCCGCGTTTGCTCTCAATTGACCATAAACGTAAACGTGTGACGTGTGCACCCTCAATGGCAAATCTCTATGAATCGGGCTACGAATTGGTACTTCATCCGCCATATTCTCCAGATTAAGCCCCTAGTGACTACTTCCTATTTCCAAACCTAAAGAAATGGCTCGGTGGAGAGATTTAGCTCCAACGATGAAATTATTGACCAAACAAATGCCTATTTTAAGGACCTCGAAAAATCCTATTTTTTGGAAGGGATACAAAAACTGGAGAAACGGTGGACAGTTATTGAGCTAAAAGGAGACTATGTTGAGTAATAAATGGTTTCTGGAAAAAAATGTTTTTTTCCTTTTAAAAAGAAATAAATTTTGTAGAAACCATTTACAGCCATTTTCGTTGTGTTATTTCAATTCTTTGGAGTTGTGAAAGTGATAAGTATGTGGTTACTTAGTACTGCACTTGCTGTAAAGGTAATCAATATCAAAAACAAATAATCACATACTTTTGAATAAATTTAATCAGACAAAAACTAGGAAAATCAAATGAAATGAAAATAAACACATGGACACGATTATAGCAAATAATTTATTTATATTTCTTTAAAATATTCGTGTTGTAATAAATATCGCATCGAGAAAAAGAGTTGAGTAGAGTCAAAAGTGTAAATATATTTCAACACTAAATTTATTTGCAATCACCGGTTTCCTTTAATCTTAATAATTTTAACAATTTTTCCGTTCGCGTACTTTTTTGGGCGACAGCTTTTTTTGGGAGTAAATTTTTCAGTTTACTCAGTAATTACTCAGTTACTGCATTTTACAGTAAAAGTAATCGAACGCAGCTATTACCAGATAAGTGCAGTAGGAAAAAATATGGATATTGTTTGCTTTGTTTAGTTGAAGACTGTCAAAACAACAATAATGTTTTTTTTCATTGACAACTTACAACTTAACTCCCAGCCAACAATATCTATGTTTTTTTTCTATTGCACTTACCTAGTAAGAATTTTACCACTAAATAATAGGTATGCTTTCCAGCTGTAATGAGGGATATAAAATATCATACTTACAATTTGCAACTGTTTGTGGTCGTTTGTATATTTGACTTGTTTCTTTAAAATCATCCTCTTCGCCGGAACCCTTTGAGAAATCATCTTGCTGAGAGTTGGCTATATTTTTCGGTTCAGTGCACGAAGAACAATTACACTTGGAAACATTTATAAAATAATTATCATAAAAATTAAAGGTTTCGAACTCATGTTTAGTTTTATCCTTTTTCGTACCAATAACGATACCAGAAGTTTTTTCCAAACTTTCATTTCTTTGATTTAAATTTTCTATATCTGTTGTGTTAGACTTTTCATCTTCATTTTTATTTCTGAGTTCGCTAGAAGTTTCATTACTTTTTTTTCTTTGAATCTCATTATTATTTGTCGCAAATTGTGAATAATCTGTATCAATAGTTAATGGCGTAGGGAATGGAAATTTCGCAACGTTCTTTAATATATAACGTAACTTTTGAATGCCTTCATCATTGCAATTATAAAATTCCATTTTTTTTAAACGTTGAAACCAATCGAATAATTTCGGAAACTTGTTGCTTTCAATGGGAAAAATAATATTCAGAGCACTTACAGTGGAGACAATTGAAATATCGCCAATAGTTATCTAAACGATTTTTATCGAAAAAAAATAACTCTTTTCAAGATAAGTAAATAATTATAATAGATAATTGTACTTACATGATTTCCAATTATAAATGAGTGTCCGTTTAGAAATGCGTTCAGAGAGTTGTACACATCTGACACTTTTCTTTTGTGATATTCCACATTAAAATTGGGAAATTTAGCCAGAATGATATCAGCCTATAAAAAGATATTAACATTTTAAGAAATACTCATACACTCATACAAATAAATAAATATGCTTTTGTGCCTTCAGTTTAAAATCGAATTTAAATTGTAATTTATTACAACGTGAAACAGCATATTTTCTGCTTAGAATAAAATTTTCTTTAAATTTAAATAATAAATATAGAAAACAGTTTTCCTTGCAAATCATTCCTGCAGCTTAGAGCTAATTTCAAGCTTAAAACACTCGAAAATCTGGTTTTTGGAGTAAATAAAAAAAACTCTTCTGATCTACTAGATGGAACTTTTGGAACTCGGCGTAGCTTTGTGAAATCTGTAGTTACGGTTTTAGTTCAGTTGAGTGAGCTCGCCTTTCAGCTCAGCTCAATAAAATGTAATAGTTCCCTCTTGCAGCTTAGTAGCTCATTTATTCAGTGGATCTTACAGACTCCGAATTTTTTAATAATTTTTAACAAATACAAATAAATCCTTTTTCTATTTTGATTGGTGTTTTTTCATCAATAATTTTTTTTTTAATATGTTATAAAATTTTTTAGTCGCGTCGAGTACCCAAAAGTTTTTACAAATTTTTACTGAACGTTACTGCATTTTACTAAATTGCGTTTGTTTATTCAACAATGAGAACACAAATTGAGAGCGTAAAGTGACAGTTCATGGCTGAGTATTACGAATTTTTACTTCAGAAATTTCTAAATAATAAAAGCATATAGTAATAGTAAAAGCAAAAAAACATATGATTCAAAAGGTAAACAAGCAAAAGAAAGAAAACAAAAAAGATACAATTTGTGAAAAAATTATTTAAAAAACGGAAGATTAAAATAATAAAATAATAAAAAATAAAAAGTAAATAATTATTTTTAAGCTATTCGTTCGTTAAAGATGTATATGCCTTTTGAAAGGGAATAAATGTTGTACAAACCATTTACAGCCATTTTCGATGTGTTATTTCAATTCTTTGGAGTTGTGAAAGTGATAAGTATGTGGTTACTTAGTACTGCACTTGCTGTTAAGGTAATCAATATCAAAAACAAATAACCACATACTTTATTACAAAATCAAATAAAATAAAAAAAAACATGTGGAAAAGATTACAGAAAATAATTTGTTTATATATTCTTAAAATGTTCGTGTTATAATAAATATTGCGCCGGTTACCCGCAAGAAAAAGATTTGAGTAGAGTCGAAAGTGTAAATATATATTCCAAAACTAAATTTATTTGCAATCACCAGTATCCTTAATCGTACTAATTTTTACAATTTTTCCGATCGCGTACTTTTTTGGGCAACAGCATTTTTTAAGAGTAAGTTATTCAGTTTACTCAGTAATTACTTATTTACTGCATTCCAGTGTAAATGTACTCGAACACACCTATTAATCAGTAACATCATCTAATAATCATATAAATAAGAAGCCATAAGCATGAGGGGCATAAAAAATACAATTACATTTTAATATGTTACTAAGCTATCAAGCTCCATTCATAAAAATATTATGTCAACTGTAATACAAAATTGAATGACTGCAAAACTCAGCGATCAGTACAGTGAAACGATCACCAAGCTCAATTGGCTGAATAATTCAATTGAATTAGTTCGTTCAGGAACCGCACAACTCTAGTCAAAACCAAACACGGTATTAAATCTAGAAAATTTATTTGAGAAGCGACGATATTTTTAAAAAACATTCATGAATTCAATCG
Source organism: Gymnocheta viridis (assembly GCA_956483585.1). Taxonomy (NCBI): domain Eukaryota; kingdom Metazoa; phylum Arthropoda; class Insecta; order Diptera; family Tachinidae; genus Gymnocheta; species Gymnocheta viridis. The sequence continues at coordinate 74,114,329 of OY101443.1, forward strand.
AATATGAGGCATTTGACGCGATTTTTCGTAAACAAGATCAGCAGAAATACATAAATGTAAAAATGCCTTTCTAATATAAGAAAAAATTATGGGAACAATTTTGCCAAGCTTACAGGTTGCCTAGAAATGAGATGGTATTGTGTCTATCAAGAACTTGGTCTTTATTATGATCTCAGTACTTTTTAGGGCCGAAAATTTTGGATAGGAAGTTGGCCTTATTTTCACATTTATGTTTTTGTGCGGATCTTATTTCTTTTTTCTAAGTTATTTTTGTATAAATATTTATATTTGTTTTTATGTATTTTTTTTTAATTTAAAGTCTTATTGCTCACCAGGAGCTACCTGTATACCAAATTTCTGCTTTCTAGCTACACTGGAAGTGCCCCATATAAAAAGTGGGCACCCTTGTCCCTCCCGGGGGAACATTCCTCCTTTTCAGATTTTTCTGATTAATTGCTCGGTAAGACCTAACTGCATACCAAATATCAGCTTTCTAGCTATACTGGAAGTGCCCAATAATATTTTTAGTACATATTCACCGAATCAATTTCTACACCTAAATATCTCGGAAAGCTCTTACGGTAGTACTTTGAAACTTCATCTATGAGAATATCTCTGTAGGGAGACTTTATGTTTCTAGTTTCATTATTTTATGATAAAGTGGAGCAAAGTTATGAGGGGGATAAAAACAGCTCGAATGGTGTAGTGTAATAATACACACTGTGTGGCCGGAACTTGGCCTAGACTTGACGAGTATTTCAAAAGTAATTAAAAAAATTGTATCAATAAATTTTTCGATCAGTTTTCTGAATTAATAGTAGCAGCTCAAAATTTATTTCAAACGCCATTTTATTTTTGACAGATCTTAAGTGCTAGCACCACCATAATAGGTTCATATTCTCACGAACGGATATGGAACTCATGGAATGCTGCAAATTTTGATGCGATCGATTTGCCTGTTCAAAATTTATGAGAGATTTCCACGCATGTAATCACTCAGACGCCATCAGAAAATAGTCAGAATAGCTTTATAGGACCTCAAAACATCGAGATGGGGAGGTTATTATTTAATTCGAATCGAAGGCAAGGATTTTCAATTTTCGAATAGAAATAGAATAATAAGCCCAATGGTGAAAGTTGTGGTGAAATCAATAACTTCCCTAATTTTGGGAATTATTTTCATAGCGAGAAGTTAAAAATGGCTCCAAGCCTTGGAGTGAAATTGGAAATGGAAAAAGAGGCCTTGGGACCACGTTTTATTTGAAGATAAATTCTCTGATATAGAAAACATACTTCCAGTAAAAATATTTCCCTTAAATAAAAATTAGCCGTAAACAGTTGTAAGAATGCCCACAAATTGTTGGACATTTCTCAGCTCATGGAATCTATGTTGAGTCAATCCAAAGTGGTTGCCCTTCAAAAGATCGGGGACTTTGTGTCTGTAGTATTTTACGTATTAAATTTTAATACTTTAAGCAATTTAAAAATCATTGGTATAGTTTCGAATTTAATAGAGACTGGCTATTAGGCCAAGGTCGTCAAGGCACCAGCTTCTATTAAGTGGAGTGAGAGAGTGTTATTGATGTCAATATAATAGAAAATGCAATATGAACAAGATTTACTGCCAATTGTGAGCTTGAAACAACAATGAACTAACTTCGTTTAAATACAAATTATGGCAGATTTCTTAAGACTCACAATTTGTGATTTATATTATAAGAATCGTAGTTCATTTTTTATATCGAATAGATTTGAACGAAAATCTCTTAATATTTTTCTTCATCCGGAATAGTTTGATTGTTCGTTTATATAACTTGAGTGTTCAACTCTGTTGTCGATTCAATGGCTCGAATATGCTCCAATTGGAAATGCATTGCGCAGATCTAAGTAAACTATGCCTGTCTGCCGTTGGACTCTAAACTTAACTCTAAATGACCTCTACTTACCATTAAGTGACTGAAACATCGATATAGAATACAACCTTCGTAGAACAGAATACTTGTTATTTTTTGTCTTGTTATATAATCACAAGGACATAGATTTGGTAAATTTGTAGCCGTATATTTTCGACACAAATAAATCAAAATTGAGTGTCCGTTACATAAAGTTATGCCACCATCAACCAGAGTTGGTAACTTGCAAAAAGAATTTATCTGTAATTGTAAAGGAAACATTGAAGTAGAGACAATCAAAGTTAAGAAATGGATTCCTACCCATGTATAGGTTTCGTTGAAGTTTATATCATCCATTGAATCTGTTGGCTGAAGATCTACATTGATTTTTAACATCTTTAGAAGCATTTGACAGCTGCGAGCATGTGAACTCAAAGGATCGTAATATAATATTGGCACTGTCTCGAAATTATCAAAATCATCGAATTCCATTGTTATGAAGACTTACACGGATTTTCTTATATATATAATTTTCACAAAAATTTATAATGATCTTAAAAACATTTATGGAAAATATTTTTATTAGCAATTTTTTTATTTACAATTTATTTGATTTGCAAAATATTTATGTAAAATATAAAAGTTAAGAGAATAAAATTTGATATTTTTACAAATAATTTATCCAAAAAATATAAGTATATATTTGTGTCCCAATTGACAACAAGATAATAAAGTGGAAGTCAAACAATTTTTGAAAGGCAGCAATGGCAAACGCAGTTGGTACAACAATTAACTTTGTTTTCCAATATTTTTAATAGTCTGTCAATTTTTAGAACAAAAACTAAATTATGTTTACCCCATGGATCCATTTGAAGTAGATGCATCACATTGTACATATCTATCCCAACACAGATTCCATCCAAGTCCAGCGTTTATGTTTCCGCAATTCTCTAAACGTATAATTGCTGCTTCGCATACATTCATTGCCGATCCGCCATTCTTTAATATATCGGTAGCCCTTACACAAGCTTCTTTGATAACTCGTTGGTATTTAGTTTCGTCTACTCTATTTCCAGCATCTTCATCGTCAACAGAAGTTTTGTCTATCAAGTTTCAATATACTGACACTTTTTTTGATACGAACTTGCTTTTGAAATTCTCTTTCCATCGAGTGTTTCAATTTACTGTCAAGAAAACACTTTTTGTTTGGTCTTTTACAAATATTCTGCCGCAATTTAAAACTATTAACTAAAACAAATAATAGCTGTGTTCATTTACTAAAAATTTTTACAAATTTGTAACAATTGTTACTAGAAAGCGTTCAATAACCCGAAAAATTTGCAATGAGAGAGCGTCGAAAGAGAGTAAAAAATTGAGAGACAGAAATTTTTTACAAGTAAAATTTTTACTTGCAATAATTATTCAGTCTTTAAGCAGCTCTGGGCTGAAGGACAGCTCTCGCGTCATCGTAATTATTTCTTAAGTGCGGTCAGGCTTGCGTGTGTTGTTTGGCCTTCGAGAGTTTTTCGTGTCGCTCGCACTGGTTGACTGATTTGCAACGGATAACCGTATATTCTTGCTGTTCTTCTGTGGAATTTCGTTGACAACCACGTTGCTACTTCCTATGTGAAGGCATAGGTCGTGTATAATCAGTCACAAAAACATTTCCAAAATACTGTTAATAACATCATGGACATATGGTCTAGTTACCGGCGCCATTTCTGTGCAACCATATTCTGCAAATTTAGTTTGTAGAATATGTACTAATAAATAAAATAAATAAATAATTAGTTATTCAAACAGCTGTTTTATGTTTGTGTTTACAAAATAATATTTCTAAATTAAGTTGAAAATAAAAATATTTTGGAAAATTTTAGAAATTGTAAGCAAATGTAAACTTTTAAAACGATAAAAAAAATTAAAAAGATAACAAATTTATTTTTGTGTAACTTAGGAACAACAGAAGCAAAATAAAATGTCTAATAGAATTGAACTAAGCAACACAGTATCTTGTACATCAGTGGCAAAGGATGTTCCGGCAAACAGAGAGACCAGCTGTTATTTTTAGTGTTGTAAATATTGTGAGTATCTAGGTACTCGGTAGTTTACACTAAGCAGGCAAATAATTCAATTAGTTCAGATATATATTTGCAAATAAATTTAAATTAACACTTTTACACAATTACTTTTTACTGCATTTGTGGCTTAATGCTGGCAGCAACATGATATTTTATTTGTGATAAAGCTTTTTATTACAATGAAAATAAAAATTTCTTATATAGGGTCCGCCATCTACCGTTTTTTTTTTCTCAACTAGTGCTTATTTCGTGAATGGTAACACTTAGCTCATGTCTGATTTGACAGATAATTAGTTTTCTCCTTCCGCTGAACGAATATGGTTGTGTATACGCTTGAACAACGCTGGGAAATATTGCCTGCGATCGACTTACAGAAGATGCCGATTTTGCTAAAAAAAAAATCATCTTTTCAGATGAAGCTCATTTTGATCTTGGCGGGTATGTAAACAAGCAAAATTGTCGCATTTGGGGCACAGAAAACCCGCACGCATACATTGAAAAGCCGACGCACCTAAAACGAGTCACTGTTTGGTGCGGATTTTGGTCCAGAGGCATAATTGGGGCATTTTTCTTCGAAAATGAGCAAGGAGTGGCCGTTACAGTCAATGGCGATCGTTATCGGGCCATGAATGAATTTTTGTTCACAAAAATTGAAGAGGAGGATATTGGAAACATTTGGTTTCAACCGGACGGCGCTACGTGCCACACTCGATGTTTTGCGCCCTGTTTAAAAAAAAAAAGTTAACTGGCGGACCCTATATTTGTTTCCTTTAAAAAATATATTTAACCCGTTTTTCGTTATTTCCGATGTTTGAAATAAAAGTGCTATGTGTAGGCAGGCTGTTATAACATGTAAACTAATTAAAAATAGATATTTTATTCATTCATTTTATTCAAAATTAGCTCGTTCAGCGTATTTCGACTACGCCTACTACTAAATTAAATAAAATTGCAAAACTTTTCATTATTCTATTACAAGCCGTACTCGAAAAACGCCAGTCACGACAATGCTGAATATAAATGACAATAATCACATTATTTTTATAATAATATACATATATGTATAATATAGGGGTATCATCTATTGAGTACTCATATATACCTATCCATTACAAAACTACTTTAACTTGCAAATTTTTGCTAGTAAAGTGTTCATTTACTTTTTCAAATTTTTGAGAGTAATTTTCGAAAATTTCTTGGTACTCTCTCGTTGCTTATTTTTACTAGTAAAGTAAATGAACACACCTAATAAGTGTAATAATGTTGTACGATGTATAGAGCAGCAACCATTTGAAGCTGTTTCCATGATAATGACAATTTGAAAAATAAAATTGCTTTCAAATTGCGTGCAGCCTACGTCACAGCTAGCAATTTAAATGAATTTTGATAAGCAGTACGTTGTGAAAAACTTGAAAGGAAAACTTCAGCGTGTGCCTGCAGGGTTAAATAAACCATGGGTGACATGTTGTTACTATTCCATTTTAGCTAACAATGGGATGCAGGGATATGGGTATGTGAATGAGTGTGCTTGTGTGTATTTAGAAGCCTCTGATAACTTTTGTTCTGATCGAAATAAAGTTTGCGACAATACAAAGAGTTTATTTAATTTCACTTAAGGCCTCCACAGCCAGCATTTTTTTAATTTTTTAATCGAATTCGAGTCTTTTTTGACTTTTTTTTGCGCGATCAAAAAGTCGGAATATGCGCTGTTTTTCTGAACATAAAAGATACTTTTGTGGGGAGAAAAACGTGACTTCCCGCGACTCTTCTTGATAAGTCATTTGTGAGTCTTATTCTAAAGGTTTGTCCATTTTGCGGTTTCAAAAGTAAACGTAAATAAAACACATATAAAATATTTTTTTTCATGATATTTCTTTTTTATTATAAAGTTTGAACGTTGACATTATGTGTGAAACACTACATCATTTAAATGACCACCACGCGAAGTGTTGCAAGCATTGATTCGTTTGAGGTAATTTTCGACCACTTTTTGACACATATTGGGCGGTATCTCAGCCATAACTTGACGAATGTTGGTTTTTAAGTGCTCAAGAGTTAAAGGTTTATCTGCATAAACACGGTCTTTCGCGTAGCCCCACAAAAAAAAGGTGTCAAATCGCATGATCTTGGTGGCCAGTTTATATCGCCACGACGAGAAATTACGCTGCCAGGAAATGTCTCTTGTAATAAAGCCATATTCACTCGAGTTGTGTGGCATGTGGCACCGTCTTGTTGAAACCATATATTCTCGAAGTCGTATTCTGTAATAGCAGGCAAAAGAAAGTCGGTTATCATATGACCATAACGCTCCGAATTGACGGTGACATATTCGGCAACACTTTCACTTGCAGCAGCGATATTTTCAGCGGAACGAGCGAAACGATGATGCACAGGCCTTGCAATATTTGTAACCGCTCCAGTCTCTTCAAATTTCTTCACAATTTTGCCAATTGCTTGCGTAGTTGGACGATTATGTAAACCATAATCTCCTCTTAAAGCACGATATGTGGCTGTGGCAGAATCACCATTTTTGTAGTATGTTTTGATAATTTTTATGCGTTGTGTCATAGTTAAGCGATCCATTTTCGTCAATGTCAGACTTTCAACTGAAAAGAAAAAAATTGGTTTAACAACTTAGTTTGACAGATGTCGAATTCCAGTCCAATACTTTTGAAACCACGAAATGGATAACCCTTTATATTAGTTTAGAGTAATTTTCGAAACCCTTTTCTAATAGTATTTAAAGTATTTTTCGAATCGTTTTCTGATCATTTATTTCACTTAATTTGTGACTCTTTTTCGAGTCGTCTTTCAGTTATATTTATAATCGCTTACGAGTCTTTTGTAAGTAATTTATCAATATATTTAGGAGTCTTTTTATTGTCACACATATTTATCGCTCATATTTCTATTCATTTGGAAGTCTTTTTTCTGTCATTTATGACTTTAAAAAAAAAAAATTAAGACATTTATCAGTCGTATTTCTAATCGTATTTGACTCTTCTTTGAGTATTTTATGTTCACACTGACGCGATTTCAAAAATCACGTCCATATATAATTTGTTATTGTATTTTAAATAGAACTCTTTTTACCCATTTTCGTGCATAATTTTCGAGTCCTTTTTTGATCGTGTAAGTGATTCAACAGTTTTTGATTACCAAAAGTGCTCTAAGAAGTCTCAGGTGATTTTGAAAAAAAAACAATCTTCCAAATTCTAGATGGATCCAGACACGTTAAAATCCTTGCTAAGCATGGTTATAGTATAAGTTAAAATTTGATAGCATGTGTGACACCAACGACGATTAATGGAAAATCAAAAAATTAAGACTTTTAGCATGCTTGTTGTTGTTGTTAAAACTGACAAATATTTCTGCCAAACAATTAAAAATTAGAAACTGACAAATACTTCTGACAAAAAAAAAATAAAAATCAGAAACTGACAATTATTTCTGACAAAATATGGAAACCGTAAAATAACAATTATATTTTGATTTTTATTATAAATGTCTTAATTGTTACGGTTTAAGTTTAATTTTGGTAAATGTAATTAATACTCTCAAAGAGTTCAAAAGTGTAGAAATATTAATTTTTATTTACCAGTGAGAACTTTGGGGTTTTGTCGGCCTCTACATTTGCCATATGGAATAACAGGCCATCATTGCGAAACCAAAAGTGCAGATAGGAGCTTTTCCTTCGTAGCTTTTGCTGCAGTTGTCAACAGCACACTTAATTTTTAATAACTATTATAACTTCAATATTTTCAATTGAAATATCACAAATCAAAATATATGTATTTGTTCATAACATATATTTTTTCCACTACAGTGACGTCACACAAAAACCAGCTGATGTGTGTACAAAGTACAAAGTATTTTTTGTATCATGGATTTTAATTGATATCTACTAGATTTCTAGCAGGTGTGAATGCACTATTATGTATTTGTTTAGTAAATAAATAACAGGCCGTTAAAGAATATTAAGTAGATAAAAAAGTAGTAAAATAATTCTGAAAAAATATTTCTGTTTAGTCAATTAAATTCAAAAAGATGTTGTTTCACGGATACTGTAAATACCCTGAGTTAAAAATAAAATACTCACCAGGTTTTTTGGTCGGCCTTGTAGCACAACAAATAACAAACTGAATACAATTTTTTAAAATGCTGATTTTTATCAGTACAAGTGCATAAATTATAATATTTTTTAGCATTAACATTTTTTATTCGTGTTATGTCTTCAAACTGATCTCTTTAATGGGAAATTTAAATTTCCCATAGTTCTCAATAATGTCTTTTAATTCTTGCAAACCTTTTTCATTGATTTCATATTCAGGCAAAGATTTCATAATTTGCAGCCACGAAGTCAGTGAGGGCCATTGTGCGCCAGCAATGGGAAACATGAGATCAACGGTACTTAATGTGGTTACGGCGGAAATATCAGCAATTGTTAACTAATAAATGAAACATGATCATTGAATTTGTTATTCTTGTGGGTTTATTTGAATAAAAAAGAAATGAAAAAATTTTATTGAAATGTTTTTTTTATTTTTTAAGAAAACCTTAAATAAAGTACATACCAGTATATATATACATATGTACATACTTACATAATCAGTGGCAAAGTATTTTTGCTTTTTCAAGTGAGCTTCACAGATATCGTAAGTTTCGTGAATTTTACGTTGATGATAAGATATGTCGACATTGGCGTATGTTTTGCGAACAATTTCGGACTGGAAGGAGAAGAGAATATAACAAATCTTGAAGATGCTATAAAATATTGTGCCCAAAAATATTCCAAGTAAACATTTTAATCAAAATTAAAAAAACTTTTTAATACAGTAAATATTTCATAAAATTATAATAACACCAATTATACAACTTCCTATCTGTTAGTCATATTGACGTATTTATTAAACCGATCTTTCGATAAATTTCTTATATTATAAGAACATTAGAGCAGCCGGTATTATGTAGATGTCGAAACTACAGAAGACATCACTTGAGTATTCAATGCAATTATTGCCGATCTTACATGAATTGATTTTTGAGTGAAATGTAAAAGAAAAGGTATTCCCTAAATTATTTTCCATTTGATTTTTTCTTAAGAACCTGTTTACTAATCCCCTTATAAATTTTTTCTAATGGCAAGCCACTCGGTATAGCTTTCTGTTTCGATATAATGCATTAGGTGCGTTCGAGCACCATTACAGTGAAATGCAGTAAATGAGTAATTACTGAGTAAACTGAAAATTTCAAATAAATGTGGTGCTGAAATATATTTACACTTTTGACTACTTAACTCTTTTTTTGCTGCCATGTCCATCCACTTGAGTAGTTTTAATTATAAATCTAGACGACGTGAGAAAAGTCTTTCATTTTCGAAATGCCGAAATGCCAAAAAAAATTTAAAATTTATGAAAGACCAAAAAGTTTACTAAGAATAAAAATTTAGATTTTTGCTAAAAATCAAGAAGTTGACACTGAACCTAAACATTATACTCACCATCATTTCACTATCGCGTCGAAATATTAAAGAAGCCTCCAATAACAGCATATTGGCCACTTTAATGCGGTCCTTGTGCTCCTTAGGCCATAATTTCGCATTGTCCTTTTGATATTTCTCACATAAATGCATTAAAATTACATGAGAATCTGTTAAAATTAGACTATCGTCATTATCCACAAGAGTGGGCACAGTGTGAGCAGGATTTATCTGGAAATTGAAGTTTTATATATAGCAAAATCAAGAGTATACAAAGTTTATTTCCTAAACGCACTTCTTTAAAACTCGGCTTTAACTGTTCACCCATAAACAAGTCAACAAATTTCAAATCCACATCAATTTTGAGAATTTTCAATAAAATTAAAACGCTGCGCACGGGAGGACTGCGTTGATCATAATATAAAATCGACTTCATTATACCGCACTCAGTATAAAGCGTGCTTACAATTTCACAAACAAATTAAAACTGATCAAATAGACAGCATAAGATGTTGCATATCCATAATTGAAGCTCGTATCTTAATACGTTTTCACCACTCACCAACTAAATATGTGCTGCTTGGTTGTGGTCTTTGCTAACATTGAGAAATTAATTTTAATAAGTGTGGCATCACTCTTTAACAAAAGCAAACACAATAACAACTGTTCGCATTCTAACCTCAAAAAGAAGTCTATCATTTTGACAGTTCTCTTTTTGGTTGCATTTCGATGGTGTGAAATTGAAAATTAGATTTTATAATCAATTTTTGAATAAAAAGCAATAATTCCCCATAAGTAATAAAGTTACAATGCATTTAGCAAGACGTTTGCAACATTGGCCTAAGAATTTCCGTTTATTCAAAACGAGCGCAACCAGTTCACAAGAAAAAATTGTAATACCTCAACGCATACAGAGATCGTCCACAGATATTTTGAAGGCCTTGTCTGCCACCGTAAATAGAGATCCAACTGCACCGCATTATAAGTATCACGATGATCCCTATTTGACACCAAGCTCAAATGCTGCTAAACGCACTTATGCAATGTCTCAAGAAGCCGGTCGCAAGGCAGCTAAATGGATTAAAGAGGAGAATAGAAATCTTTTTCAGGTAATATCTTAAAGTGTTGCATTTTATTTAAATTACCTTTATAAAACCATTTTTAAGCATCAAGAAGCCCAACCGCCTATAGAGGCTTTTGCTCCCAAAGCCTTTTTCACCGAAGAGTCTGAAGTTACCAACCAAACGTTGGATCAATTAATTAAGCAAAGTGAAATAAAAGACGCCGTTTTCGTTTATAACTTAATGAAGGAAAAAGGCTTGGAAATTAGTGTCGAACAACGCCAGAACCTCTTGGAACTGATTTCTTTTTATAACAATGAAGAACCCATGCCGGAAGAAAATTACGAAGAACGTTGGTTTCAACAAAACAATGAGGTACAACAGCGTCACCGTAAGACCTGGAAAGACGGGGACTTAGCTGAACAGATTTTTAACGAAATTGAACCTAAGACGGCTAATACATATGCCGCTTTAATAAGAGGAATGGCTAAGTATTATCAGGTAAATATATGGCTTAAATTTACTTTATGGGTGCTCCAAATACAAAAATATCTTAACTGATAGAAAATTGAAATATAATTACATTACATTATTAATTGTATACCTCTTTTAACATAAAAGCTAGATTTCACATTATATTTCAGCAATTACCAGCTCAATACATATTAGTATCATTTAAAAGTCCATGTTGGACAACATGCCATAAAAAAGGAAATCTTTTAAATCTGTTAACCTTTGTGGGATTGGAATTAAAATTTTTTATCAGTTAAGAATCTTTTTGTTTTGCTATTTGGGGAATTTAAATTGATTTTCAGAAAGAAATAAACTTTTTAGATGATATGAACATCATGATATTATAATGCATTATATAGAGACAGAACGTTATAGCGAGTGAATTGTGATTAGAATAGAGTTATAAAAGGATAAGCAAACAGGCTCTTAAGGAAAATTTAAGTGGAAAATAAGCTAGAAAAGGATTTTTCTTTTTAATTTCAATAAAAATTAATTTATGATTTTATTTAGTTTCTAAAGAATCATATAGGACGTTTTGATTGCCATCAAACTTCATATCAAAAATTTTTTCTTAACGTAGAGTGTAACTATTTGTGTAGTCCTTCTGCTACCGGCAGTTTCTTTAGCTTTTAAATTTCGGAAATATTTTAGATTTTTCGAATAACTTTGATTTATTTTTTGAATATTCTTTCTCTCGCCAATATCTTTATCGAAACTAAGTTTAGGTGCATATTGGAATATGTGTTAAAGTGTGAAGAAAATTTTCGAATTTAGTTTTTAAAATATGGGTTTAATTTTGCAGCTTTTGGTTTCTTTGGCGAAATTATGTATGGCCCGAAGTTTTTAACATCAAATCTTTTCTACTCCGCATTTTTTTTTTAATTGTATTTAACACCGGTATATATATATTATTTGTTAAGTAAAAATAGCTATAAAATTTAAATAAAAATAAGGTTGTAATTTAAACCCTAAAAACGAATTATCTTCGGAATATGGGATTGCAGAAGTTACGTGAAGCAGCATTTTGCCGGTAAAAATCGCGCAAGTCAAAACAAAATCTATTTAATTTCAGGTAGGTTAGGCTATGTTGGGTTGAGAGGTTCTTGATGAAAGAAAACAAGAAAAACTACCCCTCTTGGGACCACAAATTATATTTCAATTGTGGTGGAAAAAGAGAAACAAGAGAAGGTAACCGAAGATGAGGTTGAAAAGATATATTGATGCCGAAGAAATTAAATGAACAAGATTCAATAAAGGAAGGGTCATGAATATTAATTCGGGGGGAGGAATCAGCGCGAAAACTATATACTGCTCCTATTAAAAAACTCATTTTCAGGGACGTGATGGAAATCAATTTCGAAAACGAAGCCATTTTAAAATGTGTTTCTTAATAATATTTCTTTATTCAAAAGTACTTTAACGCAAATATTATTGACAAACAATTTTTAAAACAAAAGGGAAATAGAAATTGTTGACTAATAATAATTTTTGTTATTTAAATTGTTTATTGGTTTTTTCTTCCTGAACAAGTTACCCAAAGGGTAATGAAATATCGAGATAAAATAAATTTGGATGATTTTTGTAAAAAAAATGTGACCTCAATCTTAATTTAAAGAATAATATAAATATTAAAAAAAGGTCGAAAAATTATATATTAAAACGCAAATATGATTGAAATATTTCTTTATTAAAAAGAATTTTATCACAAAAATTTAAAAAATTGGATGAAAATTGTAATAAAAATGGCCTTTCAAATTGCTTCGTTTTCAAAATCGATTTCCATCACATACCTGTTTATTGGGTTGCATAGCAGACAACTCACAAGTGCTACTTGTGCCTAGGAAGCGAAGGCAATGATGTTGTAGTACCTGGCAGAGACAAAGAAGATGAGTGACATTTTCTTCTTCCTCTTCATCCTGACAAGTACAGCAGTAGTTACTCTAAGGGAAACACATTCGTTTAGCATAGTTTCCAAATGTGCATTAAGTGTCCCGTGAGTGCCCTATGAGGTTCTTCAATTATTTTCTTGAAAATTTTCCGTCAATATAGATTCAACCGCAAAAGGACAACAACGATGCTCTTCCATCTCGAAGTAGAGCCCCTCTCCTTAGTAAATCGTTTGCGACAATGGTCCCGTGTCCGCGCACCTATTTCATCGGTATATTTGAATGGCTCGCCATACTGTTTAGGGTTGTGCGGCATTCTTGGACTACGTTAGATGTGGTATACATATATGTATATATTCTTTAAAATGTGCAAAAAATCCATATAAACTTAAGTCTAAACAAATACCACTAATAAAAATATTAAAGGAAGCTATAAAATCATTTGATAACTGTGATATTTTATTATTTCCCCAGGCAGAACGAGCTTACGCCCTATTCCAGGAAGCAATAGAAAAACAATTACAACTGGACACAAACACTTACAATTCCATTATAAGCAATGCTAATTTCCTCAAGGAAAATATGGATCAACGTTGGGAATTGTGCAAAGATCTATTGCAACAAATGAATCAACAACAACTGAAACCAAATTTGGGTACTATGAACTCATTGTTAGAATGCATAAGCACTTTTGGCAACTATAAAGTGGCCAGAAATTCAGCCCTGCAAGTTTTATCGGAATTCAAAAAATTGGGCATTAATCCCAGCTTAGGAACTTATTACTACGTTCTGATTATCTTTTGTCGTGAAAGAGGACCAGTGTCACATGTCATCGTTGACATTTTAAATGAAATTGAAGGCCAGGAATTTCAAATACAACACCCAAAAGATACATACTTTTTTACCACAGCCATGGATGTGTGCCGACACCATTTACACGATCGATCCTTAGCGAAGAAGGTCAATGAGTTGTTGCACACAGGCAATAATTATGATCTGATTGGGGACTCGTACAAGGAGACAATATTTTATAGACACTACTTTGCCTTATTAAGCCAAACGTCGACTGTAGATGAGTTTATGGAAACCTACGATTTGTTAGTACCTAATATCTATATACCCGAACCTGGTATAATGGAGGAAATCCTAAAAATGGTAGAACTTAATGGCGCCTGTGAGTTAATGCCTCGCTTGTGGTCCGATATGTTGATATTTGATCTTATATCTCGTGAAAGTCTTTTTATGCGTTGCCTTAAAATAATGGTGTCAAATAAACCGGATACAACAAAAAAACACCAAGAAAATTTACCCGAACAATTCGCCAAAGTTGCTTTAGATATTTTTAACAAAGTCATCGAATCCGAGGGTAAATATAGAAAATTATCTTTTACCGGCCACATGATTGGTGACATTTTATCCCTTTTGGTACGTGGTGGCAATTGGGAAAAGGCTGTTGAAGTTTTTGGCTACATTGACAAAAATCAACATCGTATCCCAGGTACTCCCTCGGAAGATTTTCTTATGGAATTCGTTGAGGCTTCCATAGTAAATAAAGCCCCTTCGCAAGCTTTATTGTGTCTGCAATATGCTGTTGAAAACAACATGAATGGCTTAGTTTTGGCTGAACGTATTAATGATGGTTTCACCTTAGACGAAGTGCATCTGTCGAAGATGAAGTCTTTGGTGGGCGATAGCTTTTTAAAAAAAAGTCATTTAAATACATGTTTTTAATAAATTTAGAGTAGCTTATATAGATGAAGATATATTGTGTTTCTATTATTTTTTTGTTGAGTACTTCAATTAAAGAAATTAATATTTCAATAGTATTAGACATGATATTATTTACTAACTTTTTAATGACGATATTCGTCATTAATTTTTAGTTTATTTATTTTTAGTTCGTTTTAGGAAACAAAAAAAATTGTTTCTCAAATTACTTTTTTTTGCTAATTTTGAATACTAGTACATTCCATTTCTAATTCATTTTCAGAAAACGAGAATTAATTTTTAAAGACTAATGTTGTCAGGTATGTCACAGAATCGGTACGAGATTGAAATTTTTCATAGGTATAATATGTATATATCAATAAAAATCTCTGCGCTCATAAAAAAGTTCAGACACAAAAACTTCTTTAAACTTTTTTAACACAGTAAACTAATGCTACAAAAATTTATTTGTCGCTTCTTAAAGTATCTACAAAGGTAGTCTTGTTTATTTTTTATATGTTTTCAAAATATGATTTCCACTATTTTGTTATAGAGCGGAATCGGAAAGCCATTTTTTATTTTTCAGAGCAGTATTTGTTTTCATTTTCGTGGGAATTTGGCTTCTGCGACCTACCTGGCGGGTACTATGCAATTAGATTCGAAAGTAAATTCAATATAAATAGCATTGAAATTCGAGGGAATTTCTTACGATACGAATAATACGAATGATTTAAACTAAAAGGGTCTTAAAGTAAAAAATTCTTCGACATCTTAAAAAATCTTAAATTTATTTTAATTAATATACATATATGTACATAATTTATGTGTGTGTATATATACATACATTTATAGCTATTAAGTTTCGAAATGAAATATCTGTGATAAAATACTTTTAATAACAAAGGTATACCCTAGCTTAACGATTTTTCGTTGACTGCCTTAAAAGAGTCTCCCAATGTATGCCATCATGAGGTAAGGGGCTATTTAAAAATGGCGACAACCACACTAAATGCCAGCGCTTACCCAAAATCATTTCAATATTCTTCTTCCAACCCAAATCGTAATGTGGGTAATTACGTTCATAAGTTGTAGCTCCTTTCAAAATATTGGGCAAATGGAAACATAATAGTACAATAATATAGATAAATAAAATAAAGTTGATTTCGTACACAAACAGAAACACGTTTAGCCATGAGAATTCCGCAAAAAATCCCAAAAATGGAAAGATGAGTTTAAAGGCAGTGCGTAGATTCCAGTAGATTTCTTTGTGTAGCCACCAGAAGTAAAGATTGTTGTAGAGAAACGAGTAGGCACAACCGATAAGGGAATGAAACAAAAACAATAAGAAATAACGTTGATTGCGATGCCCAATACAATTTGCGGCGAAAATGCAATGATGATCACGTTTCAAAATGCAAGTATTACAGGTATCACAATGCCAGGACCGCGGTGGTGCCAACAGCTCACATACTGTACACAAACGCCAATGTTTACGCAGTTGAGCTTCCAGGGGCGGTTTTAACATCAAACCTTACAATATAATAAATCAACTCAAATTATGTTTTTAAAACACGGCGATTACTTACTTCTTATGCTGGGATCCTCTAGTATGCAGGCTATATAGTTTCCCATGATATTGTAAACAATGTAAACACCACCTAGCCATGTTAATATAAACATTATACTGTTGGGTTCATGAAACCGTGGCAATACAATGCACAATTGAAATACAAAACATACAGGCACATATGACAGTAAAAATATTAAGCAGCCCACATCAGCTGGAGATTGTGGAAATTCACGCAGAGATCTAATTTTAAACATTATCTTAATATATTTTTCCCTTTAAAATATGTATGTGCCAAAAATATATATATATAATTTTTTAAAAGTTCTCATAAAATACCGATTTATTTTTCGATTCGATATTTGTTTTATTTTATATTTTAGTTTGTTTTCACCTCTCGTTTGTGTGTGCATGTAAGTATGTATCCACAAAACAAAACAGTCTATATCCTTCCTTTTGAAGTTGATTCATGCAAATAACTGTAAAATTATTCATATACATCAAATAGTGCTGCCAAGTCTGTAACAACTGAAAATAAAAAAAGTTTCATGACATTGAGTTTTCATATGTGTATGATGTGTAGTTGGCATATGTGGCATGTGATACCGTTATAGAAAAATATAAATTTTATATTATTTTCAGTTTTAAAATAAAAAGATTTCATTAATATTTTCTCATTTTATATATAACAACTTTTACTGTTGCCAGTGATGCAAAAAGAACTCGCAAAGACAAAATTTTATTAAGTGAAATGGTCTGCATAAAGAGAGCCAATACACAAATTTTTCATGAGACATATTTTATTACTTTTAAACATGTTTTATATATGTACATACATATTTCGATAAAATCATACATTCAATATTTTATAAGTTATCAGCAATTTTGACATTTTTAACTAAGGATAGGTAATTTGTTTTTACTTTTCTTCTTATTTTTGCACTTATTGAATTGTGAACAAAATTTTATAATTATAATTAATTACCTTGGATAGGACCATACAATTTTAATTTCCATCATAAAATTTGGTTTTGCAAAGCTAAAAGATGAACTTCAAAAATTAAATTGTTTTTTATAGACATTTATTTTTCTTATTGTTATTTATTTTATCAGTCTTCTCTTCCTCTGTCATTTTCCAAACTACGCCATCATTTGGCAGTTCACTTGTCAACAGTGGTGACAGCCATACTAAATGCATACGTTTACCGAATACTGTCTCGAAGTTTCGTTGCCATGATCCCATATTGTAGGGATAATTTTTAGCTTTCTCATAACAAACTCCACCCTTAAATAATACCGGGCCATGATAAGCTAACAGCACCACACTATAAACTACAGCTAATATATTAAGATTGTAGTATATTAGAAACATGTTATGCCACATGGAACCACTGATCAGCATCAAAAGTGGGCATGTCATTCTTAAAATGGAAAACCAATTACGATAGATACGTGCTTTAACTATCCATAAAAATAACGAGTTATAAACAAAAGCATAAGTAGCGCCGATAAATAAATACAAAACAAACATCATGAAATAACGATGATTTTTAAAACCCACACAACATCCAACAAAGAGACAGTGATGATCTCGCTTTAAAATGCAGGTTTGGCATACCGAACAATGCCAACTACGAGGAGGTGCCAACTTCAGACACTTTTCACATTCATGCCATCCTAGGGATTCCAATTTAACTTTATCGTCCGGCGGTGGCTTAAGTTTTTCGACTGAAATAAAATTTGAAAATATAAAAATAAAATGAATACTTAAAAAAGTTTTAATGGTAACTAATATCTAGGCAAATTCACTTCAAAGGAGGTGTTGAACGTTCAGTTGGGTATTACGCCTTGCTGGCTGTATACTTCATAATCACCCTTATTCCAGTTGGCGACATCGACGTCACGTCAACACAACACCAAAAAATTAAAGCTTGTCTACTCGATCTCGAGAACAAATTTGTGCTAATGAAAGTCTACTTCTGCTCTACAGGGTCTAGAAAATAACAAGAGCCTGTCAGTAGTAGTCAGTTGTTTTCGACAACGGATAGACAATCCCCAATTTTTTGTTATTGTTTTGACGTGACGTCGATGTCGCCAACTGGAATAAGGGTGAATATTTTTATTTGTGTTTTCGGGTGTTTTCAAATGACTTTTTTGTTATTGACAATATTATGTTGCACTAAAAAAAGAAATATTTAGATTGTAATAAAAGTTGCTAAAAAAATACATTTTAAACAAATGTTCTTTTCCTGTTCTTGCCATTTTGTACCAAACAGGCGGTGGTCCTTGTAAATTCACCACCTACCTATACATATAATGAATTCGCCTTGCCCAACATTTTTTGAAACATTTGTTTGACAATTTCAAAAAGTTTTCATCTGTTGTGGGTTAAAGTAGTCTATATAAATGCATTTCATTGGTGCATATTCCAAACAAACAAAATAATTCGATTGAATCTATGTATATTATTTTTCTCTATAATTTTAGTGATTTGTTAATTGAAAACAATTGTAATTTTCGACAACTTGATTTTTTTGAAAATTGTATTTTTAATCTCACTAATTGGAAGTGTAGGGGGTAATATTCTATGTTTATACATACATATTGAAATTAGAAAACTGTTCAAGTCTTTGCTATTTGTTTACTTACAATCGACACTTGTATCTATCATTAAACATGCAATGAAATTGCCTTTGATCTGGAAAATTAAGTACATGGCAAATACGAATGTAAATGTATGCCAAAAACCACCCGGGTCATGGAAAGTTGGCAGCACGATGATCATTTCAAACATGAATATGATCGGCATAAACACACCAATCAATAGAAAACACAGCCAATCAACGAAGCGTCGGGGTAATAAGTGTTTGCGAATTTTCATTGTTTTTATTGAGATTTTGTTTATTTGTTTTTATTATTATTTAATTTAGTTTGCTGTTTTACTTTAGTTAAAAAGCTGATGTTTATTGTTTTTATTTTGTCATTAAATTAAGACAATTAAGTAGGACGAATGAACAGAAACATGGAAAACCGAAAACAATTGAGAAATCTTAGCTCAGTTCGGCCGAGACTAACGAATAATACTAATTACATAATTGAATGTGGAGCTTGCCAGTTTAACAATTAATAAAATGTTGGTGCTCTATTTTCATTCTTCTCTCTATTTTTATGTAAATTTTTTTTTCTATTTAAATGCTCCCCTTCTCAAAGAGCACGTGAGGAGTGTAAAGCTCCATGCAATTGATAATATTTTCGCTTCGAATATCTTATCTATCGGTGGGAATGGCAAAGCTTTTCGTGTCTGCAATTTAATGCTGAAAGCTTTCAAAAATTAAAGCTTAAAGTCTTTAATAATAATATTAGAGGTTTGCATTAGCTTTTGGCGTTTTCAGAAGTACAAGTAGTTTTGGTTACTGAAATAATTTTGTGTTTTTAAGCAACTATCGGCCGACATTCTAGTTGGGAACAGATTCTTGCGAGAGTTATGAGTAAATATGAGCAAAAATGGGTAATTTCTTTAACCATATGTTTTATTTCGTATTAAAAACTAAAACTAAATTTTGTTGTAAATAGATTTCAATCAGCTATTGTGGATTAAAATATTTAGAAGAGTCGGTTCGCACAGTGGAATATTGTAAAAAAATAAAATATTGGACATAAATATGCAGTTTCTGAGCGAATAATCTGTCTGGCTGTAATGAAACGTCAACTTTTGATTTTTAAAGTTATTACTCTGGCTCGATGTGGGTACTAGAAGTTAGGATTATCATATACATATGTATTTAACCCAAACAGTATTGTGTGTTCTCCTAGTGTAATGAAATTCTTAGTTTCCATATTTTTGTTATTTTTTTATGCTATAGTTTTACATATTTGCAAAGTTTTAATTGTGTATTTTATATGTATGTTTTTTGTACATATATATGTATGTACATTAGAGTCATGCAGGAATACAGGTATGTATACCCAAGGCGTATCAACCATGCGGCAGCTGATTTTTTGTCTTCCTTATGCTTTCTATTTTGAATGTCAAAAAGGGTGCCTTCATATTTTTCTGTATTTGTTTTCTATAGATGTTTTTGACATAACCAACATGAAAAATGCCTGTGGTTCTTGTATTTTTGTAATTGTTCTACTAATAATTCACCTGTTTAATTCGCCTTGGGTATACTAGTTTTTAAGTTGAATAAAACAAAAATTATAGTTGGCTTAACTCGACCGAAGTCTTAAAATATCATGATTTTGTTGTTTTTTTACAACCACTTTTCCTTGAAGAATATAGTCTAGTATGTTTACAAATATCTCAATTCCCTGTATGGAAACATAATTGGCAGTGTCCGATCGCATAATCGGCTTCGGTTTCGGCTAATAATCGGTATTCGAAATATTTTTTTGCCGAAGGCCAATTCTTTGGCAAACCATACAAAAGAGTCAACTGTGCAAAAAGATTAACTAAAACGAGTAAAAGGTACAACAATCATTGAAGATACTAAAAATATTTTATTTTATGAATTCCCCAAAATAATTAAATTTACTATATAATTCATTGATGAAGCACCTTAACAGGCATTCTTTACTTGTTTTCAAAATGTTCTAATATCATGGTGATTTCAAACCACGTGATTTCCAAATACATATAAATTCTTTTAAAAGCTGAATTATTGCAGCTTACAGAACAAGCGTGTGTATTAGGGTGGGTCGATTTAGCAATCGATATTGTGCCATTGATTTTTGGATACTTTTGGCATGAGGAAAAAAGTTCCACTACGACATATAAAAAAAATAATTTTCGAGGCGTCCTAATTATCAATTTTTTTTTTACTTTTTCTCAACTTTTATTTTTAAGGTTTTTTTAGTAGGTAATAAAATTAAATCGGCTGATTTAATTTTTTCTAAATATTACCTTTTCAAGGTGAAATTAATTTTTTAACTCTTATTATTTGGAATTATTTTTTTTGATGAATTTGAATTATTTATTAATGAAAATTTTAGTTATTTATTAATAAATATTTTAATTAATATGAAAATGATAGTTTGTTGCTATTTGCCGATAGAAAAAAATATGTGAAAAAACCTTAAAAATAAAAGTTGAGAAAATGTAAGAAATTGTAATTTGGGCACCTCGAAAATAATTTTTTTGATATGTCGTAGTGGAACTTTTATTCCTCATGCCCAAAAGATATGAAAAAATCGATGGTACAATATCGAAAAATTTTTGTCCTTACAAATTGGCCCACACTAATGTGTATATTTTATTAATAAACATTTTTATAAGTAAATTCAATAAGCTAAATGATTTTAAAAACAATTACACGTACAAAAATTCGGCTTGGTTCGACCGTATTTTACGCGAACATCTTCTTAAAAAAGAAATGATTTCAGTCGGACACTAATAGTTACCCATATTTATTCCAAATTTATTCATAAAATCATTTTGCTAGAATTAAATCAACTTATGACCCGAATTATCATAGCAGAACTTAAGATTTAAAAAAAAAATGATTTCTTACATTACATTGAATACCCTTAAAAGATTTATTTCATTCCAATAATTATAAATTAAACATTATAAATTAGTGTAGATCAGTAACTTTTATTTAACTGGGTTAGCAATAAAATGTTCCGATCTTAATATCGCATATATTTTTTTAAGTCACGTTACGAATATTAAATATTTTTATGTATGTATATATATATATTTCTTTATTAAAGATAATTTATGTTAATTATAAAAGTAAATAACTTAAGTTTTAGTTGTGGAAAAAAACGGCATAGAATAAAACATATTTACACAATACATACTTTAGTCTAATAGACTTTAATAAATTTTATTTGAAATTGAACTACAAAAAAAAAAAAAAGAATTTGACCTCATATCCTATTTTGTTAAATAATACGGTCAAATAGTCGATATTTCTAATTAATAGTATCCACCGTTACAAGTGGTAAATTGAATAAGATGCTCATAAGATGGTGTAATGACCTTGAAGTCTGTACTGATCAGTTCTGCTAGTTTGATGATTAAATGTTCTTAATTAAAAAAATTTTTGAGTTAATCGAAATTCTTGGAAAAAAAGTAATTTGGAAATCAGCTGGTGGGTAATTATGTCTTACAACTTCCGCTTTGATTCTGTCAAACTCTAACTGTCAAAACCGTAGACGGATTAAATTTTTTTTCAAACTAAAAAAATTTTAGACAGGTATAATAAAAATTCTCGGGGTGTACCACAAAAATTCTTGCTGTAGGAACTTACTCGCAAATTTTAAATTTGTATAGTAAGAAGGAACTTCAAAGTTTTGATCAAGGTTTTGTTAATACTCGACAAAACAAAATATTCCAATGTCAAGTTTTAAATCGAATGCATGTAGCTTAAAGAGATGACCACCACAAAGAACCATATCAAGGTGTAATTAGGCGATTCTAACTACTAAACTAATGCAAGAGAGCGATACTGCAAACTCTCTTAGGCAGACGGGACTGCCTTTAACGACAATGAACCCTGAGTTGTCTATACCCTATAGATTATAATCGATTATAACAAACCTTTCAGATATTCGACTAACGAATAATTTTTTAAATTACTCGAACAATGGGGTAAAAATTTTATTTCGTTGGAGTTATTCGAGTAATTTTTAACGTCTAAAACAGTATCATATTACTCTAATACTTTGCTTTTAGTCGTCTTTCAGTTTTGATTTTCTAAATCCAGACTTGGAGAATAGTTTTTCTTATCGTAGACAGTGAGAAAACAGAAAGATGTGAAATAAAAAGTTTTGCTAAGTTGTCAGAATAGTCGACGTAAATCACTACTTAACTAATCTATTATCTCTTTCGGCATTTAAAAATGAAATAATCCAAATAGTAAATAGTTTGCTCTTGGTGAAGCTTCAGAGCTATATTTCAGGTAGTTATTGCTTGAATCTTCTATTTACTAATTCGGATAGAAAAATCTAAATAATGAAAACACTAAAAGATTTGAATTTATAATTTAAGGTTTTAATAATAACAACTAGTTTTTACGAAATCTGTTTTTGTGGTACAATTTTGTTCTAAATCTGGCTGGAAAAGTTTTCATATACAAGTTTTTAATTTTCAAAATTTTCTAATTGGATCTTTGCCATCGTAAATTTTCAATTTCGATATTTTGAAGAACCTGGTACTCAATACAGAATTAATACGCCAAAAAAACTATTTTTTCAAACACTCGATTATTTGAAATTATTTCTCTCGTTTATTATTAAAGTGAAAAAGTTATTATTGAAGTTAAAAACAAACAAACTAATTGTATGGTATATTTTTATATTTTTTTATTTTCATTATTTGTAAGTGTCAGCATAATTTGTGGGAAATTATTGACTGCAAATTTATGCTGACTGGAATTAATTTTAGTATATAAGCCAGCAGTTTATTTAATAAAAATCAGAATTAATTAAACTAACAAGGAGCTTGCTTTCTTTGTACTTCTTTTTATTTCTCAAACAAAAGTGGGCATTTTGATGTTCTTTTGCAACGGCTGAAGAGCTAGGACAATACATACCACACTTTGCTTAAATTTATAAATAAAAAACAAAAAGTGTTCACTTGATGTTATTTTTTTTCTCCCTTAACATTTGTAGTACAGTACAACGTCGTTAATCTGGACAGATAAAGTTTCAGCCTTTGTCCATATTACTGAATCGACCGAACTATAGTTAAACAAATTCAAAACTCAAAGCAAGTAAACATGCTTAAACCAAAACTAAAAGAGATAAAAAATTATTGTTTGAAATGCGAACTTATTATTGTTTGAATGCACAAAACAACATTCGAAAGTTGGGCTCAATATTTCAGGATTTCGTTTTCTTTTGGGTGAGATGGAGCATTGTACAGCATTAAAAAGGATTTCAATAAAGACTTTCTTGGACCATTCTTAACCACGAAAGTCAACATTCAACTCTTATTATTAAATTTATAAATATCGGGAAATTCATGCGGCAGCTTATGAAATTCAGATGAGTTTGCGCAGGTCATGAAGATTAGTCTATCTTTTCATGTTTTTCTACCAGGAAGCGAATTCTCACTACTAGGAACCATGTTTTTGTGAGAAGTGCCCTCTTTCTCCGCAAGGTTTTTGGCATATCATTCTATTTAGAATTTAAAGTTTTTGAACCTGAAAAACTATTGGTTCCAATATTTTTTGTAAAATATCTCTCAAAACAGGCAACTAAAAATTGGGTTGCTGAACGGGCCATTCCATCATCGTTTCGTCTACCGGAGTTCTCATTTCCCCAAATAGATTTTTAACTTATCTTAGCATGCACAGCCGATGCTCTCAAAGACTTATAAGACCTATTTTAGATAAATTTGAGTGTGAATTTATGATAATTGGTTTTGTGTGGAATAAGCGCCGCACAGTGGACCATTTCACGAGAAGATGGTCAAATATCTATAACTGGATTGGTAACTTTGATACCCAGTGAGACTATAGCCTTTAAGTTTAAGATATAAAACTTTAAAATCGACTGGTAAGAAATATAGTTATGATAGGCTTAAAATGCATTTTAAGTTTTAGCTGATTTTTGGTGCAAAAGTGAAGTATTAAAACCTTTTAAAAGAGCTTGTTTTACACAAAGTCTTATATTTTGAATCACGTTTACAACTTATACTTATTAAAAACTTAAATTTTGTCAGAAAGTGCAAAACTTAGGCCCCCTTAAATTTTTTGTACGAAGGGCCAAAGGTAGGTTTTTTAAGCAGTTTGAGTTAAATATTAGTTTATTAAGTAGCGAACGTAAAAAACATAAACTTTGGTCCAAATTGACTTTAGATAAAGGGTTTTTAATGAAGAAGACGCAGGTTTGTATTCAAGTCCAAAATAGACATTATAAATTTTATTGTAAATTTGTAAATTTAAAATTGATTAATGTACATAAAATGTTAAAACGATACCTCTAGTATTTTGAAAAATTACTATTAGTTAAACAATTTTCGTAAATATTTCTTCTAAATAGCCTTGAGTTTGCCTCTTCAAGAAGTAGTTTAGCTTCTACGTCTAATTCAATAGAGTTAGTTTTCCATTTTTGTCCATTTTATACCTTTTATAATCGGGGTGAATCAATTTAAAAAGCAAAGTACTTTTGTGACCTGAATTATATAAATTTATTTTATTTTAAGTAGGCAAAATATATTTGTGACCAACTGTATATGATTTAGAAATTGACTAATAATTATTAATTTTCTTTTTAAAAATTACGCATATCCATCTAAAAACTGTCTCTGATAAAAGCGACTTGATAAAAAAAACGTATATACTTCGAAAAAGAGCATTACAGAGAATAGTTTTTAAAAGTCATAAACACTTTATTTTTCTAGTACTAATAGCTAACAAATTAGGCAAATAAGAAGTATTAAGAAAGTTTTCATTTTACCGATGTACTGAAAATGGCCATTTTGAATCACCCTGTTCACTGTATAAAGGGTGTTTTTTTAAGCCCGATAGAACTTGAAATTGTAAAGAATAACACAAAAAATTAAATTGTAATCAAAATTTTTTTTTATTCGAAAGATCAGTACGTGGCATTAACATTTGAAAATGATTTCGGGC
This sequence comes from Gymnocheta viridis, assembly GCA_956483585.1. Taxonomy (NCBI): domain Eukaryota; kingdom Metazoa; phylum Arthropoda; class Insecta; order Diptera; family Tachinidae; genus Gymnocheta; species Gymnocheta viridis. The sequence continues at coordinate 74,140,096 of OY101443.1, forward strand.
ATATGGGCACCGCGGCTGTTCTTGACGAAGCGCATTCTGGACGTCTAATTTTGGGCCACTTTTTCGAGCACTGCTGGCCGTATGTCACGAATAACACGAACAATGCTGGCCTCCAAGGCGTCAATTGTTGCTGGTTTATCAGCATAAACCAGTGACTTCACGTAGCCCCACAGGAAATAATCGAGAGGTGTCAAATCGCACGACCTTGGAGGCCAATTGACAGGTTCATTTCTCGAAATCAACTTATCGCCAAATTTTGATTTCAATAAGTCGATGGTTGCGTTCGCCGTATGGCACGTAGCGCCATCCTGTTGAAACCACATCTCCTCCGGATCAATGTCATCCATATTTTCAAACAAAAAATCATTGATCATGGTGCGGTAACGATCTCCATTGACCGTAACGCGAGCTCCGGCCTCATTTTTGAAGAAATAAGGTCCGATGATGCCACCAGCGTGAAAACCGCACCAAACGGTGCATTTTTCTGGATGTAATGGAGTCTGTAGGGTCTCTTGTGGATTGGTCTCACTCCATATGCGGCAATTTTGCTTATTAACAAACCCGTTAAGCCAAAAATGCGCCTCATCGCTGAACACAATTTTGCGATAAAACAACGGGTCAGTTGCCAACTGCTCTAGAGCCCAATCGGCGAAAGAACGACGCATATAATGGTCTCGTGGCTTCAATTCCTGCACCAGCTGGATCTTATACGGGTGTAGGCCGAGATCTTTGCGCAAAACGGACGGACAGAGCCCCAATTCCTGCGACCGACGACGAATCGATAAATTTGGATCTTCTTCCACACTTTCGTTTACAGCGGCGATATTCTCTTCAGTACGCACATTCCTTCGACGTGCTGGTGTTATTGCATCCTCTAGAGAGTATGTGGTACGAAATCTATCCACAGTTCGACGAATGGCTTGTTCAGATGGACGATTATGTACGCCATAAAAATGACGAAGTCGTCTATAAGTTGCGCGAATCGACGACTGATTTTCAAAGTAAATTTGGATAATTTCGTAGCGTTGTTCAAGCTTGAGTCTTTCATGATGATTTGTCAGAGTATACTGAAACAAATAAAAAAAATGTTTCATCAAAATTTAATTTTTTGTGTTACTTTTTACAATTTAAAGTTCTATCTAGCTTAAAAAAACACCCTTTAGTTGAAACAGAATTTCAAGTTTTTGATTCCCAAGGTATACTAGTGTCCACTTTCGAATGAACTTTAACATTTTACAATCGGTGACTATAAGAAAATTCAATAAAAACAGTTATTTTTAAAATATATACTGAAATAAATTTAAATAAAATATTTTTTTAACATGATCTGATATCCGATCATAAAAAATTTGACCAAAAATATAAAAATGTGAGAAAATATATTTAAAAAAAATTTTTTTTTCTTTTTGAGGCTCTGAAATCCGTAATGCAAAAAGCCCACGGAGCTGAATAATAATTTCGTCAACCTTTTATTAAAATACTTGTGAAAATGCGAACTTTATTTGACTTCAATTTTGAGATTAATCAAGCAAGCAACCGGAAACAGCTTTGCAGCTGAAACCGATGCTACAAGTTAATGAAATAATAAATAAAATGTGTGTTCCAGGTAATTTTGGGCAAGTTTGTACTAATGAGGGTAAAGTCAACATTTACTCTCGCAAATTCTAAAAGTTACCAAAAACATCTGGAACGCGAAAACCCTCAATATCAAGCCAAAATATTTCAATAGTGCTAACTTATTATATTTAATTTTAAGGTTGCGATTTTAGTCGCTCAAAAGTTGTAAGGCAATGTATTCTTAGTGCGAACGAAATGTGTGCATCATTGGAAAAATCAATATTATGATAATTGCAGTACTGTGAATTGTTTATATAAAGAAACTTTTGACGCAGGTATTGAATATATGAAAGTAGCAATACCCACTGTCGGCTTCCAAATTGGCTGACTTACGCAAAATGTCGGCTTTTAATTTGCTGACCTGTAGAACCTCAAGCTTCTTTAAAGGATACACACAAATTCGTTTTTCTTCTTCGGTTGGATTTATTTAACACAATTTACTTTAAATTTCAACAAAATTAACAACTTCCTGCCACTTGGCATCATTCACAATTGGTCAGTGGTGTACCAAAGATCGCCCTGGCGTAAACACCCACATCTATTTATAAATAAATACTTCTCCGACTGTTTTTCAGAACTCACAGGCTTCAGGACTCAAAAAGATATTCTCGGAATCGCCAACTGAATGGTATAACATAAACATGAGTCTTTATAATATGTTTCTATTTAACAACTTATGTTCATTTGATAGTAAAATTGTGTACATCTATTCTATGTCTGTCAAAGAAACTCATCTTGGATATGATTTGTAAAATAAAACATGTTGTTATAGTTCATTATATTTAATTATTGTAAAAATTAATTAAAAGTTTTATAGATTTATTTATTTGCTTGTTGGATAATTATCGACATGTTAATTTGATTAGACAAATAACTTTCAAAGTCAAATAAATTTTAATAGATGATAGAATTAAAATAAAGAAGTAAAAAATATATTACAACTGCATTTTTCAATCAATTAGAGTCTTAATATATTTGTTGTGTAAGGTCAAATTTATATTATAACCTGCAGCTTTCAATTTAAACATATCGACTTAAGAATTTATAAAAAATGTGATATATTTATGAGTTCAAGTGTTGTCCTTAAACTTACACTCAATGTCTGATTATGCCGCAAAGAGATATTGAAAAGTTATGGTTTTCGAATTAATCGAAAAGTAGCTTCGTTAAAAAACCTGGCATCATAATTTTTAAGTCGGTTTTTCGTTTTTTCTACTAAAAACCGGCCTGTTATGCTAATTATATATTATTTATATCAATTACTCGTACATGCAGGAACTCAGATGATCAAATTTGTTATGTTCTTTGATTCTCAAACCCCATATACAAAAAAATATTGTATATTTGCACATAGAAATTTTGTAAATATAGATCTATTATTAAGCTGAAAAAGAAAAATTTTTGAAGAGTTAAATATATAATATAAATTGAAATGAAAATGTAAATATTATGGATAAATAAAGGAATAAATAAATATACATAATAATTCATTATGTTCAGCCGATAGCCTTAGTTGCTAGTGCTTTCGCTTTGAGATTTATTGTAAATTTAATTATAATAAATATTTAAATAAATAAATAAATAAAAAAATTATTTATGTATGGTGTTTGATAATCAGAGTGACAGCAACTTTAATTGGAATTCGCCGATGCATGTACCCTACATGAAATTGCTGATAGAAACTAACACATGCAAAACTTATTTTTTAACACACTTGCAGCAATTTCGTATTTGATTGTTGTTATCGGCGTTGCCATAGTGGGGTTTTTCGTACCAAATTTCGAAAAACATTTTTTTTTTAATTTTAACTTTTACTTAATATTTGGCATCATTTTTCAAAAGTTTTAGTTTTTTGTGCTTTTTTAAATAAATTTCATGCAAATATTTTGGTTTTGTTCATTATGGAATTGTGGGGATTGTTTTTAGCAAGGCTTTCTTAATTAAAAATGTTACGTACACGAATGTTTGTTCAGGTTTGTTCATACTGCCCTTAATAAAATGATAGAAACTTCTGATGTATATTTCCATCAACAATGACTATTATATGGTGCATCAAATAACCGTCATGGTTCTTGTAGGGTACTTATTAGATTGGATTGTTAATGACATTCAACATGAAATTATTATTGTTTGAATGCATGTTACATTGTTGCTAATTGCCTGATTATTCAAAGTAATCGCAGAAAACCGAAAAAAAATAAAGAAATGAAAACAAAAATATTTGTCTGTGTCGAATAATTCAAGACCCCAATTCAAGACCGGTTTGTCGAATGTTTAAAATCCGGAAAGTAGAAAACCCCCGATTTTTCGCATAGTTTGAAAACCGGTTGGACAACTCCAATTGGGACTTATTTCAGTCTGGAGTTATTTCGTATTACCGTTAGAAACATTTTGTATCACAATAAAAAATACATAATTAGTTTGTATTAATTTCAACATGAGCACCGTGAGCGATCTTAAACATTTTAGCTTTATCGCACGTGAGCGAGTGTGATTTTAGAAATTCTGTTACTGAGCGTGCGTGATCTGTCTTCGAGTGTGTTTAAAAGTGAAGTAAAAATCACTCACGCGGAAATCTTTAGTTATTAACAAGGTTTGGATTAGAGTATTAAAAAATTGGAACTGAAAACCGTGTTGACATCTTCTCCTTAAAAATATAACCGGTTTCGAATAGTTATTAGAATAATTTGATGGACCGTTTTTTATGCGGTTTTACCGAAAATAATTTTTAGGTTCTTTTTTTTAATAGTTTTTGTAACTTCCTATATCTAAGCAGGGAACCTCAAATGAATTATTGTGATTATTGGAAAGCTTCGTTCATTACTGAAAATCATTGACAGAAGAAGACATGTACACTTGTAATTTTACCTATGTTTACCCCTCCATAATCAATTTCAATGTATTTTTAAGTAACATTTGGGACAATTAGTGCATATAAAGTGCATCTAGAACACTCATTAAAGAAATTCAAAAATTCCCATAAAAGTTCCACATGTTTGTTTAAATTCTGTTTGAATAAGATCCGTCCAAGTGGATAATTTGTGTGCTGGTGAATTGTGTTGCGGCACCGAAAACTTGCAAGCAATTGTTCAAAGTTGTCTATCCTGCTTTTCCCAATGAGGAAAAAAAATATTGATAAAATTGTATTTGTATGCAAATTTCGATCCCACTAAAAATATGTTGATATCGTTCCTTTAATATAACGTGGTCATATCTAAACAAAAGTTGTTCTTCAGAAAACGACTTTAAACTTTCTAATTTTCTTACACATCAATGCGATAATAAAAAATATTCCCCCGTCTAATAAACAAGATATTTGTGAGAATTTTTTGCACAAGATGAAGAACAATATGACGAATACCTCTGGAATCTCAACACGAAACTTTCGTATTTTATGATATTTCATAATAACCGGTTAACCGGTTTTTTGCATAGGACCGATCCCGAAACCGACATTTTTAAAAAAGCTATTTTTCGTATATTTCGAAACCCGGTTTCTCAATAAAGTTGGCTTTTTGGATGCTCTAATTGGGATGTTAATGCATCTGCATGTTTTTTGTTTATTCGCTGAGAAATAACAAGGTATTGGCCAGTTATCTGTTTGAGTCATCTAATTTTATGTGTTATCCCATCGATTTGTAGCGGACTATTTTTTGCACATTTTGCCATTAAATGCATATTTTTGGCATTTTCAGAGTATTTTTATATTATTATTTTTTAAAATTTGAAATAATCGGGCATGTGATGGAAATCGATCGATTTGAAATCGGGAGATTTTACAAAACATGTGCTGTAAATCGGACGATGTGGTATGATGTACTTTAAGTTGTAATAAAATAAGTTAAGTTGCTTTTAGCAGAATTAGATTTTTTTAAATCGAGTGATTTGACATCGATCGATTTCCATCACATGCCTAAATTCTAAAGGCATTTAACACCGTAAATGTAGATACACAAGTTTCATTTAATAAAGTATTAAAAATAAAATAAAAACTAAGTTTCACATTTTAACTCGTTTAAGAAAAAATAAATTTCTTGCTATTTTAACACCATTTCAAATCGTTAATAAGGAGAATAAAAGAAATTTAAAAAACATTTATTGAGCATAGATACAAACTATTTTTGTACATAAATATTTATATTTAACATATTTAAAATAAATACAATTGTTGGTAAATACAGATTTCATACACATGTACATCTCATCTCTAAAAGCTTATATATAGATATTTATATAAGAAAATTTTAACAGAAACATACGAATACGTGCTTAAAGCAGTAGAAATCATTGAATGGGTAGATAAATGATAGAGAAATTATTTGATTAGTAAGTTAATAGGAAAAATTTCCACAATTAAAAGTATTCTAAAATTTGTTTATTTATTTAGTATATTAAAATGTGTTACACATTTTCTTAAATTTCTTTGACGAATTTCACACACATAAGTAAATATTCGAATATTTGTAGACATTTTACGATTTATTGTTGGTTTTATGAGGAAGTTCGGTAGACATCACCTGGATGGAGTCTGCGTGTTGAGAATTTAAAAAATCGGTAAAAAAACGTGGAATATTTACGGGCATTATTTGCTTTTTTAACTGTTTACAGTTTTAATCATATCAATTTTATTTTTGTAGACATGATGTCTGTGCATTTTCGGAGATTTTTTTAATTTGGCTGCGGGAATAAAATGTGTTTGTTTCTTAAGTCTTTTGTTTTTTAGAGTAAAAAATGTTGCCATGTTTTAAATTTTCTTCCTTGTTATCATTACAGCGTACAAAATCCAATTATGATACTGTTTTTGAAAATACAACAATTTTAAATAGGGTAAATAATTACAGACGTAGATACCAGTGATCGGCAATGCATCGTTTTTTCGCTACTCATACTGACTCATGGACATCTTCGTCCACTGCACTGTCTGTCCGTGGACATCGCTCTGACCCCTTTGGGGTTAATGGTTGATACTCGCCGCAGGCGTGTCTTAACTGGAATGAAGCTCTATGATGGACTTCATGCTTACCTGTATTGTAGATGATTCTGCGACCGGATATTTGTGGGGTCCCTTACGAAAGCGCAAGTGGTGGCTGTGGTTAAACCGAAAATTGCGCTTGGAGTATCGGTGGTTAAACGCCTGATGCTCGATGCATCGTTAATGGCTGTGCCGGACTTCGGGACACCACATAAGACACTTGGTGCTGTTGCCGAAGCAACAGAGCCAGTCGGAGAAGTAGAGTGGAAGGGCAGAAAGAATGGTTGAGTTGAATCGTGTTTACCTGATGGGTAACCTTCTGGCTGGCTAGTTTTTTCTTGACTGGCATAAGCCCTACAAAAATTTCCCACTGGCAAGAAGTTAGATAGCTTGAACATACTAGCAAGGTGTTGTGCAAAATGGTAAGATTATGTACAAGAATTGCCACCTGTGTGGACTTTGCCGGTCACGCAGGTTATTTTCGAAGCCCATATGGGGGCGGTAGTGCGCACTTTTACTCACACGGTGTTAAGAATACGGTTATGTGAAGGCGAAAGCTATGTACTAGCCTTAAACTTAGACACATCTGTGTAACTTACGTCAGTTTCATTGTCATTATCTTGATCACTATAAAACATTGAGGAAGAATCTGAATCAAAAGATATATTTTTAATAACTTCTAATTGAAATTTTAAATCCAATGGTTTGCTAATAATATCAAATTGTTCATAAAATGCAATATCTTTAAGGCGTTTCAACATTTTCTTATAATATGGAATTAAGACTTCTATTTCTTGTTTCACGTGATCAACACGCCAAAGATTTAAAATGTTCGTTTGCTATAATTACATAAATTTTGCTTTTGCACTTTACAACCAGCTTCTTCTTTTGGTTTTCTATTTAAGTCATGCAGCGGTATATCAACATCAAGTATTTTCTTTTCTTTGCAGTTTTTAACATAATCAAATTTAGTTAAGTCTTGGCTCCAAATTTTCGGTTTTCTTTCAACACTTAGTTTGCTTTTCTTACGAATCAATTTGAAGATACCGATTTTATTTTCGTTTCCAAGTACAAATTATGTACAAAAATTACAAAAAAACAAAGTCTTTGGACATAAATGTTATATAATTTCGATAAAAAATACTCTTTTATTAAAAACTTCATCGCGTTTGGTGCACAAACTTTTGTAATGATTACGAAAAACTAACAATCCAGTTCTTAATATTTTTCGATGCCCTACACGAGTTTACCTTGCAAGGTATGATATTTGCAAAAAAATGCAAAAACTGATAAACTTAATATACATACATACACATGTATATAAATATTTTTATGGGAATACAATATTTTCTTTGATTTATGGCATTAAATTCACTGCTTTAATTCATGCGATTCTTCCTCGGCACTTGCAACGAGCACGAACTTCGCAACAACCCTCCGTCCCAAATTGTTGCACAACCCGAGGGCGCACTTTATATACTTGTAAATATATATTTTGTATTATTCTTAAATTCTAAAGGAAGTAAGAATTTCAAATATGCGAAAAAATTAAATACGAGTACATTAAAAATATTCCATAAAATTCATTTTAATGAACGTTAAAAATATATGTAAATATGTTAATATGTAATACATGTAAAGCAAATTCCTTATCAATAACAATTTGATTGCTTTCGTTTTGGCCTTTTGGAAAATTTTTATTTTCAAATTATTGCTTATTGACACTAATTAACGAAATTAAATAAAAATATTTTTTATTAAATATTCCACCAAAATTAAATTTACACACATACATATTTGATTCTTAATCCTACTACTACATACATACATACAATTATACAAAAATGATTGTTCATTTGAAATATGCACAGTGGTGATAGCCTATTAATTTTCCAATAGTGTCTTCAGCGGCCGACTAAATCGACCTCATTCTAGAAATTAATATTAAACATTTGCATAAATACATATGATAAAATATGAAAAAAAAACATTACAAAATTTTGAATATACATAAATAAACAAATAAAACTAATTAACTCTCTCTCTCTACCTTATTACAAAGTACTTAAAGAAAAAGCTCTGTCTCATTTCTAAGCAAAAGCATATTGAACAAACACACATGCACACTTTGTTTATTTTTTAAGTTGAAGCTGATACATGCATGTGTAATAAGTGTGGATGTGTTAGTAGCAACTTTAAACGCTTATAAACGGTGTTTTTTTAAACTAGATAGAACTTTAAATTGTAAAAAGTAACACAAAAAATTAAATTTTGATTAAACATTTTTTTATTGGTTTCAGTATACTCTGACAAATCATCATGAATAGACTCACGCTTGAACAACGCTACGAAATGATCCAAATTTACTTTGAAAATCAGTCGTCGATTTTGTTTGTTGTTTTATCGCAAAATTGTTTTCAGCGATGAGGCGCATTTTTGGCTTAACGGGTTTGTTAATAAGCAAAATTGCCGCATATGGAGTGAGACCAATCCACAAGAGACCCTACAGACTCCATTACATGCAGAAAAATGCACCGTTTGGTGCGGTTTTCACGCTGGTGGCATCATCGGACCTTATTTCTTCAAAAATGAGGCCGGAGCTCGCGTTACGGTCAATGGAGATCGTTACCGCACCATGATCAATGATTTTTTGTTTGAAAATATGGATGACATTGATCCGGAGGAGATGTGGTTTCAACAGGATGGCGCTACGTGCCATATGGCGAACGCAACCATCGACTTATTGAAATCAAAATTTGGCGATAAGTTGATTTCGAGAAATGGACCTGTCAATTGGCCTCCAAGGTCGTGCGATTTGACACCTCTCGATTATTTCCTGTGGGGCTACGTGAAGTCCCTGGTTTATGCTGATAAACCAGCAACAATTGACGCCTTGGAGGCCAGCATTGTTCGTGTTATTCGTGACATACGCCAGCAGTGCTCGAAAAAGTGGCCCAAAATTGGACGTCCAGAATGCGCTTCGTCAAGAACAGCCGCGGTGCCCATATGCCCGAAATCATTTTCAAATGTTAATGTCACGTATTGATCTTTCGAATAAAAAAAAATTTTGATTACAATTTAATTTTTTGTGTTATTTTTTACAATTTCAAGTTCTATCGGGCTTAAAAAAACACCCTATAGTTCCTTATAAATAAAATTAAGATTGCGCACATCTATTTAAAACCCCGTTTAAAAACACGTAAATCTTTCCAAAATTGATTCAGTATGACCGCAAAAAAGGATGTAAAACCCGTATTTGCTTATTAATAATGTATACATAACCCTGTAGTAATAATACAACTTGGGGGATTCAAATGATGTCCTAAGTTGAAAATGTAACAAAAAAAATATGACTGTTGTGAACGACTCCTTATTATTGATTGAAAGAAAAATATTATTATATAGCCAGAATTTGAAGTAATTTTCCAAAAATATAACATGGAAACATGCAAAAAAACAAAGCGAAGGAGATGTTGGATCCCAAAAAAATGCATTCAGGACTTTATTCGGTTACCACAACAATAATGTCGTACTATGTTCTTACGTCCCAAAAAATGAAAAAAAAGCCGTAGACTGATCGAAACCAGCGGAGAAGCCATTTCAAATATTGGATTACAATAACTACAAGTTCGGAGTTTACACTATGGATCAGATGGTTGGTGGTTACACTTTCAAACAAGCCACAAACCAATGGCGGTTAGCCTTTGTTTTTAATATCATTCATGACAAGTTGGGGCACGTCAAGCTAAGCGATATAAGACATGTATTCCTTATAGAACTTGAAGAACACCTGGTGATCCCTCACATGGAACAAAGGGCAACGAATCCAATCTTACGGGGTGAGTCCATGCTGTATGTGAAAAGCACGGTTTTATATAGACCTGCAAAGACCTGGGTATACCGTTTAGCGCCAAAATAAAACTATACCTCGGAGGATTAAAAGTTTATCATATATATATGTAGGGAAAAATATAATTGAAAACACTTGTATTTGTTTTATTTCGTATTTTAACAATTTCTTAAATATTTATTTCAGGTTATTTAGGTTTATAAATTAAGTTTTATTAAAAAATTCAATCAGAAAAAGGTAAGTTTTAATGGTTTTAATAAGCAATATATGTAGGTATAATGTAAATTCAGTTCTGGTTCTACTTGGATTTTGTCAACTTTTATAATTTTCATCTTTACAATTTTAAACTTTCGATTTCTTTGATTATCACGACTGAGTTCTGTATGTTCAACTTTTCAACTGAAGTCCAATTTTCTTCTTTTTTGTTCGTATGTCAGTGTTGTACACTTTCGCAGGTCAGAGTTGTAATGTTTATGTAGGTCAGATTTAAACACTGCGTTTCCACATATATGCAGCTATCACGACAAGGTAAAATGTATGTAGGACTTAAAATGCCTTTAGAAAAACATGATCATTTTCAAAATAATTATTTTTTGTTAGTGCTTTTTAAGGGGGAAATGCTAACATTTAGTTTATTAAAACTTTACTCGGACTTTTTTTTACTGAACATGTAAAATATTAGTTGTTTTATTAAAAACCCATTGAAATTGATTACTGAGAGGTGCAGCAAGTTCATATGTGCATTTCACTGTTGCTCATGCTGATCATCTGGGAACCACTGCTTAAATATTTTTTATAACAACTAGATATATTCACCCCAGTCGTGAATAACAAATGGCATTTTTGTTCTCATAAAATTTTCATTCCCCTCGAAGGGAAAAATTATATCGTGAATATTCCATGAACTTTTCTTCCCGCTATCAGTTCTCTGTGAATGTGTAAAAGCGAAAAAGACTTGTAAAGTTTGATAATTTATTAAAAACTCAACAAAATTATGTTTAATAATAAATAAGTACACATTTTTAGTTATAAATTAATGGGCTTATTCACAAACGATTAATAAAGTTAATATGTGCATTAAAACCGGGTTTCCATATAAAAATCAAACATTAAACCTACTATAACTGTATTAATCGGTTGTAAAGAAGGCCATCAATGTTTTAAGTATAAATTAATTTGTGTTTCTAAATATTTTATGTGCAGCGGGTGATTGATGCTACGCTAAAAAGATATATAGTCTGTTCAAAAAGGTTTTGCGGGGAATTATTATTAAGAATAATGAAAAGTATTTACCAATATTGTCCTAAAAACAAACATGTATATGTATAAACGTTCAAATATAATTTGAGAAAAATTTTGAAATTGTATGATGTTTTTATGAATTTTACCTTAAGTAGACAAAACCAAGATACAAATGGAAAAATCCCCACAAAAACTTCTATTCTTGATAAGGAGAATTTATTTTTCCGTGCGAACTTTTTTCGCCTCGATTGGAACATCAGGAAAAAGGAAAATATTTTGAGAAAAAAAATATTCACTATAAGTGTGATTATACTAAACGCTCATTAAAACAAATGAAAAATTTAAACAAAATTAAAGTTGTAACAGGAACTTAATAATCTATCAACTGTTTTTACTTTCTCACAGACCAACCTAAATTATGGCGTCAAGCGTAGCGTTTCCCAGCACCAAGCTTTTACGCTTAAATGGCTTAAATAAGAGCGTCAGCGCTGTGTCATAAACAGTAATGCTAACTTATCTTATTAAGTAGAACCCACAAAACATATATATAAAAATGGAGATAAAAACACTAGATTGATTTAAAAACTAGCTAAACTGACATTAGTTTGTAGTAACAAAAGAAAACAGGAAAAAAAATAGTTTTTGAACAGAGCCAACTTGACTACTTAACGCGCTGTCAAAATCGGATTTTCCAATTGCAAAGTGTTGACGCCGCGTCATTTGGGTTTCTTTCATACATTTTGTATGAGTATGAGAATTTTTGATTGATAGAAAACGCTTGACACGCTAATTTAGGTTGGTCTGTTACTTTGCCATTATTACATTGGCTGACTGTTTTCAACTCTAATTGCAGTTGTTTTTTAAGTGTTTACATTTGCAGTTTTGAGAAATGCGCTATAAGCCGCAGTCATTACCTTTTTCTGAATGTAAAAAAACTAACTAGAAGAATATAAACTAGTTCCTTACAAATTCCAGTGCATAAGAAGTCGCTCATGTTAAGCAGATATGTTGTATGACCTAAAAGAAAGAATTTTAAATTTTAATTGGTTTAAACCACTGTTTGTCATAACTTTATAATTATGTACGTATATAATTTTATAAGAAACTATTTGCGGGAACATAAAAATATGTGCGTAAAAAAATCAAATAATTCCATAGATTTGATTAATAAGCTAAAAGGAAAAATTTCCACAATAAAAATTATTTAAAAATTTGTTTATTTATTTTTTTGATTAAAATTTATGTACGAGTATACGTTTTCTTTTAATTATTTTTACAAAATTAAATTTCGGTTTATTGTTGATTTTATGAGGCATCATCTGGAGACTGCGTGTCGAGAAATTCTCAAAAGCCGGTAAAAAAAACTGCGAAATATTTACAATCAATATGTATTGTTCAAATATGAAAATGTTTATCGTTTTTTTATATGTTTGTGAGCGGGAAAAGATTGTTTATTTTTTATATTACTAAAAGTTGTAATCATAACAATTTTTTGGCAGACACGATGTCTGTGCATTTTTCACAACTTTGTTTTTTTCATTTAGTCACGAGAATAAGAAGTTTTTGCTTCTTAAGTCTTTTGTTTTACAGCTCCAGAATAGTGCTGGCAAAGTATTTAGTAGTGGGTACCGAGTATTAAGTATTTCCTTTTTCTTTTACTCAATACTCAAAAGTAGTTACTCGATACCTTCAGAGTTGTATTTCTAAGCAAGTTGAGTGGCTAAAATAGTGGATAAAAATACATCACTGTATAAAAAGACAACTAGGAGTAAGATTCTTTAATCAAATCAAAAAATTTTTTTTTTAGAATAATTAAATTATTTCTTAAGTTGTTGTTAACGTTAAATTAAAAGTTAGCTTTACATTTATTTTTTATTTAATAATAGAAGACTTACAAAATCAATAATAGTTGGAGATCTATTTTTAATTTTTGAAGAAACTTCTTCAATTTGCAGATAAAAACTATGCGTTACAAATTCAAAAAATCCGTTAAAAGTATCGATTAGTATTGAGTACCCAAATGAAAACTATTGAATATTATTAAGTAATGAAAAGTAGTAGAATTTGCCAGCACTACTCCAGAATTGTTTAGTTTTAATGTTTATTTCTTACTTTTTGTTTGCGATTGGATTTTATCCTTCGTTTTTCACAAGAATATGCCAAAGGAAGACTAATAATTTCAGCAATATCTTAAATTTTTGCTATTGAAATTGAATAAGAATCATCTGTTCTGTAAAACATCCATTTATATAAAAATTTTGGTAATTTTCTTGCCGTAAACCAAAATTTGTAATTAAAATTTATTGTAGTAAAAGATTTTTATTTAAAATCAACTTTTTTACCCTCTTACTACACGTCTCCATTAGCCATCAACTTGATATGAACATCATGTCGAACTTCGAATATGGCTAATGTAGACGGCTCATGTTCATGTTCCATCCATGCTCAGACATCGATGCCCGAGAATATGTTCGACATCAAATATAATTTTTAAAGGTGAGTAAAAGAGACACCGCAAAACTAAAATTTATCTCTATTACACAATATGCAAATTATATGAGCAGGCAGAACATTAATATCATACATTCCCCCACACAAACGAACATGAACAAATTGTTACCTTTTATTCTGCTATCGTCATGTTCCTGTTAGAGCATAAATATGATTCAAGAATGTTATGAATTATTGAAAATTTTACATTCTTATAGAGAGTTAAAAAGCAACCTCGAATTATTTAATTACTCGAGTTTGTAATGGTTTTTGTTTCCCTTGAAAAAAAAATAAAAATTAAGAGTGTACTTACAGCCGTTTGGATTTTGTGTGACGATATGTACGTACATAGCCCCTCTTATTCTGTAACTATTTATCAATGTCACATCAAGCAACAATTTTCCACATGCTGTCGCCAACTATTTACCACCTCCTACTGTTCCCAAAGCAAGAGAATGTGAAAAGTAGTCAACTGTTGTCCACAGCGAGTGGAGAAGAGCGTAGTTTTTGGTGTTTCCTTGATGTGACGTTGACTAGTAGTTACTTATGTAGTTAAATCCTTTCGAAATATAGTGCAAATAAGTTTTATGTTAGAAAAATCTAAATGATTTTCTTTTTAATTGTATGGTCATGTTATAGTTAAATTTACCGAACGATGTTCATAAAATTTAGTATTTCTAAGACTCCTGCTAAAATAAAACTTGTGCATTTGTTATTCATTTCAAATGAATGAGTATACATGCATTTAGAAACCAATGAAAGTTATAAATATGATTTTGTATTCGTGATTCAATTATACGTTGTCTGTCAGATTTATATCATATATAGCATAAATAGATCGTCGACATGTTGCAACGGGTCAGGTAGCTACGATTAGGAAAATACTAAATGAATTTGATTCAGTTGCCATTAGCGTCGCTGTTTTTCAAAACTAAATATGTATGTACTTGTATATAATATGATTAGTAAGTCTTGACTTAACTATTTCCAAGTATTAGATACCGTGTAGCACATCATTGATCAATATGTCTTTGGTAGCTGCAACAAATTGTCAAGCAATTGTGCTGGATAAATTTAAAAAGCTTAAAGGATCCGCCCCAACTGCTAGTTAATTTAAGAGCAACAGCTCGTAAAAGAATTTAGATTTTAAGAAATCAATTTAGCATGAACTTTAATTCGTTATACCTAAAAAAATTTGTTATATTAATTTTTCCTAATTCACAAAGAATTATATCAGAATTTTTATTTGTATTTCACTTAAAACAATTATTGGCTGGGTTCTCTATAGTACGAGTGCGTATGATTTTTAATGGATGTACTTTTGCAGCGATCAAAAGCAGTTGTTGTTTATTTCACAGACTGGTGTGAAAAAAATTTGGTTTTTTTTTTCGAATCGGTTTCCTATAAAAACTCTCTATTAATGTCAGTCAATGAACAGAATTAAATTGATTTTCATTTTGATAATAACGCACGGACTAAGTACTTTTAACAAAAAAATTATTAAATTAAAATATCTAAAAAAAATTTATAAATATAATTTATTGTGTAATACAATCACAACTTCAACAAAGGATAACTAAGGATTATTGTTTAAAATTTGTAAAAAATATTTAACAAAAATTAGTTTGAAATATTTCGGCAGCAGATATAATCGCAATGGATTTAATGGTGAGCATTATTTGAAGTTGCGAAAATGCTAAACAAAATCAAACAAAAAATGTTTTCTTAAAAAGAAGTCTTGAAGTGAAGTGACGAAAGTTTAATTTCAAAGAAACATGTGAATCCTTTTTTTTTGGGGAATAAAGTGCCACATTTTTATTTTGATTTATAACGAATTTTGTATCCGATCGATAGAACGTGCATTTAAAAAGTTGCATGAAATGAAAAGTTGGCTTCTTTTAAAAATTAAGTCTTGAAATCAGAGGTTTCATTTTGATATGTAAAAAAGTTTTGAATGCAATCATCGTACGTTTACTTAATTTTAAAGAGGAGGATATGTGATTAATATTGGAAAAGAATGGCCGCGACAGCAACGCTTGCACGACCATATTATTTTCATGACATTTGCCTTCACCAGTTCGCAAATTTGTAACTGTATGTCCTCGATAACTCCACGAATTCCATTTTCGAGGTTTTGAATCGATTTTGGGCCATTGGCATAGACCTTATATTTCACGCAGCTCTACAGAAAAAAACGAAACGATATTAAGTCACAAGATCTGTGTGGCCAATTGCGATCAAATTTTTGAAAAATCACGCGCGGTTATGAAATTTTTCACACAAATGAGTGATAATATCGTTGTATAGCACGTAGCACGTTATATTTAAATGTTCTCCTCATCAAGATCTTCCGACTTTGTCCTTACAAAATCATTAATCTTTGTTCGATCTGAAGATGGACAAAAGTGGGTTTTCCTTAACACTATGGGCTTCAACAGCAATATTCTCAGTTGTTCTAGAGCGACGTGCAAGAGTTTGGAATCTTCACATCTTCACACAACTTTTCCTAACACATTGATGTTATATACTTTTTTGAGAAGTCTTTATGCAGCCCGAAAAACCCCATATTTTTCCCTACGCGATCAAACAAATTATCTCTACAAAAAGCCCAATTCCTTTATTAAATATAAAAATATAATATATAATTATAATTTGTAAATACAAAAAGGCAATATTTCACAAATTTAAATTTAAAATCAAAGCAAGCTGAAATGGAGGCAAGCGATGATTCATGTTGATCCAAAAATGCTTAATGCGAACTGAGAGCGTGAAGTTTTCGAAATTTTTGTAGTGAATTTTTATCATTTCCATGCGTTGTTGAACGATGTACCTTTTTATTAATGGCTTAGTTTTACTTCTCATCTGTCAAGTAATTACAGGTTGAGTTATGACAACTGCAAAAAATGCGAGCTTTTGAAAATTAAACGTCTTATTGGAAGATCATATTGGCCGTATTCACAAACGATGAATAAAGTTAATGTGTGCATTAAACCCGGTTTTCCCACATAAAAATCCAACATTAAACCTACAATAACTTTATTAATCGTTTGTGAATAAGGCCATATATATAAAAAAATCCTAATTATTATTAGATATTTCTACATAATTCCATTCTGTATGAATTAAATTTTTCGTGCCGTCCTTGGATAATTTATTTTATTCTTTGCTGTATTTAGTAAATAAATAGTCAAATAAATAAATAAATAAATAAATAAATATGTAAGTGGAACGCAAATTAATTATTTTTTGTTTGGAAATTCAATGAGCGATAACGTTCGACATTCTGGGACAGGCCGTTAATTTAATAAAAACTATATTAACGAACTTATGCTTGAAATAAAAAAAGAATCTTGAAGGGATAATACACTTTTGTGGAAATTATACTTTTTTAATATTTTCCATGTCAACATCTCTAACTAAAATATTTCATTTGCACTTGGCATATTTTTATGCCATTTTCTTTTCTAAAAAAAATTTATCACTTTCTTTACATTTTATTAAAAAATTGCAATTCAAAGTTTTCTTAAAATAAAAATTTTTGCTCGTAAGTGATGACACAATAATTTCTAATAAACTCACTATTCCAAAAAATCATTATATTGCGAATTTGCAATAAAAATGTTGCACTTTTTTCTACAAAAGAAACCGCCTTTAGTTTTGGTATTTGATTTGATTTTATTTTCTTAACTATTTCAAAAATCAAGCGATTCAAAAGTTATAAATATAAATGTACAGATTACGAGTTTCTTCTGAGAAGCTCAGATTTATGAGTTTTATTTTCCCGAGAAGATCAGATAGGCCAATGTATTATATATTATAAAGGGTGTTTTCTTAATCTTGGCCATATGGTACAAACAAAACCTAATTGTGAAATAAAATAATAGTTCAGTAGCTTACAAAATAACTCATGATTTACCAGATTCATATTGCAATTTATTTTCAAAATCATCTTCCTTAAAATGTTCCATACAAACGCGACCATTTTTTGTATTTATATTTTTATTGCAACAAAATTTCATCCCCTGCTTTAATAACTTGTGAAAAAAACTTATTTTTTGCTTGTTTTTTTTATTAGTTTTGCAATTTTTTACTACAGAACTCATTTTAATTTCGTTTACAGTTTTTAGTTTCTTATTCGGCTTTGCTAGTACAATAAAAGAAACTACAAAGAAACCTTTCTACGTCATAGAAACAGCTGATTGATGTAAACAATATAACGGACATTCTCAAAGTCAAGGTGTATTAAGCATTTATTTGTCTTGCTCATGGTGGAAAAATACAGGTGGTGCCGAAGCTATTAGGTTGGAAGCTGTCAAAAAGTACAAAAGAAAAATGGGAAAATAGTCGCAATTTCTTAGTTTCTTTTCCTTTTCTTATTTGCATTTAAAACAAGTTATAAAGTGTGCTTTTTTTAGCAGTGTGGGTATTTGTGAGTACACCATAATCAAATTTTGATAGACCCGCACCCAAAAAAAAAGTCCGTTAACGCTTCGACACTACCTGTATTATTCTACCATGGTCTTCCTTATGCTTTTTACTTTGAATGTCAAAGAGGGTGTCTTTACAGTATGTTTCTGCATTTGTTTTCTGTAGATGTTTTGACAAAACCGATAAAAAAAGCCTGTTGTTCTTGTATTGTTGTAATTGTTGTACTAATAATTTCATCTGTTTAATATGCCTTGCTCAATACGTAATCAATTATTTTTGATTCATGGGCATTAATTGCCTGAATATTACTTATCTTTCAAAAATATAAAAATAAATAATTAGAAACAAAAAGAACAATTTTTGTATTAAATTTAATATATTTTATAGTCATTAAAAATCCAACTGAAGGAATTCCCAAGTGCGCACTAACTTTTGTAATGTTGTAAAGTTAACAAAATTGTGGCTAATGTGGTTTTTATATACAACACATTTACAACTGTGTAAAACTGTAGCCCACAAATAACCCTTACAACAGTTAGTACACTCTTGCGTATTCCCTTGTAATTATTCTAGTTGTAGTATTTGATACATTTTGTTTCTTCTTTCTTTTTTTTTAGCACTTAGTAACATACATTACGCTCTTGCTCTACCTACTATTTGGCCTCATCGCTGAAACTACTGCTCGTCCGTTTACTGATTTGGATACTTTCATTTCAACTCCCCTCGATATTGATCGCCAGTTCAGAAGTGATTTTGTTGAAACTTATCAAACTCGTCCAGTGTCCTCCAGAGATTCATTGTTAAGTCGTCTAAGACGAGGCTACTACTACATCGATGAAGGCAAGATTATACCTGTCAATCCCACAGGCTTAAATAAAAATGTACAAATTGCTCGTAGACGTGAAGATAACTTTTCAAATGAAAGACTTGAAAATGCGAAACCAAAAAAGTTATTTGTTCCCAACTTATTTGGATAAACGAGTTTAAGTTAAAACTGCACAGCAATTTATTTATCCTGCTGGATGTGTATTAAAAGTAAACGAGAAGAGTTTCGGTTGCAGCGGACTGAGAGTAGATACTGGCAGATTTTTATTTATCTACAGATATGGCTTGTTTTCATGAAGAACCGCTTACAGTTAGGAACAATTGTTTTCAGGAGAACAAATATATTTATTTTCTATCATAAAATATGACTCAATATGAAATTTTTCGAAGTTTCTGCAGTTACGTAAATTTGGAAGCATCAACAAAAATGGTTCTAATTAAATGGAAAATTATTAAATTAAACAACATCTTTTACATACACAAACGTACACAAATATGTATGTAGCATGTTTGTATGTATTATGTGTTCACACATACATATCCATGCATACATATGTATGGATAAATTTTTAATTATTTTAGATTTTAAAATAGTTCCCTAAGAAAGAAATGTACTGAGAATTATTAGCATAAATATAAAAGTTTCTTCGTTTCATTTTTGTAAATAAAAAAAAAAACTGTTTGTTATTTCGAAGAAAAACGTAAAAAGAAACTTAATTCCGCATCCATCTTTAAAAATGGCCACATTCAGTTGTTCATGAAAACCAGAGACTTGTATCAACAGATCATTTTAGTTAAGAATTTTGTTTATATTAAGAATTTTGTTTATGTTATTTAGTTTCATAAGATTTGCAACAATAAATTATATATTAACTAAAATAAAAAGAAATAAATAATAAACTTTTGTTTAAATTATAGAACACAATGCGCATATTCTACGCGTATAACTAATTATTGACGTCAATCATGTTTGCGTTTGTATATCGCCAATATACATATGTCAATTTAATTTTATAAAAAACGTAGCAACTGTCATTGTTTTTGGTTTATAGATCTAGAAATGTGACATCACTTTCACTGTGAAAACTTATTTATTTTATTTATTTATTTTTATTATCTATTATAATTGAAATTATAAAAAATCTTAAGAAATAAAGCACTAGTAACTAAGACTATCGGCTTAAAAAAAACTTAAAAAGCTATTATTATGCATGAAGACGCAGTAAACAAATTGAAAATTCTATCATTGAAAATTTTATTTTGTAGATTTAGCTTGTCGAATATACCGAATTGCTTAGATTTTCGAAGTATAAAATATAAAATATAAAATAATATAATATAATATACATATATAATATAATAAAGGTATTCATTGCAGTTTTTGTTTTGTTGGAAAAATGTAAAAATGTAATTTTTTTTACAACAAAGACAGGAAAAAAATTCCACTAAAAGTTGAATTTTTAACAAACTATAACCATGTGTAAAAAAAATCGGGATAAAAAGATGTAATTTTCCGCTTAAAACTTCAAGCGATTTAAATAATCAATTAACTCACTTTTAACACTTTTATTCGGCATCTTGAATAATATTAATTATTTGCAAGAATTATTTGACAGAATGTTTGTAATGACAGTTAAAATTTTTGTACTTTTTATTATAAAAAAAATACCGTGTAATTTTTCATTTTTCCATTTTTCCAACCAAAAAAAAAAATGTGAAATGAATACCTTTAATATATAAATATGAAATTGTACAATGTAAAAAAGCAGTAAAATACCGCGTCTATCTATTCCTGATAGCTCGGTAGATCTTGCGACGACAACTGCGTTACATGCGCTTTTAATGTTTTTTTTCGGTTTCAAGATTATTATATGATATTTTTGTTGTGGCTAAACGAATAAATGTATTAATTACATTGATTTTTTTTCGCTGAAAGATTTCTTCAAAAGCTAAATATTTTCGGTATTTAAAAAAGGAGATATCTTGAATATTAATGTTGAAACAATTTGTTTAAAAATTAAAAAAAAAAATAAATTTATAGACTTTTTTGCAAAACAAGAACAAGATTTTTAAAAGTGAAGGTAGCAAATGTATATACATATTATGTTTTATATCACAATAAAATTTAGAATCTCTTATTTTAGATCCCCATAAAATAGTTTTTATTTATCTGCGCATTATTTGTTATTTAAATATGTATATGTACTCGTACAAACCTAACTAAAGTAATTTTTAAAAGCATTAATCACAAAAATTGGATTAAAAAAATTTAATATAGGAACACAAAAAATACATGGGTCACCAGGTCGAAAACTAAGGTACAGAGGGGGTTTTTGTAAAAACAGCCAAAAATCTGCCATCTTTATATCAAATTACACCTAAAACTATCAAAAAATAATTTAATAATTTTGGCCAGCTTCATGGCTCAAATACTCCTTTGTGAGCCGTTTCTACAGATTAAAAACACGACTTGCTCTTATGGCTTTGATTTAACATATTAGAGAATTCGAGCAAGATGAGTCTCTGGTCATTCTAAGCTGTGGTTGTACTAAAGAAGAAGTCGCCTAAGACCTCCTAATATACTGTCGCAATGGCATCTCATACCAAAGAAATTGCCAGCTTACATTATACAACTTTTGTCGCTGCAATTTTTTTTCTTTTCTTCTTCAAGTTTGTTTTTGCGTTTACATTGTGAAATTTTTATAAAAGGAATTTTTTATGGACGTATACATTTGCATTTGTAGTAGGGATTTTTCATGCGAGATCCCGGAAAATAATAAAAAAAAATAATTGGCAACTTAACGGTAAAAAGGGAGCGGTCGTTTTAGGTAGCAGGGCAATTTGTTACTAAAATTAGAAATAGGCTTTCTGATGAGTCCATAAACGCTTTAAGCGTTTTAAGGAATTATTTCCTAAACCAAAAAATATGAATTATATTATTAAAGCATTTTCGTATCTTAAAAATTTAATATTTTTGTTTTGGAATTCAAACCTCGAGTACCTTTGTATTATTTTTTCTATATTATTTTATGTTTGTTTTTATTAACTGAATTGTTATGTTTTTGTTTATGTTCACCTATATTTGTAAGTTTACTTTTATCTCATATAACAATATAACAACGTTGGAAATAACCTTTAAGGAATTTAAAAACTAAAAGTTAAAAAAATAAAGCTCCTGTGGTAATACCCAATTAAAATTAACACATTAATGTATTATTAAAACATAAGGTATGTTTTAGTAGAGGCCGTGATACACTATCCTACTTGGTCATGCGATCTGCCAAAAAAGTTGTGTGTGTTGCACTTGTGAGGCAGATTTTTTGACAAGTCGGTCCGACTTGCATATAATTATGAAAACTTCCAGATCAGAGATGCATCTTTTTAAGAAATTAAATTGCAACGAAAGCAAAATTAAACTAAAACTATTTATTTTATAAATCTGCAACTATTTAGGCGAAAAAAATTAATAAAATCTAAAAGTACTTGAGTGAAAAATACACATGTATGTATGTGTTTGCATCTTTTTTGTGTGATAGTGTGGCAAATTCAATGCAATTTTTAAAACTGGAACAGAATTCTGTCAGATTTTCCATTGAATGAATCGTACGACTGTATATGATAGTGTATTTCAAACTTTCTAATACAATTGTTGTTAATTCCTAGCAAACTTAATATTTATTATTTCGTAGAGCGGGATCCCGGGATTTAAAAAAAAGTTTATTTAAAAAAATTTCCCGGGATCGCAATGAAAAATTGCGGGAAAAAACTCTAATTTGTAGGAACGAGAGAACAAAACTCATTTTAAGAGTACTTTAATATGTGTACTCCTTTTAGTTCCTCTCTCCAGTGTCACCGACAAAGTAAGAATGGCAACGATAAAAGTTTCACAGCCATAGACTTTGAATGCTTTGTTTTTTAAATATAAATCGTATTAATATCTATTTCAAATATAGTAGAATATCGACGAATTCTATTCGCGTAACTGTTAATCGCTCGCTTAATTTAATCGAATTTCAGGGTTCACGTACTCGTAGCACTCTAAAAAGTTAACTTTCAGTTAACTAAACTAAAAGATATATTTTAGTTTAAAGATATCTTTTAGTTAAGTTAAACTACCGTTCACTTAAATAGGTTCACAAGATTGTTTATATTCACATTAATTTTTTAAAAAACAAGAGAGTAATTGATTATCTTTTTTCGTATAACTTTCCCGAGTCATACACTTTGCGAGAAAGCAATTAACAAACATTCTCTATAATATTTACATCAGGAAAGTATTATGCGCACTCCAAAATATTAACGTTCTGGCTTCGACATAATTCTTTGATAACCTTCGCAGTATGGAAGGAGGCATTGGCATGTTGAAACGTCCTGGAAAGGGTTCCAAAGAGAGTAGAAAAATATTGGAATGCTTTTTCAAGTAAAGTTTCGTAGGTATTCGCGTTCGTTCTAGGTGACAGCAAATTAAGCTTTCATGTCCCATAGTATGAAATTGCTCTTTAGACCACCTCACTACCCTCACAACTATACAAGCGTCTCAGGTAACGTTGCTCTTTTCTCAAATCTTGAAAATAATAATTATACTCATATGGGACTTTCAAATTAACTAAAAGTTATCTGCCAATATTCGCACGAAAATGGTCAGGGAGCTATTCCGCAAAAGAGAAAAAACAAACAAACAAACAAACAAACAAACAAACCTCGACTCCTGCTTTAAATCTAAGTTTATTTTCAGCCCAATTATAAATATTCGCAAGGACTTTTTCATGAGGAAAAGTGTTTTCACGAGAAAAGAATTTCTCCAATTAATTCAAACTCTCTTCTGTTTTGGGAGGGAATTTTTTTTAGGCAAAACCCAAACTTAAATATATTTAAAATAACAATTTCTTGGCTTTTTATATTTTTTCCCCTTTTTACACCGTTGATAAAAACGGGCTAAAAAGTAAAATCAGGGATTTTTATTAATAATAGGAGAAAAGAAAAAAGCGAACACTTTCATGAGGAATTTCTGTTTATAATCGGGCTGTTTATCTAATAATTGAAATAAATTTAGTGTGTTATTTACAAAAGATATTGTTTTATTGAATAATTTTTCAAATTTGAAAACCGCTTAGAAAAGTTAATAGTTCGAAAAAGTTAATTACCCTTGGAACATTTCAGTTAACTTATTCAAGATTCTACTGTACTAATAATCTCTTACGAAGCAATTTTGTATAATAATAAAAAAATTATTCTGCTTGTGTTTTGTTAATTTGAACTTGAATACAAATTCAATACGCGTATCGGTATCGTCAACATTTGTTTTTGTTTGATGCATACCTAATAATTGTGCATTTCATATGATTGTTAGCATTTTGACTCACACTTTGTCATTAACGTTTTTTCTGAATAAAAGTAACGTTTTTATAAGTTCAAAACAATTGTTTTATGTTAAGAATTTTATTACTGCGGCTTCGTCAAGTATTTTTTTCTTGTTTGTTTTTTTACATGTTTTAATACTTCACAGATTGGTGCTAAATAAAATACCAGAAAGTTTAATTGTTTCAACATTTTGAACTCCTATCAAAGCTGCCATTGTAACACCAACAAATCATTAGATACGTATTGAACTTCTATTGTTAAAAATACGCAGCTTAAGATCTTTAAAAATACGTAAGTAATGTTTGATAAAATAAACAGAAGATGTTAATATAATTTGAAACAAATTATATTAAAATTACTACATGCATCAGAAAAGGAATCAATGAAATATTTTCCAAAAATTTTAAATCTATAGAAGCCTGCAATTAAAATGGATTTGATGGTAAAAGTCAATCATATTTAAGATTAAATGTGTTAATGATAATAAAAGTACAAATACATAGTTTAAGCAAGTTTAAAAAATTGTTTTTACATAAATAAATTAGTTCAAAGATAAAAACATTGATTTTTTTATTTCAATTCTCTTCGCATAAATTTTTTCAATTCCAAAAATTTTGTTATCAAATCCTTTTTACTTTCTGATTTTTGCTTTTTTCTTCTTTCAGCAATTAACAACACGCATAACCCTTCTTTTCGGTTTCCTCATCATCCTGATTACCCTGAATTTGGATACAGTAATTTCAGCATCCGTCGATATTGATGGTCGTTTTAATTCTATTAATTTTGTCAGCTATCCAACTCGTCCAGTGGATTCAAATAACTCCTTATTGAATCGTCAGAGACGTGATAACGATTATGGCGATGATGAACAAACGACCTCAGAAGCTTCCACAGATTATGATGAAATCAATTCTACAAATTCAAATCAAGATGTTGAAACTCATCGTAGAAATCAGGATACCGATGAGTTGTACAACTCACATGAAACGGACCAAATGACGAGTGTAAAAAGTTGTTTGTTCCCAATTTCTTTAGCTAAACATTTCAAATTTATATTGTGTCTTCTTGTAATTATTATTCTTTTATTAGGGTTTGTATTAGGGGCTAATTGTTTATTTTCGCAAAAATTTGCCATTTGCATATTAAACAATAAAAATTAAACTGTATAGTAGTTTTTAAATGTATAATAAAAAAAAATAGAAGAAATATTAAAAATATATTATGTATTATTTTGGATAAGATAGTCTAATTTATATCAGTGGATTTCGTTTGTGATTAAGTCAACTCATCTGTGGTTAGATTCGATACGCCTGAAGTGCAAGATACTGCTGACAAATTGAATGATCGCCGGGTCGATCTCCAGCAGCCTCATAGCATTAATAACCGATTCCGGTTTAACATTATTGAAAACTGCTTCTATATGTAGGAAAGCCACTAATGCGAATTCCTTGCAGTGTAGGGACCTCTCTATGTGGCCCACCAATGAGTGAAGCGCAGTTTCCTTTCATATAAGCGTATTGAGCCATTGACAAGGAATTATGTCCTATATGAATGTGTATAATCCGTTCCAGTGTTTTCAGTAGAAAGGAGGATAGACTAATTGCTCTAAAGACATATATATATATATATATATATATATATATATATATATATATATACTTATATTTAGGATCTGTTGTGAAGCCCAGGGGCAGTATAATGCTTCTGATCAAGCTAATAGCTCACTGGCGAGAGGACAAAGGCCCTCCAATCAACTTTATTATATACGATTTTATTGGTGGAAAATCATCAAATTTAGAACTAATGGTTTTCCTGAGGATATTTTAAGTGCTGAAAATTTGTGTTGTGCCAGCACGCGAAGTGTTTATTCCCCAGGCTGTTCTAATAAATCTTCTCCTTTCGTTTTAAAAATTTACCATACTAAAAAATAAAAACCTGATGTTACATTTAATACAATTAACGAATCTTAAGCTAATTCGCCATTTTGGCACATACCTATTTTTATAGCTTACTGAACCGACATTTTAAGACTTATTAAACTATGTAACGTAAATATCTAGTATTTTAATTTGTACATTAGACCGTATCACCTTACAGGTAAAAAAAAGTTCAACGTACACCACCGAATACAAAGTTTTGTTGCAAGACGTGTTCGAAAAAAAAATTATTTTTTTGCCGAACGTATGGCTGGCCAAATTCCATTTTTCGTTATATCTTCGGGATTAACAGTCGTAAATGTGATATATCGATGTTTTTGTCTTGAGGAAACCAAGAAGTCATTGACATCAATTGTCCCGTTGTAGTATTTACTCATCAGGTCACAGTTCCTACCAACCTAATGTACCACATTAATATCAGAAAATTAAAGACCGCAAAAAATTATTAAACTTTTGGAAAGGAAGTATTTCGATAATTCCTGCAGAACTATTTGAAAAAATGTATTAAATTTTTTTCCCTAACGTAGGGGTTGCATTTTAAAATTTTTCGTCATTTGACGGACGACGCACAGTGGCTGAAAATCGTTTTTCATTGGCCAAAACTCTGTAACTTTTGAACCGATCAAAATATTGAAGTAATTTTTTTTTTATTGGATAGATATTTAGTTCAGCTTGACTCAGTTTAAATTTTATTAAAATTGATTGAGGACTTTTTAAGGAATTCTAGGTCAAAGTTGAACTTTTGAATTTTTTTTAACTTTTAGAGTGAAATATGGAATTATTATTTTTTTATTTATTAAAAAAATTGAATATTTGGAAATTAATAATAATTATAAATAATTTTTGTAATAATGGAATTTTTTTTATGTTACACTTAAAAAAATTGTACACTGAAAAAAATAGTAAAATCAACTGGAGATTTTGCTATTACTGAAAAATTTAAAATTTTTTGCTGACAAATTTGCAAATTTGTTTACACTCAAAGAATAGTTACACTTAAAAAAAACGTTAATAATATTATCTAAAAATATTGCTATTACTACAGAAAAATTTATTATTTTTTGCTGTCAAATTTGATAATTTTAAAAACATTTTAAAATAAAAACTGCAATAAATTTTAATAGCATTTGTAACAATGGTAGGTTCGTTTATTATTATTTTTTACTAATACTATGTTTTTCGTACTTAAATAACAATGAAAGGCAATTATAATTATTATTCATTTGACTCAAATATTGATTGCAAATATTCCATATTTTGTTCTGTGCTATTTCTGTTCTTTAGTAGTTTTTTGGCTTCTTCATCTAAATCCCGATGTTCCACTTTCCATTGATTTCGAATACTGGAGATAAACGGATCTGACGTTGCCAATAATATATTAAATAGATCTTCATTTGTTGAATTTCTTGAAATTTTTCTAGTATTGTGCTCTCTATAAAATCTGTAATCCTTGTTCCTTTTTTCCTGAGCCTCCTCTGATAGATCTCCAAGTGGCACCAAATGATATTTAATGACATCTTCTCCATGATAAAGGATTTTGTGAACTGTTGCAGACATATTTCTCCATGGGTAGTTGGTTGTATATATTTTTGCAGTTTCCTTAGCATAATCTCCAAATTTTCTAGAGTCAATTTCTTCATTGCACGCAAGTACTTCTAGGATTATTTTAAATCTGAAAATGAAGTTTAAATCCACTCCTGTTATTTCAGATGCTGTTTCTGGATCTGAAAAGAATCTTCTTGCGGTATTGCCATCATTTGTATTGCCTGACCCTTGTTTTGGCTGATCTATAATCAATCCTAATTTGCGATATTCATCTTGAACATGTTTCTTTTTTGAACTTCTTAACTCTTTGTTGGTTTCGTTGTTTCTTATTGATCCTGAAGACCCGAAATCCAAATCATAATTGATTTTTAGTATGTGTTCCACGAATTTAAGTTTAATTTTATTTTAACGTAGCTAAGAACATCTTCCTGGTTTTTGTTTCTAAAATACTCTTCGGCCAGTTCTTTATAACTGAAGCTCTCCATATTTTTCTGAATATTTTTATTTGCGTCTGTTATGTTTTATCCGTACACTTAGAGGATTAACTGAGTAATCCCTTATCGAATCCGTAGTTTTATACATTTTTAGATACATGTTATTCACACATTGATCTTTAATTTCATAGCAGGTAGTGCTTAAATTGCACAAAACTGCACATGTTGTCCAGACCTTAATATCAGGTAAAACTGATTAGTATCTCGCCAATATTTGTTGTTGTTGTTGGGTTATTTTTTTTTCTTTAGTGCTTTAATGTCGCGATTATTGTTATAAAATTGCTTATGACTTTGGTTGACCCTAACATTTGATAACAGGTAAATTTAGAAACAGATCATATGTTTACTGTAGAATTTTGTGATAATTTGTGATAATTTTATTACCAATTTTTGGCTGATCAAAACAAAGCCATTAAACCCTTTCGCAGGTATTATATTTAATTTTTTTAGTTTTACGTAGTCTAAAGTAAAAAACATAAACTTTTAGGCAAAAAAGTGAAAATTATATACACCATTGTATACGAGTACTTTGGAGTAATTTCATTAAAATGAAAAAAGTGTTCTACAGGCGGCTCGTGGCGGGTGCAAAAGTATATATAGCGTTAAAGAGGACACTTTCACCTTTCTCCGGGTGGTATACATTTCTTGTTCCCTTTTGTTCCCTAGAAGTTCTATTCCACTAAAGTTTAAATTTGAGAAAAATATAGTAGTTTCATAAATATTCCGTAACGCCCTTAATATTAAACGCTAGAGCTCTGACCACTTACAAAAACTAAAGACTATAATCCTACCAACATTATAAAAAAGACCGCAGGCCATTATCGATGATAACTTGCGAGTAGTAACCATTTATTTTTTATAAAAAACAAAAGAAAAACACCTTTTTCTGAAATTAAAAAAACCGTTGAGTTTGACAGCATGCCACGCTCACAATTATCAATAGTTTAACCTAATTTTTTGGCTACCTTAATCTGGATATATTAGCTGCAAAAGGGCGTAAAAATTTTAAAAATCGGTGACAAAAAAAAATTTGAGTTTTGGCCAATGAAAAACGATTTTCAGCCACAGTGCGACGTTCAATAGGCCCTTCGTCCGTTAATACAAAATAGCTCGTACTTTTTCCACCCCGATCCACTTGTCCGTTCGGATGACTATACTAAGATTTTATCAGCCCGTAATGAAGCAACGGCATGCATTCGTCAAATGTTCGGTCCACAAGTACATAATTTCATAAACTTCGAGAGTGAGTGACTCATACTTCGCTATGATCAATTGGACCAAATTTGAATTGACTGAGCCGCCATGCTTGCAGTTCTTTCTATACGCAAGACCAGCTGGAAGCATTACAATTTTCAAAAGAAATGATCGAACATAAGGAAAATAGCTTCATTTGATAGTTTTCTTAGTTAACGTAATTATTTTCACAGCTTATTCATATCAGTATATGAGTCTGCCACGACTGTCACCGATGATCAACGCATAGGCCACATTTTTTCCAAACTGGAGAGCCGCCAAAAATACAGCCAACTTGAATCATATCGAAATATGATTGATTAAAATTCCATTACATATTTGATTTTACATTAATCTTTTTAATTCTTGTTGTATATGAATTCTTGTTGAGATATGAAAAGGATACTTGAGGTCGATGACTATTGAGAAAAATGGTTCTTCGAGGCGACACATTGATAGTCATACTTTAAGATCCGACTGTAAATATCGAAGATGTGACGAAAAATATTAAAAGGCAAAATATTAAAACAAAACATTAGTCCCCTCGAGACAAAAACAGCGATATATTACACTTTAATATATGACTGTAAGTGCCGAAGATATAACGAAAAATTTATTTTGGCAACCTCTACATTCGGCAAAAAAAAATTTTTTTTTTTTCGAAACTGTCTTGCAACAATATTTTATATTCGGTGGTGTACAGCGAAGTTTTTTTCTGAGATACTTTAAAAAATTTAAAATTTAAAAAATTTAAAAAATATAATAAATTTGTTAATTGAAATTGATTAATTAAATTATATAAAAAATATAAAGCAAAAATATACATATATATAAAGAACAAAGGAAAATTGCTTTAACTCAGTTGTCGTTTATGACACAAAATATTGCCTTAAATCTCAAAAAAACGTATGTGTGAAAAGTAAAGTTTTATAGTGAGTCATAGAAAGATCATAAAACTGGATTCTTCTTTATTTGTAGCGCCACTTCTCGCAGTTGTAAAATGTTCAGAGATGATTTTATTGAGCGCGAATTATAGATTGTTATGAAAAATCTTTCACTCAGATTGGTAATGTTTGCTGAAAGGCCTCGGATATAGTAAATGTGATTAATACAATTAACCTTTGTCTTATTACGACTTACGCATGCGCTAATGAGTCACGATTTTTGTAGGAAATTAGCCGCTTAGAAAGTAATCGTGCATGAGATTTAAGTGTGAAAACATTGGCGTGATGCTAAAACAATTTGAAATATTTCGAAAATCATTTTTAATTGACGTCATTTGGACTTTAATTCAATTCGTCAACTTTTTTTATTATGAAATTTATTGACTATGTTGTATAACGCTCAATAGCGATTTATTCTATTCATATTTTAGGTTAAATATATTCTACATTGATAAGAGGTTTTGTACAGTGAGCAGGTTGTTTGTTTTTTTTCACATGTTGGTGCGATAATTTAAAATTTGTTTATAATTATTGTTTAGGTACGAGTTATTTATTGACTTTATATATAAACTCCCTTTGTATGTTGAATATTCTTTAGAATTATATTGAATTTCAAACTGTAAACATAAAACAAATATTATTTGAAATAAAACAACAAAATACAATATCTGTCAAAATATCTAAAGCATAAGGATTTATTAATATAATCCCAACAGCTACAATTGCCATGCATTTTATTGTGAGTATCATTTGAAGTTGGTATAAAACAACGTATGAAATAATACTGTTATTAAAAAGTGAATGTAGCGAGAAGTCTTTAAAAAGAAGCGCTAAAATAATTTTTAAACGAAAAGAATAATAAAATAATTTATAATCAAATGATTACTTTTTGATTGAAGTCAAGCTGTTTGAATTACAATTCAATTAATATTTCTAGTCAGATTTATACCAAATCATCAGCAGACCATCAAAAATATTATTTAAGGTCTACAGATGATTTGGCTTAAACACCAATTGAATTCGAGTAAATAAACAGCTCAACCCACAACAACTGAAAATTGGAAGAATATCTCAAATCGTAAATTTTCTAAATGCTTTAAATTTTTTTATATGCACACAAAAAACAAACAGTATGCTTTTTAAATTTTATCCAAAAATTTTGATAATTTTAAACTATCGTTAGATTGCCACTGTTTTATAAAATACACGAAGTTTGCTTATCGACTTTGACACTATAAAAGCTTTTTAACAACTGATCTATGCCCGAGGTTCACCATGCCGTAGCTTAGACAAGACTGACTTCTCTGTGCCTGGCAGTGTCGGCTTATATACCTGATGAGTGCTACGGTTATCGAACGTAGTAAAAAAATCCTCACCATGACAATAAGTTCGCTTGTGTAAGCCTGTGTTTTATTCAGCTATGTCATGTCTGTGGCTTATAGATGGCAGTAGCAAATTTATAATGTGAATGGCGAATCAACTAACCAATTTTACGTAAATTTTAGCCGCAATCCAATCAAGGACGTTAGCCTTTGTTTACAATTGCTACGAAGATTTTTCATACAAATTTCTTAAACAACCTAGTAGATTTTCGTTGCTGTTTCTAGAACTTTCTTGAATGTTCTGTTTCCCTTAGTTTGAATTTGAGTGCTCAAATTTGCATACACACGGTTGATTAATCTGTGCTTAATCATCGCTGTATTTTTGTGTTCGTTAAATTTGAATCTACATTTAAATTTTGTAACAATATATTGCAAAGAAATATAGAAAACTCTAATGTATCACTATAATCAATGATCAGCACACCAGGAATCCTATTTAAAATGTTTCGGACAGCCAGATGTATGGCGTTTAGAAATGATAAATTTATAAAAATATTTAGGATCAGATATTATATTAGATTTATATAGTTGTGATAAGTCGTGCAATGGCCGTAAGCCAGTCCTTTTATGCTCAATATAAATTTGTTTTCCTGTTTTTAGTATTACTAGATTATTCCATGGAAGACACTTATTATTGAGAATATTTTTTTTTTAAATGATGCAAAATAGAATAGATATTTGGAGATAATATCGTCGAAATCATTCCAAGATAATACGAATTCTAAATTCACATTAAGTAGTAGTGTCCGACCGAATGCGGACTTCGGTATATTTTTCAGACTGAAGTCGAACTCGATCTCGAAAAAGAACCTTTTCTCTATTAACTAGAATATTGGAAATTGAAATATTGCCAGATATCCAATTCTTTCAGAATAAAAAACATTACGAACTTTAGTCAAAATAATAATCATTTTGTTTTAGAACCATTAACAACCAATTAAGTCCGAAAAATAATTGCTGTACTTCGTCACATAACTAGTTGAAATTGATCAAATAAATCAAAAATTCAACAAATATAATTAAATATTAATCAAACCAAAAAAGTTTGTATTAACTTAAAACAAAAATTAGAAAGCAAAATGGGAGATGAGATAAACCCAACGACTAACAATGGGTTAATTAAGTGATAGTGAACTTTGAATATTGATAGCGGTGCAGTTGTGTTTGCTTTAAAAACGATTTGCTTCAAAAACAACGAATAATACCTTCCACAATACAAATAACTCTCGTATCCTTTTTCGAGTCATAATTTGTGTAAATAAAATTTTTTATCACATTCAACTGAGCCACCTAAACAGTGGCGGATGCATGGAAACACACATGAACACTGATGATGGGAGCTTTACCGACTCCTGAAAATCAACATTGTTTCTGTTCTGCCGTATTAGTTGGAATTAATTTTTCCTTTGCTTTGTCTCATATCTAATTCTTTCTAATTAAAAAATCGTTACGGTCTCTAACCAAATAATAATCACTTTGGATTACAACCACATTAAAAACTTATTTGTAAAAACAAAATTAAGAGCCATAGAAACCTTTATGTATAAAAAAAAACCTACATGTATAAATAATATTTAAAAAGTTTGGTGTTCGTCGAAAATGTTTTCGATCGCCGAACATCAACCAAACTTATGTTCTTGACGAACTCCAACACCGAAACTCTTCGAAGATTCGGTTGCACTCTAGCAAATAATTAAATTTTGTGTAATTAATGTGTTGGAAACAATAACTTCTAACACGCTTAGACTTATTTTTATTCAGAGTTAGACGATTGAAGTGTTACCGACATCAGGTTGACAATACGGGCAAAACGATAATGCCAGCTATGTCAAATTCATACCAATAACAGCTGTTTATATTGTTTACAATATTTACATTTGCATGTAAAATTTTTAGAACAAAAGTTATTCGAAAAACAATTCAGACGTAATAGTGTCATTGCGTTACATAAACTCACAAAAATCTATTGCTCGTGAACTGAACCATCTAAAAGTGAATAAAATCTTTACGTATCGCACCATAAATTGTTATAGTGATAGAGGAGCATTGGCGAAAGCTATATCTCATGAAATGGTTCGGAAAGTGAACGGTCGAAGCATCCGAGGGATATTCCAAAATGAGCTAAAGGTAAGTCCTAAGAAGTTACAAAAGGCACTCGATCTTACACCAAAGCTAAAAAGGTTAGACTCGAAAGAGCAAAAGAATTACTACACTTGCACGAACGTGGCGAATTTCCAAACATTTTGTTCTCTGATGAAAAAAAATCCTATTGAGCAGCAGTTCATAAACTCTCACGAAAATTTTAGAAACTTCGCCCACCCGAAGTAATTCTTCATCTCAATGTGTATCGTTTTCAATCGAGCCAACTCATGCAACTTATTACCGGGAAAATATTTTGGAAGCTGTTTTAGAGCATGTTCGTTCATGGTCGTTCTTAATGGACGTTCCAACAAGACGGTGCAGAGGTCTCAAAAAACTCGTGTGAACCAAGAATGATTAAAAAACTATGTTTCTCACTTCATTTCGTCCACACAATGGCTTTCGAATTCGCCAAATGCAAATCCGAAGGACTACTTCATCTGAGCCATTTTATAGAGCATGGTAAGCACTAAAAAATATGCCAGTCTGGATGGGCTGAAAAAAAACATTACAAGGGAATGGGAAAAAATACCGCAATATCATAAACGTGCCGCATGCAGTACAATTTTTAACCGGTTGAAGGCCGCAGTAAAGGCAAAATGTGGCCACTACACACTTTCTAATTTGAATCAATAAAAAAATTATTTTACACAAAAAAATATGGGAATTTGAATAGGTAGAGGTATTAGCGAACAGTAAAATTTCCATATTTAATTTAGGATAAACAGACATCCAATAGGTTATTAACAACAACGAAATCCAAAAGCTTATCAGATTCCTTGAAAGAGCCCCCACCTATTTAGTGATTGAATAACTGCATTTCAGAGACTTAATCCCACTTTAATTGAAGGAAAATATTCAAGACTTACAAATAACGACTTAAGCACGTTACTACTTACAAGTCATTGAATAAACAAAGCACAATAAAAATTAAATGTCTGCTCTCAGTAGTGAACTCGTGTTTTTAAAATTGTTATTGGGTTTTATGTATGATGCTTTGCACACTGCACAACAATTTTATTATATGCAAGAATCTTCTTTCCACTTTGCTTCACCAGAACTTGCATGCACTGCTGATCAGTAACTAGTAAGTAGTTATATGACCACTGCAAAGTAATGCAGAGGGTAGACAACTTGTGAGGAATAGTGTATTGTTCTCAATGAAAGATCATTACCAAATTTTTGCTGGAATATAAAACAAATGACAAGTTTTTTACAAAAACGTAAAACAATTGGGAAGCTTAAACGTTATAAATTTTTCAAACTAGTTTTAAACTCTAGAATTTTATAGTTTTTGAAGATAGGACGAATTTAATTAATTAACCACAACTTTTAGGATATTATTTTGAGAGTTGTCAAAGAAAGAATACATATATATTTTTGAAGTTTTTTAAAAGCATTTATGAAAGATAGTCATAAAAAAAGTCATTTTTCTATTAAAAAAAAACGAATTTACTAAGAAATTCATATTACTCAGTTATTGCCAGTTTATTATGCAAAATAATCGCTTTCGTATTGCTTAGGGACATTGCCATCGAGAAACTCTTCTTTCCTTAGGTAATATCCACCACAATGTGATAAAGATTATTGCCGCAATAATGGTTTTCAACCAGGCAACACTTCGTGTACTACTTACAGTGTTTGCTGGGAATTGGAAGATGTAAAATATAATATTTGTTTAACTTATTTTACTATTCTTTTATTCTTTTTTTTAGCATCTGACAACATATATTCCTCTCCTACTATTTACTCTCTTTACTGAAAGTACTGCTCTGCCTTTACCTGACTTGGATACATTTATTTCAACACCTGCTGATATTGATCTTCCCAATTATCAAACTCGTTCACTGACTGCAAGAAGTTCATTATTAAATCATCTAACACGTGGTTACTACTACATTGACAATGGGGAAATAACACCTGTCAATCACACGCCTGTTAATAAAAATGTTCCAGGTGGCCCAAGGCGTCAAGATCCCAGCGATACGTACATTTCTCGTAATAAAGTGGATGAGAATATTGTGAAATATACACCATTATTGCGCTACAATAACGCCCATGTGAAGCGCAAAAAGTTATTTGTTCCCAATTTCTTTGGCTAAATAATTTATTAAGTGCCAAAAAATTTACATGTTTTTTTCTCTTTTGTATCCTGTTGGATGAGTATTAAAGAAAATCCTCAGTTGCTGGTGAATGAAACTGGAAAAAAGTTTATTTATGCATATTTATAGTTGTCTGTATATTACGAAAATATGTTTAAGTGAAAAGCTGGTACGGAGTTCCAAAAAAAATTCAGATGTAAAAAAAATAGTTGCGGAAATTAGGGTTGGTAAATTTCTCAAAAGGAATTTCTGTTTGCTAGTACTGAGTTCCACAAGCGCCCTGAATTTTTTACATTTATTGACTATTAGAGAAATGTTAAAATAATAAGTGGAGACTTTCTTCCGGTAAGGTGATGCAAAAATTAATGAACAGACAATTGCTAAGTCACGGAATTTTTGACATTTTGTTTTCTTGTTCTTTGTAATTAATTTGAAATTGTTTTATTTATTACATATAATTTATAAAAATAAATAAATTTTTGTGTAAATACAACAACAGTTTTTCTCATCTAGAAATACATAAATGCATATTTCCAGAGCAGAATTTCCGTAACAACTCCGTACCAGACTTATTCATGTAAATGTTAAGATATTTAAGAGTAAGTACATTAGCTTATATTTAATTTAGTTATGTATCATTTTTTGAAATACAAAAAAAAAAGGATTTTACAAAAATAAAAAAGTCTGATTATTTTCTTTTGTAAAAATAATTCAGATTTTAATGTGAAAATTCAATTTCTGAAATTTCAATTTATTTATTTTTTTTGTTGTGAATTTTGGTGAAATTCAAATGTTTATTTGTGAAGTTTGTATTGTTCCATGATATTTTAATTCTTTAGTAATTTGTAATTTGTTATTTCTTAATAAAGTTCTGCTCTTTTATTTCCTTTATATTATTATTTTTAATTAAATACTTACAGATTGAGCGCATAATCTTTTCGTTTCGGACCGAATCTGACCATTGGCACGTCTGCAAGTTCATACGTGTTCATGTGTCCGGCAGTAATTTTATTTTCAGAAAATTATTTTTTTTTTAGAAGTTTAAATTTTTTAATTTCTATATTGTTCACGATATATTATTTTTTTTTATTAAAAATTTGTGCGGTAAAAATACTGTCAAAAATATCCTGTCCACACCAGCCAGGATTTTATGCAGATGTAATGGTATCTCTTTATGTTTCTTCTTACTCCAAATATGTCGATTTTTGACTTAGCGAACGAAGCTGTTAAGATCACAAGAGTAGCCAGTCTCTAGCAAATAAAAATTATTCTCATAAGATTTTGATTTTCGTAATGCAACTAAATAATTTGTAAAAGTGTTTCCGAGCGGATTTTTTTTCATAAAGAAATTGTTTGCAGTATTAACTACAGAACAAGTCGAATATTGGTAGCGCTTATTGAAAAAACATTACAATAGCTCACAATATTCGTGAGGAATTTTAAGTTGATATTTTAGGCGTATGTATGTATGAATATACAAATGTAAAAATTGATTTATTTATTCATTAAAGTGAATGCAAAATTAATTTTTCATTCGCTGTATTAGATACTCAATAGAAGAAAATAAAAAGCGGATATTCATTAAAACCAAAAACGACTGTACAGTAAAATCAAAATTTAACAATTGTTTGTTGGATTAAAATGTATGCATTTACTTGTGTTTATTATTAAAACGTGCTATTTGCCATCAACTTGTTAATTGTATAAATTCTTAACAACAATTCGTGTTCTTGTTGTTTATAAATAAGATTAATTTTTTTCTGCTAATAAAAAACATGCTGCGACTTTGTTCCTGTTTGTATTTTTCAAATAATTAAGCTTGAAAATATACCACAGTGTGTAATGATTCATATAACGCCTTAAATTAGGCAAAATTATTTTGATTTAACATTTGAAATTTTAACTTTTGAAAGTGTTTTTTTTTTTAAATCGAATGTTTATTAATTATCTGATTTAATAATTGTTTGTTAACCTGTATGTGCAAGTAATGAGTATGACTTAGCACAATTAGGAAAATGTTTTTAGTTGCTTTTTGCAATACCAATAACATCATGATCCGATAACTATGTTGCGTTTTGATCGCTTAGATGCAAAAATAGAAGAAATTAAAAATGTTATGATTATAATATTGTTTTAGGAAGATTTGGCCAGTTTTCTGCGATTAACAAAATTTGTCATCGCATGGCCGTGGAGCATTATTCATCATGTATATCGAAAAATTTTACTTTTGAGAGAGCATAATTTTAATTTCAAAGAAATCCGCCAACTGCTCACCCACTAACATGGTTAAAAATGGTTGCCAAATCAATAATTTCAGTTGATTAAGTGCTCAACTCAAAACCATGGATCTTAGTCCAATTGAAAGTTCGAGGGCTTTTTTAAAGGGAAAATTTCCAGTACATGAAAGAAGCCCAAAGATCACGGACGGACTTTGTGTGGAACAAAATCCCGGAAACAACTATACACAATTTGGTACACCGTATTCCACCTTGTATTGAAAGTGTAAAAAATAACAAACGGTTGTAGACGAAATATTAGAAATCCGATAGGTTGACTGATGACACAGCAGTTGATTTAAAATAATAGAGTATTAGCAAATTATTTGTTTTTGAAAATTAAATATTGTTTGTTCTGTCAACCTTCATTGATCCCCGATATACATTTGCTTAAAAATAATAAAAGGGCATTATATAGGCACATTCTGGATTTTCTTGAAGACGGTCGAATATCTTCAAGTTCTGGTAGTCAAAATTGCAAATGAACCGGATCAAATGCAACCAAAGATTCCGTAAGCAATAAACGTACATCTTTGAGAGACACGACGACTTTACTCTTGAATACGAATGAAAATTTCTTACTTTCCTTAATTACCTAAAATCCTGCTCATCCTTTAATTCGATAAACTATCGGGGAATATTTAGCGGCAAAAATTGCGTTTAGTGGCAAATGAGGACGATGGAAAGCAAATAAGTAAAAATACCAGATTAGTTCATCTGTAGCGAAGAAATATTTAGTCACACCACCGTCAGGTGTTCCGAGCCAGCGAATGTTTAATAGTGCGATGCATCGAAATATGTTGGAAGGAGAAATAGTTCAACACCTCATTTTGCAAAATGATGCGCTCAGAAAAGTTTCTTTCTACAAAATGATTCCTTCAGAAACTAATATACTACTTAAATTTATTTTATGAAGTTCAACTTTCATCTACTGAAGCGTTATTGCACTGTACAACAAATTTATTTTAATTTAATTTTTTTTTTTTGCAGAAAAGAAAAATCAATTGACTGATTCTGGTGGAGGGCACCAACCAAAATGAACGCGTATCTTGGATTCATTTTTGGGGGGTGCTACAGTCTTCATCCCCCTCAACATATTCCTACAGTGAATCGGCATAGGAAATCTTGTAATTATTATGCTGAAGGTATGAGATGTGCTTGACTTTTTTATGTAAAACAGCAGGAGGAGCATTTTTGCAGAAAATTTTCAAAAATGTCCTACAAAAATGTTTATCATAAGATTCAACTAAAGTTCAAGTTGAACGCTAGAATTAAGTCAAAACTTTATTTATGGTTTTCAGTCCGCTATACCACCGTTTAAGGAGAGTTTTTTTGCACTTTATTAAAAATCAAACACAAGAAGACTTAGAAGGTCAAAATGCTTCACAAAAATGCTTCTCGCTCGTAGCATTTTACATTAAAGTTTTAAATACATCTTATACCTTAAGCATACGGGCTACAAGATTCCCTATGCCGGTTGTAGTTGTTTATATAATTAAAATATTAATTTTACATTTAAAACAACTATCTTTATTGAAATTATATTTTTGAATGAAAACTTTTGAAAGACAATTTAGACAATACATAAATATCAAACTTAATCGATTAAAAATAAATAATATAATTATAAACATAGGTAACAATTAAATACATATGTAGCAAGATGCTACACTGGTTCAATATAACCCACTCCACAATGAATCCCAGATGTAAACTTTCCAAATGTCCATACGCGTATATATTTTTGGGTGCCCTCTACCAGAATCAGTCGTTTTTTCTTGTATTGTTTAAGACCATTCTTACCTCACGGAAGTTATCGTAAATATATAAACGCTTTTTATCCCAAACGTGGCAACTTATATCTAGTTATTAAATTTTTGAATTTTATCGGTCTTTTTTTCAATATTATTATTATGGAATAATTCAATATTGCCATCCCTGTATCCTAATGAATTGTGAATTATTGATAGTGAATTATCTCTTTAACAAAACTTAACAAAAGTATTTTAACGAACCTTGTGGTCATATGAATGATAATTTGGTTTTTGATAGGACACTTACATTACAGTCGCCTAGTACTCAAGAAGACCACAAGGATTCATCTAAAAATACTAAATCTTTGCTTTGTAACTAAAAATTGAAATAAAACCTTACCAATGTAAGTTCGTTCTAAGAGAAATAGTGTTTTTTATTTTCCTCCCATAATCCAGGTTTTCTGCGAATTTTCGTGTTCGAGTCGCCATTTTATTCTTAATTATAATTTTCCTCCAAGGGCCTCGGTAATCAATTCAATTCCGATTGATTAAATCCTTGACTCCTTTCGCCAAATTATCAGTTCCCGATAGTTGGCCTTTAATCAATTTCTTTGAAGAAAGAAAATTTAACTTTTTTATTGTTAGTTGCAAGAAAAGTTTAATAGAGCAATATATTTTACTAAAAGAATATTTTTATTTTAAGTAAAAATAAAAGCTGTTTGAACAAAAATTATAAATTATAAATTATAAATTATAAATTATAAATTATAAATTAATATTAATATTTTTTTATGCATTTGTTAGTGTTTACACATTACGTATTTTTTTTGCACATTGCTATTTGCGAAATATACATAAAAGTTTGGCGAATACGAATATCAAAAATAGGCGATTATTTTTGAATACGAATACAAGCATTCCACACATCACTAGTAGGGAACTTAGAGAAACTTCCCAAAAATACTACTCGTGTATTATTAACTTGAATAATGACTTATTAGCAAATGAAAAAAATTAATTTGACTATTTTAAAAGGATCAGTGACCCCAATTGTTTGTAAAATAATATTTTCATTCTTCTTTTGCAATTATATTCGAACAAAAAGCCGTTCCCATTAGAATATTTAATACGTTATGCAAATTAATTTGAATGTTAATTGAAATAAATTTAAGTGGAGACTAATTAAAATTATATGATTTTACAGCTGCTTTTTAAATGAAAAAGGAATAGGTCCATATCAAGTTCGGCCTGATTAAGCGATACAATTTGTTAGATTTAAAAGGTTGACGTATCTTAAGTAACGGTTTTAATTTAATGACTTCAATTAATTTAATTATACAAATTCAGACATTAGTACAGCATTTCTCTTTACACGTTCCAAAAAGAGAAGCTATTATTGCCGTATTCAAAATATTTCATGAAAATCTTCTGCTGTACTTTTTGAAAATTTTGCACAATTCAAAGGTTTTATTCATCAATAAGTCTATTAATTTGAGCAATTTCTATTACAAGTGTCATCTGTTGAATAGATGAATGCCATTGGAGTCCAATAAGAAATTTCTTAAAGACAATCTTCCAATCTTATAAATAATTGTAATAAAAATATTTAAGAGACTCTCATTGTAAGAGAAATATAACAACAGGAGTCTATTATTTTGAACAGCACTGTATGTATTAAAGTTCAGCAGAGTTGCGAATGGTCTCTTAACCTTTTCTGCGCTAATCAGATGAAAAAGTTTAGATTTCATTTGTAATTTGAGATAATTTCTTCAAAGTTGTCAAAATATTGCATACATTTCGAATGCATTAACTAACAGTCATATAAAAAAATTGGCTTTTAGTGTTTTTTGTTGTTGTAGCTAAATTGTATTAAAAATTATTAAATTTTTATTAGTCGTTAATAAATACGTACATTCTATTTAGGAACAACATATTTCTTTAACAATGATTTTGTTTTTTCCACATGAATAAAATAATGAATAAAATGCGTGGGAATTTTCATAGGGGAAACTTTTTTTGGCGTGCGTGTAGGTATTTTATAAATAAATCTACTGGCAACACTGATTGGAGGAGCCATTTGAGCTGCAATACCTTAAACCAATGTTTTTATTAGGAATGCACTGATATACTCGTACCTTTTAGCCATCGTATCGACTATGGATTGGATGGTTGCCCTCTACACGTAGGCATTCAAGTAGAATCTAGATGATTCCTTTTTGAAAGGACCGCTTATAACCGTATCTAAGTACTCGGATACGATGATTGGTACTAGATCCA
Source organism: Gymnocheta viridis (assembly GCA_956483585.1). Classification (NCBI taxonomy): domain Eukaryota; kingdom Metazoa; phylum Arthropoda; class Insecta; order Diptera; family Tachinidae; genus Gymnocheta; species Gymnocheta viridis. The sequence goes on from OY101443.1 coordinate 74,182,964, forward strand.
TTCCGTCGCATTGAGATATCTGATAAAATCAATCCCTATCTCTGATAAATCTGAAAGATCCTTTAGTACATGACTGCCTAAAAATGTGTGTCTCGAGAGATGCAAAGCTGGACATTGGCAAATAAAGAGTGGAAGATTTTCTCTTCTTTGCTTTCTTCTCGACAAATACGGCAGAACTCGTTCTAGGACAGGCCGATCCTACTAGCATGTCTGCCAACCGTTTAGTGCCCCGTCACGACTGCGACCAGCCTTGAGATGTCCTTGCGGTTTCTACGTGCTAATTGTATTGAGCGCTTATAATTATAGCAAGGCCACATTTCCCTAGCAATCTTGCACGTGTCTATATAGCGCCATCTGCATTCAGCCTGAAGATGCAGTTTCTAATAGCGCCACACGGAGTGGCTACCGTTTCAGCGTTGAAGGCATTCAGAGCAGAGCCAGCCCTAGCCAGCTCGTCCGCCTGATCGACTACGGATACTTCGAAAAAATATGTCTACGATAACGATAGGCGTATTGAATTCCAGGTAAAATTAACAATAAACAGGTAAAATAATTTATAAGTATATAAAATTAATATTAATAACAGTTTTGTTTAAAGAAAAAAGTATTCTAAAATTTTGCGGAGAAATGCGCAAATCTGTACCCGTTTACTTTGTCAACGAGAGGGGTGAGAGAAATTAAAAAGAGTACACATATTCATGTACATTAAGGTGCATCTCCAAAAAAAAAGTTCGCCGTACACCACCGTATAAAAAGTATTGTTACAAGGCAGTTTCGAAAAAAAATTTGCCGAACGTAGGGGCAGCCAAAATACATTTTTCGTTCTATCTTCGACATTTACAGTCGTATCTTAAAGTGTGATATATCGATGTTATTTCCTTAAGGATACTAATGTTTTGTTTTAGAAGTCATTGACCTTAAACGTTCCATTCTAGTATTTACCATCAGATCTCACCCTTAATATCACAAAATCAAAGCTAGCGAAAAATCAATGAACGAAGTATTTCGATAATTCCAGCAGAACTATTCTAAAAAATTGTTTATGTGTTTTTTTACCGAACGTAGTGGTTGCCTTTTTAAATTTTGGGGAAGTGCGCTCAATATATTAGTAAAAATTTTAGATTTATCAGTATACCAATTAGTCAGTTAGTCGATTAATCAAGAATTCTGATTAAACGAAATGCTGTTAATATAAAACATAGTGCTCCTTTAATGCAACATATGCACATTTATGGTTTAAGATTTATTGTCGAATCGTTCTTCGTCTTGTGTAAAAAATTCGTGCAAATACATATTGTTTACTCACCTATTGAAGACAGAATACTTTTTGAAAAAGAGTAAATTAAGAACTTTAACTTTAAACGAGTTTTTTATACGACTGCGGTGCAACAATGCAAAATGCATATGTATGCATTTTAAATTTTAAATAATTTATGCACATTAATGAAACAAAATGAAATAACTCATACATTTAAATAAAATGTAGGGCAGTCATTCAAAATTATGATTAATCAATAGTCATGATTTTTAATGATCAAACACTAATTCGAATAATCCAAATAATCATTTAACCAGCAGTTATTTAAAATCAGCAAAATTGATAGTCCAACATTTTTGGTTTATACTGGAGTTTTATGGCTCAAATCAAAATAGAGGAAAATGCTACTGCGGAATTCTAATCAACTGAAATTTTTGGTGTGTTTGTGTGTGAAGTTAAATACCATAATTTATGTATTCAAGTAAATTTTCAACAAACTTCAAAATCTATTACATTTTATATTTTTTTTTTAATATTTACACGTGATAATAAAATTATGAAACTTTTTTGAAAAATTATGAATTATTTTTTTGATATTTTCATAATGTCAAACACCTTTTAATTAATAATCTAAATTATGTTCCATATGCAATTATAACTCATTTAAATTTTTACGACTGGTTTGCCTTAATTTATATCTTTATAAAATCATTTAACACAAGACAAAGACAACTTCTCCAAATCTTTCCTAAAAGTAGAAGAAATAAACTGGTGATTTGACTTTAAACGATTTTGAGATTTAATATTTCAAGTTATTTTACTTTCAATTTGTTTCAACAAACAGTATTAAGAATTTTGTATAAATTATTGAAAACTCAAAAGAGATAATAAAAAGTCTATAGATTTAAATTCTATTTCTTTAAAAGCTGGTTTGAACTTAAAATAAATTTAAAACGAAAATATTGTTATCAGATATTAAAATGATTTTTTTTTTGTTTTTACGTAAACAAACTCAAAATAATTGCACGAGTTTCAAAATGATTATATTTGTTTTTACGTAAACAAACTCAAAATAATTCCACGAGTTTCAAATCGTTCACAGGGAGAATAGTGTGCAAATATTTTTAAACAACTGTGCTCTTCGAATACAAAATTTAATTTAGTTTTACTTGTAACAACTTAAAGCAAATAAAAAATCATTAACTGAATACCACGAAAGTATTTAAAAAATTTCGTTTATCAATTAAATTTACAAAAAATTGTCATAATAGGAATCAAATTTTTTTATTGAATCTTGACTTTTTTCCATAAAACACTATACAAAAATTCTTATCACAAAAATAATTGAAATTTTAATTTCACTCGATTTCTTTATTCATTAAATAAAATCTTATTTTTAATATTTAAATGTTTATTCGCTTTGTTAAAATATGTATTTCTTAGAAAAAAAAACGTTTTCTGTTAATTTTACTTAAAGTAAGTACATTAGGGTGGGCCGATTTGTAAGGACAAAAATTTGTCGATATTGTACCATTAATTTTTCGATAGCTTTTGGCATGACGAAAAAAAGTTCCACTACGACATATCAAAAAAATCATTTTCGAGGCGAACAAATTTGATTTTTTTTACTTTTTCCCAACTTAAATTTTTAAGGTAAACAAATTCTCATTGGTTTTTTAAAAGTTTTTGTATAAGATAAGAGGTTTGAAACATTTCAAAAATATGGTTTAAGGTCTACTGAAGATTTTGCATTAGCACCAATGAAATGCATGTATATAGACTAGCTAAAAACCCTCAACAAACTCGTGATATACGAAAAATGCAAGTATTCGTGAGCCGCTGTCTTCGCAAGATTCTAGGTAAATTGTGGACGAAAATTATATCTAATCATACACTCTGGGAAAGAACTTGCCTACAAATCTTATCGATTGAAATAAGGAGACAAAAATGGCGTTAGATCGGCCACAACCTTAGAAGGAAGACAAATGACATCACTAGAACTGCCACAAACTGGAACCCGCAACGGAATAGAAGAAGGGGACGGCCAGCTCCTATATGAGAAGACAGATTGAGACCGAAATAAATACATATCAGGGGAAAGAAGTGAGAAGTGAAGGCGTTAGGACAAAATAGATCGATACTCAAATATTTTATTGAGGCCCTATGCTACTTGTAGTAACGGAGGGAACTTTTATATATTAGAAATATTGAATATTTGTATCTCTTGTTCATCACACCCAGATCGTCAACAGTTAACCATTCAAACTAAAAATTGCTTATTTGTAATTAAATTATGACTGGGTGAGAATCGAATCATGCAACAAAAAGCAAAAAAAAAAACAACAACAAAAACAAAATCGGTAAAAAAAATCTGTTTTATTTGAAAAACAATTACGAAGTTTAATATTTAAGTACAGCTGTGAATTTTTAATTAAGTGCACATAAAAAATTAACTATCAAAATATGAATGGAAAAATACAGATTATTATTACACACCATAATTATAAGAATGATTTTAATCATATTATTATTATTATGTAGAAACATAATATAAAAAGATTTCATCATATTATATTTACATCAAGCAAAATATGGACTATATTTAAAACGCATATGATATTTTTAATTAATGTTATTAATATATTTATACTTCATTATAATATGATTAGATGTGACTAACATGCGGTAGCAACAAGCAATATGTTGGTCATGAGATACAAAAATATTGTTATATTAGACAAAAATTTAACATTTCGAATATTTCTATAGAACAATCTACTCGTAGGTATGTTACTTTTAGATGGTTGTTAACTCAACCATTTTTTTCTTTGTGTGTACATTCCTGTCTTGAATTATTTTGCCTTTTATGTATACATATTTAAAAATAGAAAATAATAATAAAGTAGCTAAAGTACATATATATATTGAATTCTAGTGCCGATAATGACGTATCTGTGAAATGTCATTATTAATCATAACATCTTCCACGTAATTGTTACACTAAGTGTGAAAAAATAATTACTCACATCTCTCTCACCTGTTTGATGTACAGCATTAACAAAATATTGTTAGCTTCATACAAGGAATAATAAAAAATGTGCGAATATAATTTTCTTGGAATTTCCTTGATTATCCATCCCTTTCAAATTTGAGGGTGTTAATAAGTGACGAATACTGGCAGGTGTACAAAGTTTTTCTCTTTTCAATACAACAATATATTGATACGAAATGTTATTCCCCAACAAACACGCAGAATTTATCAAAATTTTTCTCAAATGTTAAACGTTATGTTTGAGAAACATAACATTCTCAATATATATTTAATATTATGAAGAAAAAAACGTCATCACAGAAAATTTTTAAATTGCTCTGCCTAAAATCTTTTTCAAATGCAAATTAGTATGCATCATATACATACATGTACATCCATCAAAAAGTTTGATAGAAAAGTAATGAGTTAAAATGCTAACAAGCATTTGAAATACATACTTTTCACTTCTTCTAATTTATTTATACCCATCATTTCAATGCATTGACATGACAATGTCATTGAAGGCAACTTCTGAACACCATGGCTTACAAATAACGACTTAAAAATGTCATTACTTAGCAGTCATTGAATAAACAACACTCAATAAAAAGTACTAGTATTCCAGCAATTAAATATTAAGCATTCACATAAATATATGCAATAAAATGCAAAAACATGAAGCTGATACATGCATGTGCAATAAGTGTGCATGTATTAGTAGCAATTTTAAACGCTTATAGCTCCCAAAATACTGAACCGATATCAACATAATATAGATTGTGCACATTTGTGAATAAATATCTTCAAAATGATATAAGTTTTGTCAAAACCGTAAAATGAACGTAAAAGGGATCTAAAAAAACCTGTTTGCCTATTAATTATATAGATATGTCTGCTGTAAATACCGAACTCGTGATTATAAAGGATGTTGAGCCTTAATGTTTTTTATGGCAACGACTAAATTAAAGTCAAGTTTATTTTTAATTTAGTGTAACTAACTAATTATTAAATTTAACTAAAAGAAAATAGTGGACTGGATTTAAAGGTTCCTGTAATTGTTAGGAAAACACGTCTTGTTCGGTAAGTATATATTCACAAACTGTTTTATTTTATTATATATTTTGTAATATTCATGTTATTTCTCTTCTTTTCAGGTATACAGTTATAGTTAACGAAAGAACATATTCAGGAATTTATAATTATTAGTGTAAGTAGTTAAGGTCATTTGAGTTCATTTAATCAAGAGTATGTTAATTAAGTTTTTTTTACATTATAGCTGTTACAAGTAAATCTTAAGCAGTTTAATAAAGGAATTCATTCATAAAAATTTCTAACAATATAATTTTTTAAATTACTGGTAATATTAAAGATTCAAGCAGAAGTATGTAATAAAACTAATATTGTGGAGAAAACCTCAGTTGGTCTAAAAACTCCAAGCTCCAACAAACGACTTATTGTGTTTGATGATAAGTATTTTACTTACTGGTCACAACACAATTGCACAACTCTTTAATTACACTTTAATAACTTTTATTAGCGATAACACGCAATTTAAAAAAAAGCATTATTCTTCGCCAAGGGCTAAACTGCTGACCCTCTGTGTGATAAGCACACGATGTACTATTAAGTCACACAAAGAATAATTTACTTACATATTTATTTACTAGGAAGAAGTTATATAAGTACTGCTCAAGAAATGCAGACGGTATGTAGTTTCCAGGGAAACTATACATATTATTCTGAACAGAAGTCGTTACTAAGTTTTTTTTTATATTTTACTTTTGAGAAACCCCAGCTGATATACTTTGTATATAATAAGTAAAAATAATTTTAATATTTCTAATTAACAACTTGTTTTTTTTTTGTTTCAGATCACTATTAGTATCTTCTTAAAAGTTTTCAAACGCCAAAGATATATGATGTATATGACCCAATGTCTGTTAAAATCTTATTATAGGGTACGCCATCTACCGTTTTTTTCTCAACTAGTGCTTATTTCGTGAATGGTAACACTTAGATCATGTCTGATTTGACAGATAATTAGTTTTCTCCTTCCGCTGAACGAATATGGTTGTGTATACGCTTGAACAACGCTGGGAAATATTGCCTGCGATCGACTTACAAAAGATGCCGATTTTGCCAAAAAAATCATCTTTTCAGATGAAGCTCATTTTGATCTTGGCGGGTATGTAAACAAACAAAATTGTTGCATTTGGTGCACAGAAACCCCGCACGCATACATTGAAAAGCCGACGCATCCAAAAAGAGTCACTGTTTGGTGCGGATTTTGGTCCAGAGGCGTACCTTTATTTATATAAAAATAATATAAATACAAAAATAAAAATAAAATAAAATCTTATTGCCGATGATAAATTAATATTAATTTAAACAAGAAGTATTTCACATATGTTTCTTAAGAAAGTCTTACTTTGACATGCGATAATTTTACGAGTGGAGCTGAAAACCCCGAAACGACGTGTATTTTCTATAAGTGTGAGCTATCAGAGTGTAAATTGTCATTGAAATTGGAGAACATTAAATTGAAAATCGAAAAAAGTGATTTGAAAGTTTTTTGTAAACAACACATAAGTATAGAAGATCCACTCCTTTATTGAATCTACTGGGTGGCTGCGTGAGAATATCGGCAGCCGGATATGGCCCTTGGAAGACGGGGCAACATGGTAGCACAACGGGAACTACTTGATGGACCCTCGTGAGCGGCACTTGACCACGACTGCCAATGGTACCTCTCTTAATCTAACTACCCAGAGAATAAGACATCGATCCCATTATTGTCTCACGATAAAAATATCTGGAAATAATCTTTAAAATAATCCTAAGTTTAAATATAATCGTGGGCTATTGGGGGATTACTTTTTCTTCCCCCTTTATCGGCCTTTGAATTAAGGGGCATGCTCGATTTTTGCTTATGGTAGTGTTATAGAGCATATTAATAGCTTTAAAACAAAGAAAAGAATGGGCTTCGTAGCCGCAATACAACCGAAGGTATTGAATTTTGAAGGTGCAAGATTGTTGCGACTTGGATATTTTGGGAGAAATTGTTACCTCCCCTATTTTCAGGCCATGAGTCACATATTTGTGTATGTGCATAAAGTGTTTATCTTAAATGCCTAAATGGGTCTAACAAATAGAGAGCAAATTATAAAACTTTGAACGTTTGTGCTTTAGTTTGTTGGGTAGTCAAATTTAATGTTTAGTAATATCATAAATAAACGATTAAACACTAATGCAATTATTTTTATAATTATTAAAATTCAACCTTTGAAACAATGGACTTTTTTGTTGTTTTATAATACAATTCATGTTTTCATTACCAGTAAGTATCATTCTTCATTATTCCTTATGTCCAGTTGAGATATTTAAGGGTTTACAATTCAATATAATGTTAAAATGAAAAATATCATAACTTTTTATACGTATAATTAAATTAATTAAATTTTAACTTACATCACTTTCAAGATTATGAACGCATTTATAAATAAAAAAGTGTTAATTGAAACAAAAATTCAGAAAATCAAAACAATCAAAATCATGATCAATTAATCAAATTTATGCATCTAAATCGCGTATCGATAACGAAATTAACAAACATTTCTTAAATTTATTCTAAAAAGTATATGAATGGTAATTTAGATAAACTTGGATATCAGTAGGTGAAGTGCTAGAATCTTGGGATATTTTCTGTGAAGAGGTGCAGCTTAAACAGGAATGGCGCTTTCATTTGTTAAATATTTTTACTGTACCATGTATGCATTCTTTTTCAGTTTTGATCCTGATTTACAAAAATAGAGATTTTCGCCAGCTCTAAAGTTTTTTCTAATATCATAAATTTTGTCCGAGTTTTCGCTCTGTGGGTGTAAGGGTTTTTTTCGAGACGTAGCCTTAATATGCTATTAAAGTGATTGTAAACAAATTTTGATGGGTTTTCAGATTGTAAAAACGTTTTCATTTAATATCTTTATTATCCTGCGATTTAGGATATGTTTTTAATTTTTGCAATTTTTTTCTTTAGTTTTCTTAGTTAATGTACAGTAGTTAGGAACGTATCAAATAAAAATATTAAGAACTCGAATCAAAAGTTATGCCCATCAAAACATTATTAATATTAAATTTTTATCATTCAAATTGCTATAAGACGTTTAACTATTTAAATCGTCTGAAGGAAAATATGAGGATAGAGGATTTCGAATATTACAATTTTTAGAGTATTGTTATTCATCAGGAGTCAAAGACAAATTTTCGAATCCCTTTCTCTCCTTTATTTGCCAACCGGGTTTCTTCATTCTTTTACCAAATGGTAGACATTTTTGAGCTTTAGTGACCCGGCTAAATATTATATGATTCGTTTCAGTATTAAAGGAATAAAAGGCTCCTAAAGTTGATACCACTAAAAATACCAAAAATACACACGTACATTTACTTGTGTTCGTATTGGTTCAAGTAAGAACATAAGCCAGGCAATTAGAGTATTTAAGAGTACATACATATGTATGTCTATGAGTAATAAGATTCTTTCTCTTCAAATGAATGAAGTTGAAAAATCAAAACGAAAGAGAATTAAAAGAGATGAGAATTAAATATGGATGTACATATTCATTACGCAATAATGATAGAAATATTTCTATCATTCTTGTTCATTACGTACTTTGTTACTTTTAAGCAAAAACTTAATAAAATAAATGTGCGTGCTTGTATGCAATTTTATTCTGTTTATTCCCTGCAGATAATATTAGACTACGTGGTTCATTATAGCTGAAACAGACTAGTTACAACACGCTTCTATTTAATGCAGTCATGGACTATGTCATTTTCAAGCAAGAACTTTTTGCTATACGACAATTGTACGTGCTTTCACGATCGTACTAGTGGCGAATAAACTACTTAAAAGTGGTCCATATATTAATGACATGGAGTTGTTTTTGCGTTAGTCTTATGTAATGCAAACCTGGGCTATATGGTCCAGCCCTAGGACATCGAAACGTTAAAAAGTCCACGTATGCATTTGGACTAGTTTTGGACCAGTCGCGGGTGATTTGCGGACTAATCTAAATACGCATGTATGGACTAGTCGGGTTTTTTGCAGGTTTGTTTTTTCCAGGGGGGAATTAGTAATTATGTAGTTTTTTCACTTGAAATGAATGCAACTAAAATAGGTATACATTTAAGCCACCTCTAGATTAATTTAATTTATATAATTTTTAAAGATAATTGATAATAATAGGAAATAACTAATTATTGACATAATAAAACGCATGTTTGATCAAAATACTTGGGATAGTTGTCTTCTTCGAAAGTCCATTGATTTCAGGGACCAACCTGTTAACAGATGTCCTCCAATTTTGTTCTAATATATTTCTAAGCCAATAGCGGTCTATATGTTTATTATTAGCAATAGATTTTTATGCTGCTTTCGATTAACACTTCTTTGACTAATAAATTAATAGAAAAACAAATTATTGCGTTTTTTTTTTAACTTAAACATTCTGACGGATCGTCATATTGGATGTTTGCCATTCGAAAAAAAAAACTTAGCTCTGGGATGTCTCCAGACATAAAACAGCCAGTTCAAAAGAAAAATGATAAGAAATCACACATTTACGTTTTAAAATCTGTAGGGCAAAGTGTGGCCGGCCGATTGCAAATTAAATGATAAGAAATATGTAACTAATCTAATTTAATTGAAACTTTTTTAATGACGAATAGCTAAAGCTTCAAAATAGTGTCTGCAGCAAAGTTTAATTTAAGCACTCACATATCAAAATCGATCAGTTCTGAAGTTTTTATATTTTATGATCACTTTTAAATACATACTTTCGGAAGGCGGTTTCTTATTGCAACTTAAATTTAAAAAATATCCCATATTCACGGCACTTTTATCCCGACGCAACGTGTTTACATCGACACAGCTTTACTTTAAATTATTTTTTCTAAGGAAATTTTAAAAAAAGTATTAAAATGCTTTGAATAAGTTTATTCGAATAAAAGCTATTTGAACAAACATTTTTTCATATAAGCTTAAAAAATATTAAAACTATTATGGCGTTTTCTTTTCCAAAAAAATAAAGCAAAATTTTTGACTTCTTTATTGAAAATTTGCAATAAAATAATTTTTTGAAATATTGAGTTCACTAGCAATTATTGTATCATCACTTACGAGGCAAAATTTTTGTCTTAAGACAAATTTGAATATCTTTTTTTTTTTGATATTAAGTAAAAGAAATGTTACATTCTTTTTAGAAAAGAAAACGGCATTAGATACAAGTTTACAGTTTGCATGATTACAATTTTTTTAATTGAATGAATTTTTTTTTCATCAAAAATTTTAAATCAAAACTACTCGATTACCATTATATTTCAACAAGCTATTACAAATTATTTGAATGAAATCTTTGACAATAAAATTATACGCCTTAAAATTTGACGAATTATTATTATTATTGTTAATCGAATATAATAATTCACAAAGAACTCTTCAAATAATATGCAAATGTACGAAAAATTGTACAACTATAGTTATACAAATAAATTTACAAAATTAGCTCGAATGAAAATTATTCGAATAAACCTACCCGGATAGAAATTATTCGCATAAAATATCGCGAATAAATTATTCGCATTAAGTTTATTACAATAAAATGAACCGTTTATTTTAAAAGTGATCTACCGTCATCAAAAAAATAATGTTAAACATTTCAGTTATTAAATTTGTAAGTTATTTTTTACTTTAAGATGAAGTATAAAGAAAATATTAAATATGTGGGTGTATTTTGCATTGTTAAATTTAATAAATTAAGAATAAAGTTTCTTGTACAAAAACTATTATAATGAAATTGTTCGAACAAAATTATTGGAGTAAAAATTATTCAAACAAAACTATTAAACAAAAACTATTAGTATAAAATTATTCTAATGAAAATTTTAAGTCCAGAAAGACTGCATGCGAAACAACTATTCCTAAGAAAAATAACAATTTATAATTCGCTTTCAAGTTAAGTTAATTAAGTGTATTTGGCATCGACGCACGGTGGTTAATTCCAGCCTAAAAGCTACAACTTTTTTATTTCTTCATAAACATTTTTTTAATTTAGTATTTGTATTTTTGTTTAACATAACCGATCGATCTATAAATATTTCGATGTTTTAGTACAGGGTTTGGCCAAAAATTTATGGTTGTTCTAAGAGTATACACAAAAAATGCCATGTTAGTAAAGATCAACATAAGTAACACTGGTCATTCAAATTTTGAAATACATTTACAGTGTTTGGCCAAACAAGCATGGACGTTTTAAAACTAACGAAAAAAATTTAGGTTATTGATGTAAATACCTGAAATTTTGTATGCAATTTAAGAACAAAATACTTGATACATCGCAAAAAATATTACAAATTGCATACCGGCTTTGGCCAAACAAACGTTGACGTAATAAAAATATCGAAAGAAGTACATATGTAATTTATGCAGATGGCTTTAATTAGGTTTATAACCAAAAAAACATAAATTATCCATTGAAAAATATTCCACATACAAATACATGGTTTAGCCAAGTAAGCATGGACGTAAATAACTCTCAAACTTACATAATTTTTTAAATTGACAAAAAACAATACACATTAAGTACTTTTTATAGATTTATTTTTATTTCGTCTTCTTTTTAATTTTTTTAGTGTTTTTCTATATATTTCAGTATTATTGATATCTCATCCCAGTTTCTATTTCGATTAATATGAAATATTTCAAAAGGTTCGCCATTTGTAAAAGATGAAGGCAATAAAATCTTTCTGGTTATTGGAATAACACGTAATTGCAGCTGAAACTCATAGTACTTACTTTAGATACTTTACAATGTTAAATGTAATTTACACTTAACCTCTTTTAATTTTTTCTGACCTTTAAAAGTTTTGTTTTGCTTACTATCTATAGATTTATAACTAGATCCCAATCACTTCTCTTTTATAAAAAAAACTTTGTAATAACAACCTAAAACTGTTTTTTAACAACATGTGCTAATTTGCAAAAAAAAAATAAAAAATCACAGCCTACTTCGATTCATAATCAAAAAAATCACATTTTTCATGTGAAGAAAAAACCTTTGACAATGATACTGTATATTTTGAAGTGTCAGGTAAAATGTACCATCAAAATTTTATAAAGTTAAAAAAAATTGGCTGGAATTTACCACCGTGCGACGTAAAAGGTACTCTCATAGACTAGTTTATATTGTGCTAGACTATTAATTAACATCAGGATCTCAAATTCGATTCCTATCCGAAACCTGGATTTTTCTCCAGACAAGCCAAAAGAGGTTTCAAAGTTAAAAAATACAAGAGATAACTACAAGCAAAAATAGAGTTGTGGAATAGCCCACGTAAAATGGTAATGACCCTGATAACTAAACAAACTTTAACAGAATATCATAAATTATGCTGTGCACAAAAATGTAATTGAAATTTTAATAAATTACTTGGAAAATTATTCTAAATCAAAAAAAATACTCATCGAAAACAAAACCGCATTTACGCATAATTTTGTTATTTATGTTAGAAAAAATCGCAAAAAAATGTCATTGAAATGAATGTGTTTTTTTTTGCACACATTTGAAAAAAAATAAAGTTCAAACTAAATAGGTTTTAGAAGAAAACAATTTTTTTTAATGCTTTAAAATTGGATGTGCTCATTGGATTTTTCGTTTCCAATAAAGAAGATGAATTTGAGAATATTAGAAAACAAAAAGTCGTTTTGACTTTAGTTAAGTAAGTGGAAAAAAACAAAATAATATTCTTTCATGCACACACACAAAATTCTTTTCAAATCGGGCTCAATTAAAGGTGGTTTGTTTGAGTTTGAATTATTTATGTGGATGTATTATTGGTGGTGTTGGATACACGCAAGGCGGACCATGAAGCGATAATCGATAAATTCCCATCAAAGAAATATTAAGCATGGTACGCAGTTTCGCCTGAATTTCAGACTGCCATTAGAATTATGTATCAAAAAATAAACACCTGAAATTTTTTTCATGCTGGCTACTACGCAGCTGAAAAGAAAAGACAAATAATGTTTAAAAAAACAAGTATTATGTCTTATAAACAATAGCCAGCTTATAAGACCTTGTGAAACTGCACAAAAACTCGTAAAAAATATGTAGTCTTGCCATAACTGAAGCACAATAATTTAAGTCTTAATCATCGTTCCCAGTTTTATTTTATACCTCATCCCCAAATTGTAATTTTTTATTCAACGAATTCCCCAAAATAGCTAATTTCTTATCCCCAAAAATCTGAGAAGAATTTCCAAGCTTATAAACCGAAAGCAAATAACAGAAAGCTTTACCAAATTTAAAATTTTTCAATCACAACAGATAGATTCTTCTGGAATATTTAACATTTATTTGTAAAAATTCTTTAAACAATATAAAACTTTTTTTCTTAACAAAATTTCATTTGTTAATTTATAAATTGGAACTTAAGCTTTTAAATTCTTATCACAAATACTAATCAATAGATCGAAATAATGATAATAATCTCATTCCACATATACTTAAAATTTAAATAATATTATGTCAAAGGAAATATAATTCAATCAATTTGTGTAATATTATTAAAAGTAGTTTATGTACGTATTAATTTCTATCATTTCAAAAACTTCAGAATCAAAATCTTCTGATTCATCAGCCAAAGCAATCTTGTTGCACATGTTGTTTGTATTAAAAAGTGTTAGAGTTTGAGAAGATGGAATAAATTCGGCACAGCAAACTGAATTATTTTTAAAATGTATATTTATTCTAAGAAGAGCTTCTAATAAGTCATATTGTATTCTGTTGCGAATTTTTGCAATGTTAGATGTAATCAAGCAGAAAAATATGATTTTTCAATATGTACATGAATTTGAATACAAAAAAGAAAAACTAAATAACAAGGTTTATAACAATAATATATTATCCCCAAAAATCCCCAGCGAAAAAAGGTCTAAAAATCCCCTTGGGATTATCGCGAAATTTTTATCCCCAATCACAAAAAAACCCCTATTTGGGGACAAACCCTCAAAAATAAGAACGCTAGCCTTAATTAACAACAACAGTTTGCTTTTTTAGCGTTTCCAAACGAAGGATATTCTTATATATCACCTTTTTTCAAAGAATTTCAAAAACTTTTGTTTGTTGCGACTTTTGCGATACCTGAGCACTACCTAAACGGTATTAAGAATCATTCCTAGGAAGTTTATATGTTCCAAAAAGTTATTAACTAAGATCTTAGGCACATATTTGTAATTGATTGCTATCTTGAATTTTGAACGGTTTGCTACTTATGGAACTGAAAAGTGGAAAAAGGTTAAAAAAGATATAGTTTTTTTAAATTTGTTGCGATTTTCATCTTGAAGATGAAGATATTTTGATTGTATATGTTCAAAATTTTTGTTTTTTATGACAAGATCTACAACTTTGCCTCAGAGAGTAAATCAAAATTCCGAACGATTTGCAAGAGATGAGCCTGAGAAAATGATCAGTATTGTGCAAAAAAGACACCGAGGCCCCAAATCTTTGGGGGCCCATAAAAAAAGTGCTTGACTTTGGGCAAAACTGGGAGACACCGATCTTTTTTTTTAACTTTTATCACGTAGTGGTGTCCGTATATTGTTATTTTTCCATGACTTAAAAAATTAAACACAGTGTTATATATCACCGATTTACGTTGCTGCTTTATTACTATTACGCGTTCTCAAGTCTAGTTGATTTTGTTATATGTTTAAAATCCTTTTTATTGTTTGACTTATTTATGCTGATAAAAAAAAACACCATCGCAATCTTATCGCAAACGACGCGAGCAACACGGGGCAGTTTTATAATTCCGAGACTTTCTGGATAAAATAAAATTTTTTCGGCAAAAAAGCGTTTTATATCTCAACATAATCGTAGTTTGCTTTAAGCTCGATAAATTTAGTAAAGCGCCTTAGTAGTTTTTTCATTCTCTCCAAATAATAAGATTTCTCAAGACTCTCAAAATAGGCGTTTGTTTCAAAGATAACCTTTTCGTTTGAACCAAATCTCTTACTAGCCAGCCATTTCTTAAAATTTTTAAACAGGAAATAATCACAAGTGGCTAAATCCATAGAGTATTCTGCATGGAAGTTCATAGACCAATTCAACCTATTCCATGAGTTTTTGCTATATTAAACGCGGTTGTGTTTATGGTGCAGTGTGAGCAATCGCAGCATCCATACCGTGGAAAACTTTTTCTTGTTGAAAAATTCATGCAAATTGTGATATACTAGCTCCGTTGGGATGCCATCAGCTTCAGCCATCTCACGCTCTTTCATTTTTCGATGGTCCAATACCATTTCAAAGGATTTTATCGGCATTTTCGGGCGTGGCGACCTTTTAGCCGTTATCGTAAATACTTACTTTTGTGTCCTGCTTTCGTTTTCTTTTTATCTTTTAATTTTATAGTAATAATTAAGTATCTTTATGCATTTGCCTGAATGATAAAGACCACATCACACACATCCTCAGACACAAAAACAACCCGTATAACAAGCACAGAGTATATTTACTGAATGATTTAGTTTGTTATTTAAGTTTAGAAAGTATTTTTTTATATTCTTATAATCACAATGAGGATCATTTTACAACCAAAAAAGTTACTTATACACACATGACTGCAAATAGAACAAGTTTACGAGTTGGCCTTACACTTATACACGTATTTGTACAACAATATTTGCAGACGTACCCAGCGGCGAACTTTTGGAGGCCTTCATTTATAAGGCCTTCTAGAACATCTTCCTAGACCTTTTTTAGATCCAGTACTCATGCTTCCTTGTCTTCTCAGGATGGAAGGACTGCCTACTGCCTTCTACAAAGGTTATTTTTTATTGTGTGTAAGCCGTTGCAATATACAAATAAAATTAAAATGCAAAAATTGAAATGAAAAAATAAGTAAAAATAAAATAGTTTTGCTTAAATTCTAGAGTTGTGCTCTTCAGCTCTTTTCAGTGAGCGCTTTTTTCAGCTCAGATCACTTTACTGAACTAGGACACTCTTCTAGTTCAGTTTGTTCAATAGTTCAGTTGCCCAGTTACGAAGATAAAAGAAGTGAGCTCTATAAAATCAGTAATTTTGACATTTATAAAGAAAAGCGACAAAAGTATTATGCACGAATAAGGGCAACAAGTAAACAAAAGTATTAATATTATTAACATATTAGTATAAAACTGCAAATATTGTTTTATGTAAAAAATTTTATAAAACAATCAAAATTTATGGGAAAGGTTAACGACGGATTTCTCTATCAACGCTTGCCTCTGAGAACTGTCCAAGAACATACAAAAGGAACTATTTGTATGGTATTTGATAATTTGAATAAAGTGATGCAAATATGAGCAATACATGAGGTATTATTTTAGAAAATGTAATTTGTCTGTAGTAAGAGCCCTTTTCCACGATTAAAGTTTACTTTGACAAAGTCTTTTAAATTTTTTTTTAAACGTTGTTTCGCTTCTCCACACGCAAAGTTTACTTCGAAAAATTTTGTATTCGTTTGTTAGATGAACATGCAAGCCAAACACACACATGCAACCAAATAGAAGTATGTGTAAAGCACCATAAAACACAAGACTTTGCAAAGTAAACTTTGACCGTGGAAAAGGGCTCTAAAAGTGAGCGAAAAAGAATGAAATGAAATTAAAAAGAAACATGAACTATGGAGCTGAAAGAGCTTACTGTTCTGAGCAGTTCACTTCGTTCACTTGTGTGAGTAGTTCAATTGAACTAGTTCGTTCTTGAACTATCCAGCTCTATTAAATTCTCTAAGAATGCGGTTGTATATTGTCTGAATTTTTTATTAAAATCTTTTGATGGAATTAGTAATACTTTTTATGTTCATGGCCTGCTTCATTTAAGACAATCTGTCAAAGAATTTTCAGCGTATTTTCAGGTATTTATTTAATTTACGGAAGAAGGCCTTCAGTCAGGCCTACTAAGGAAGGCCTACTATGAGGCCTGCTGAAGAAGGTGGCGCAGAAGGCCTTGGCTGGCTACTACATCGCGTGTAAAAAATGTATGATTATGAAATGGGGTGATAAGGCCTTGCGTCTGACAAATAAGGCTTCCAAAATGCCTGCTTACTGCTTCCTTTCGCCGCTGTTTATTTATGAAAAGAGAATGTGTGTAATACACTGTGCATGTTGGCATAAGTAAACGTAAGTTTGTTGCTGCTGTAATTGTATCCTTTTTTGAAGTGTTTCTTGTTGGCAACATTGGCTTGATACGATTGTCATGACATTCGCATGTGCAGCTTTGGGCAAGTGTGATTTTATGCAATTTGTATACAAACTATTAGAGATTCTCATACACAAACTATCAAAGATACTAATCTGAAAGGACAAAAATAAGAAAACAATTCGTACGAGTATGTATGTACATTACGAGAAAAATATGTAAGATGCTGATGATCATGAAAATAAAATTCTGTATTGAAATGTTCTCAATGCATGCTGCTGTTGAATCCATGCTCGTACATTTAGTAATAAAATGTTTATATTATAAAAGTATCAAATAGTTGCGGCAAGAGTTTTTTCTTAATTTTTGTACAAATAAAAAATGCCCTGCAATCGGTCTATATTTGTAAAATTACGAGGCTAAGAAAGTTATTGAAGCTGAAGTGGTCTACCTGGTCACTTTACAGCTTTTGGTTTGTTATAACAGGTTCGTCAAGAATTTCATTTTCGGAAAGTTTAGGATCTTCTCTAAGACTTCTGCATACATCGTCTTCTAATCAGATCAGCGGTTCAGAAGATACAGCTTTGTTACCATTATTTTTGCGGCCGGCCTACTCTATGGCACTGCAATAACAGCTGCAAACTCAATGGTAATAATCAGGGCAACCAAATATATGCTCTAAATATTGTGTTTTATTCCCAAAAAAAATCAAAGGAATTTTTTACTGTGCTTGTCTATTACAGTGATGTTATAACAATAAGTGAAGACTATTTTTAAAAAACACAAACTACTTAAGACTTTTTGCCGTATCTGCATAAACAACCAAGGTCTGTGAATATGCATACAATTGTTTTTCTTTAAAGAATTTTCGATATTTCATGTTTTCAGTTTTCAGCGGCATATTATAAAAAAATTGCCTTTTTGTACATCACAAAAAAATATTTATAGAGCATACAATAAACACGTTTATTTTCCGTGTAAAAATAAATGCAATATTTCAAACCTGAAATTTCGTTAGAATTGCATACTAGACTTTAAGAGAAAAACTACAAACGATTGATGAAGCAATAAATTTCAGAGATGGTAGCGTGGGCAATTTTTCAGCTACGATCATGCATGCTTATTAGCAATTATTCACGCACAATCTTGTGTTCTCGTGAGTGTAATTGCTCATCTTTACTGAAGCTTACACACCAACCAACATTTTTCCAAAATAGGAAAATAATTTTTTATTTTACTTCTAGAATTAAACTATATTAAACGGCTTTCAAACAACTTGCAGATAAATTTTTCAAACAGTTTTACGAATTATTCCGTTTATTTTAACCGGTTTTTATAAGAGAAAGAGTTATGCGACAAAACGGGATTTTGGTTCCGAATTATTTGCCAAAAACGAATATATTTGCTTTAATTTCTTTTTAGATTTTATGCGATCACTTTTAATAATCAACCAATAAATAACACTGTGTGCTACTATTTCCTGTTGAATGTCTATAATAAGGTAATTTACTGCCTGGTCCACAATGTCGAACGATATCGTTCCTTTGTGAAATAACATTTAAAACGAAAACTATATTTTTAGAAACTTTTTTTGTTTTAAATGTAATTTCATAAAAGAACGATATCGTTCGACATCGTGGGCCAGATAGTTAACAAGTACAAGCATCGACAGCTCAAGCTGTACCTCTTATTATCAAACACCACACATAAAAAATTATTGTGTATTTTGTATAACACACTGAGCTCCTGCATGTTGTTAATATAAATAACATGCGGGAATAAAGTATATTAATGAATATCCTTTCAATTTATTTGAGATTCTGTGTAATTTTTATGTAAAATACAAAATTGAATATCTAAACATAAGTTATGTTTTGAACCCAATTTTAAGATAATGTTGTGTACCTTTTTACTCTTTTATTAGTCATTAATGTTTGTACGTAATTAGGTGAACTGTTTTAGGTGTAAGTTGAAAGGGAGGAACTGTTTGGCTCATCTTCAAATCTGACTTTAGCCATTTCTTATTAATTTAAGAAATTTGTTTGATAAATTGGAACAATATATTTGTCAGACCAGCAGAATGGATCATGATTTTGAGGTCACTACATCTGCTACACCATATTTATTTTAACAGGTAAAAAGAATTTAAATTTACTTATAACTCAAATCTTATATTACACAAAATACTATGAACCGGTTATTCAAACCGGTTTTTAATAGAAAAACGAAAACCCGGGTTTTAAAAATTACACTATTTCGAAATATTCGAAACCCGGGTTTTTAAATATGTTGAACATTTTATTACTCTACTTGCAGACAATAATGCATTTTCGTTTATTTGAAAATTAGGAATAATTTTTCAGGAAACTCTAATTATTGACCAAATTCTGTATTTCACTTGAAATAAAATCGTTCTTTACTTTTGCATTGTTGCTAATAATATTTTATGTTTTATTTTATAACAACAATAGAATGAAAATTCACATTACTTTGATTTTGAGTGAAATATAGCAGACAGACTTATTTATTATTTAAGTCCGATATTTTAAATTTGATTGCATATTTTTAAACTGTACGGAATATATAATAATTAATACATGCGTGCCGCTTTTACAAACAGCCATTAAATTTCCTAAATATTAATGACTCCAAAGCAGGGAAAATGTTTGCAAGTACTGTTTGCCGTCCCTAAGTCCAAATATCTTATTGCTTTGAGTGTCGTAATTAACTCAGAAAGTATTAAAAAAAATCAGAAAACGAGATTAAAGTTTTCAATTTACTCACAGCTCAATGGAAAAATAAAAAAATATTCTCCCCTCAAGAGGTGGTTAAACAAGATATTTATGTATATGAATTTTTTACAAAAGATGCATTCTTAACACAAAAATAACTTTTTTGGATATATGACTACGTTGCAATAAAGGGGCGATAGGAAGTACATGCCGTACTTCTTCTTTTGGCATTTTAAGATGACGATGTCATTGGAGGCAAGTACTTACGACCTCTGATTACAAATAACGACTTAAAACTGTCAATACTTGAATTCAATTGCCAATACTTGAAATCTTGAAATCATTGAATTCACAAACACAATATAAATTTAATGTCTGCTGTCAGTGTTGAACTCGTACTTTTGCGTTTTGTGTCAAGTGTTTTACTCACCGGTCTATAGCACAAATATTTTATTACCCGCTAAAAACTCGTTCTGAAAAAGACATATGTTGTTTTTAACAGATGTAATAACCAATTTTTGCTGGCAGGTCAACATGGCAAACAGAATTCTCAAAAATTTAAACCCAAATATCTTTTGATTTGTATCAGTTAACTTTAAAAGGTAATCAGTTATTTTATTTTCTTCCAACTACGAAAAATAAAATTAATATTCGTAGTTATTCGAACTTTGAATATATTACGAAAAATTATAATAAATCTAAACCGGTTCATTTTTGTAAGACTTGTGGCCAGTTTTTGACTTCATATTTAAATACATATTTAGTTAATTTTCATTTAAATTTTAGTTGCATTGAAATATGGTTTCAGTTTTTCTGTATTAAATGAATGCATTATGAAATTATCAAATTTTTTTTTTTGGAAAAACATCTGCTGAACAAAATTAAAAAAAGTTTCTAATTTGATTTTTTTCAGGCTAAAAACAAAAACAATGATATGTATGTTGTTGCTGCAATCTTTTTAAAGTTTAAAATATTTCTAAAAAAAAATATAAAAGAATAATATTAATAAAAGAAGTCCAAATTTCACGCCAAAAGTTGTTGATTTTTCAAAGGCCGCAAATTTTTTGTTTACTTTTTTGCACGAAACAACAGCAAGCTTGCAAAAACATGCATATGTTAGTGAGCATAACTTACGGAGTTTTCTTTTGTAGAAAAAAAGTGCAAAATTGTTTTACCTTTTTATTGAAAATTTGCAATATAATGATTTTTTTGAAATATTGAGTTTGTTAGAAAATATTGTATCATCACTTACGAGGCAAAATTTTTGTCTTAAGAGAACTTTTAATTGCAATTTTGTTGATAAAAAGTAAAAGAAATGTTACACATTTTTTTAGAAAAGAAAACGGCATTAAATAGAGCTTAAATGCATATAAGGTTGGTCATTTACGAGTAAATAATATTTAAGTTTCATTAAAGTTTGTACTGAAAAACTGAATTTTGTATTTAAATAGAACTTAAAGATAAATAACATTTAAATACGAAGTAAAAAACCGGTTCGGTGTGAATTTTAACACTCAGCGCGTCATTGTGTACTCCAAAAGCGTCGTCAAGAGTATCATTTTCTAAAAATTGCGATCTACCTCTATGATTTTCTTTAATTTTGTAATCGCATTTATTGCTTAGAATATACAGATTTCTTACCATTATATTTGTGTTTTTTGAATTTTTATTTATTTAAAATTTCTGAAATATAAATGAAAAACAATGATAGTACTAAAAAGTTAATTAAAGTTTCCGAAAAAAAATCGTAAAACACAAATAACTTTAAAAAGATTTAAAATAAAAGTCTAAAATAAATCAGAATTTTGTGAACAAAAAAGCGTGAATTCTAAAACATGTGTGTATAACGTGAGGTGCACAGTGAGTTCACATATACCATCTTGTCACGATCCCATCTCCAGTAAATACTATAAGAACGTATGAGTTATTAACGACTTTATTATGATGACGAAAATGATAATGATGTTGTTGGTGTATTTGTAGTTGTCTGTTTACGCTTAAACAAATACAGAAGAGAAGATGTTTTCAGAATAAAACGCGAAATTGAAATCAATCGAAGTTAACAATACGTTTCTTGGCTGATTTACTTGTTTTTGTTTTATATAAAAATGATTTTGTCAACGTATTTTATTGACAGTAGCGTATCACAATCCAAACGTTGAACAAGAAAAAATTTATTTGCTTAAAAAATAAAAAATAAATTAAATAAATAAATACAAGCAAAATATTTGTAAAGTGCTGAAAGAATATTATTTTTAATACTATTCCAAAAAATCATTATCAAGGATTTTATAAAATAAAAATAACGCAGTAAATAAATCGTGTGTGAACAAAAAGCATATGTATTTAAATAAATCAACAATAAAGTGTTAAGTGCTTAAGTAATTGTTTGACATTTTGCGTATTTGCTGATCAAAAGTTTAGCTTAAAATTAAATAAATCATTAAAAAATGACAGCTGTTAATGGAAAGGTGAGTTGTTGATTGTCAAAAAATTAATAAAACAACAATAAATAAAATTCATTTATCTGAAAGAAAAAAAACTTAAACATTCTAGAATTGTACTGTGAAATAAAACATTGATTAACATATTTAAAAATATGTAATCCTGATTAACATATTTAGAAATATCTAAGCCGAGTGATTTCAAAAAAACAATAGTCTAATTGGTGTTCCTTGTGTTTTTTTTTTTTTGTAAATGGATTATCTTCATGAAGGAAAAAATTTATAGAATAGAGAAAGTTGTATATGCTCATTTGTTACAAGGACATTATAACGCGAAATGATAATAATTTTACACAAAACGTGTTAAAAGTTTTCAATTTACTCACAATTTAATGGAAAAATAAAAAAATATTCTCCTCTCAAGAGGTCAGTATAAAGGATATCTAAACGAAATTGTTACACAATATAAAGAACTATATGGCGATTAATTGAGTATAATTATGACGTTGTAGCTGCAAACGGTTGATATGTAGGCTGGACCGAACTATGACAGTCCATCATTCCAGCGGTTGTGACTTTAATTTTAGTGTATTCAATTGATCGGGTTTCTGCTTTAACCGACTAATTTAGCAAATAACTAATCGGTTATGAAATTTAATCTGTTAGTAATCAATTCATTTGGATTATTCTGTTAAACATTTAACTGAAATTTGCAATAAATTAATCGATTCCGAAAATGAGACTACAAAAATTATTTATTGTTTTAGGACTTTAGTATTAGTGTTCCACGCTTTAAAGATCGTGTGAAAAATAATTTCAAAACACACATCTTTTGTATGTGAGATATTGAAAATATATAAAAATTCACTATTCATCGAAAATGAAACATTTTAAAATTATCAAACATTTAAACAAGCATTAGTTAGTCATTTAACCGGCTAACGGTTACTCGATTGAATACAACTTTTAGTGCCCACCAAAGGAGGTCCATATAGGATCAATGGGAACATATATATATATATGAGGTCTTCGTTACTGTGCTCGGTATATTATATTAGAATACACATATGTTGTATGTATAATATTTAATAAATAAATAAATCCGCTTATAAGTACTTGCTGAATTATTATTCGAGATTTAGTTCTTTTAATGCTCATTATCAGAGGAATTTCATATAAAACAAGTAAAAGTGATATATTCGGCTGTGCGAATCTTATATACCCTTCAGCATAGTACGAGTATGGGCTGACAAAAGAAGTCACAATCACAAAAACTCATGCTCACGAAATACTAAAAAGAAATGAAAAAAATAAGAATTTAAATGGAAAAAATTACATTAAAGCAAAAAAAATTGCCACTCACCGTCTCATGGACGCACCCTCACGTGAGGGAAACAAAAAATTCAAACTTCATAAACACAGCTTACAAAGCAACACTGGAAGCATGAGTTTACAAGGCATCCTAGTGTTACTTTGCAAACTGCGTTTATGAAGTCAGCTGTAAATTATGAATTTCGAAACAAATTTGTAGCCCTTTTTTGCCAATGGTCTTCGACTAAACGAGGAAATGATTTGAAACGTAAGAAAAGGTTTAATAATGAAGAAATTCTCCAAAAATTTATTAAAAAATATCGCCAACTATTACATAATGGGGAAAATTTTTATGTTTCGAAATAAATAATAACTGTTTTTAAATAATGTTGCAATTTTAAATGCTGCCAAAGAAGCCAAACGCTGAACTTTAAACTTTAAGCTTAGTCAAGACGATATGCTGAATCAGAATATGTATGCTTACAGTCATATGCTTTAAATTAAGAGCATATTCAATATGTTGGGCGTATATACGATATGCTGAAAGTAACAAATTTTTAAGGGTTAACATATGCCAGCAGATGATGTGTCAACACATGAGTTAGCATACAATTTGAGTGTCTACACGATTTGTTGAATTTAAAAATAAAAAAATGTTTAAAAATGTAAAATTAATTAGTTTATACTGATTCCTGATTTTGTTAGTTGCCTGTGCTTTTTCAGGTATTCCGCATTCGGATTCATCTGAATTATTAACCACAAAATGTTTCAGAGCCGTCTGTATTTTCCAAAAAATTATTAATAATTGCATCCATTTCTTTATATGCTTATGCCTGTAAATAAAACGAGCAGTTTTTATTGTAAGGAATAGTAACTGATAATATATATTTATATGTATAACAACACGCCAACTGCAAATATTTTCCAACAAATAAACTAAAATTTTTACATTATTTTTTATTTTCTTTAATAATGTAATATTTTTGTTGTTTAAACAAATGTCTACCGTTTTTTAATCAGTGGTGCCATACGTGTAAAATATCGCAAATTAACAAATCTAACTGAAAATATGCCAAATCAGGCAACACTGATAAATGAAATATCAATTCTGTATGCTATCAAATTTTTCGTATGCTGAAAAGCTTGCATATGCTTTTCAACAAATAACATATCTGTTAGCATACGTTGAAAATTTGTTAAAAAATAAAAATATGGTGTCTACACGATATGGTATAATGGTGAACATACGTTTCTTGGTATCGTTAACAAATGCCCATCATATGTGGTTCAACATACGTATGTTAAAAAATTCTTGTGTCTACACGATATGTTAGCACTGGTAACAAATTTTTCACCATAAATATGCTGACTCAACATATCGTCTAAGACTAAGCTTTAGAAGATTTTTTACTTAAATAAAGTATTTAGAATTTTTAGAGTGTCTTCACTTTGAGTCGTATTGTATAATACGAGGGCAGCTTGATATTTCGGAAACTTTTTATATTTCCAAAGCATTAACTTTAAAACAAACACTAATCCCGTTAACTGTTATCAAGGAAGCTGCGTCTGCTAGTTTGCTTTTGACGACGAAAATTGAAAAAGTGAATTTCGTGGACAGATTAAACATTATTTTTTTGTAAAGAAACCACCACCGAAACCAAAGAAAGACTTGATAAATACTATGGGGGCCTTTGCACCAACAATTTAAATTATTAAAAAGTGATTTACTGAGTCGTTATGGTCGTACCAGCACAAATAGCGTCAAACGTACAGGTCACGCCAGAAAAATCCGATGAAATCCATTGGAATGGTATTGGACGATCGGAAAATGAAAGTACTTGAGATGGATGCGGCTGTTGGCATCTCAACCGAACGAGCACATGACATTTTTTTTTATAAATTTCTGGCTAGTAAGAGCTTTGGGCTAAACGAAAATGTAATTTTTGAAACAAACGCCAATTTTGAGAGTCTTGAGAAATCTTATTATTTGGAGAGAATGAAAAAACTACTAAGGCGCTTGACAAAAATTTATTGAGGTTAAAGCAGACTATCTGCAGAAATAAAATGCTTTTTTTGGCAAAAAAAAAAATTCAAACTACTCTCGACCTTTTATGAGATAAATCATTAATAACAAAATTTATTATTTTATTTTTTGTTACACACATACTATGTCTGATGGAACTCAAAAATATATATCGCTCCTTTATTGCAACGTAGTAATATCTCAAAAATCTTGTTCTTCAGAAAACGAGCTTAAAGTTTTTAATTTAAAAAGTATGCTCCTCTCTAGAGGTGTGTAAAAAAGATTATTGTATGAGTTTTTCACACGAAATGAAGAATGATACGATAAATAATTCTCCATTCTCAACTCAAAACTCAAATTTTTTAAGATATGACTATGTTGCAATAAAGGAGCGTTTTGATCTACCTACTTATGTAAATTTAAAAGAAATAAAGCAAACCTTTTCATTTACAAACACGTTTCATATCGAATAACATAAAAATATTTTATGTGCTCTTTATTTTTTATGGCCTCCCATATACATTTCTGAAAAGCATACAAGTCCATCGATCACAACCGCTAAAATGTTAGCACGGGCTGATGATATTGTTCATCTATTTATGTGTGTATGTACATAAGCATGCTTTTTATCAAGGCTGTGAGTTATGCATACGACTATAAATATGTACGTGAATGTACATATGGATATATATATATATGTAAATCCTTGACCTATAACTTAAAGTAGTAGCCAAACGGGAAAGAGAGGAAGACTTGCAAAAAATACAAACGTGTAAAAGGAAAATAAATATTAACACAGCGAATAACCAGACTTGTTAATACAAAAGCGCAAACATTAAAGCCCAAGAAACAAAATGTGCCATCATTGAACACAGAAGGCGTTGGTTGGTTCTGTTGGATCACGGTTAATACAAACATAATGCAAAAATATTAAATCCATATTAAAGCCTCCACAACAATAATAACAAACCATCAACTTCCATATTCATTATTTAACCTTAAAAAATGGGCGCGTGAAATGAATTGAGTTAAAATATTTCTTAAATTTATGCAAAAATTTTATTTGTTTTAAAGGTGAAATTATAAAAATGTGTGTCTTATATAAATAAAATTAAAAAAAAAAACAATTAAATACATATAAAAACATAGAAATATATTAATGCAATAACAATCATTAAAAGCAATTAATTTGGTGGCCCATTTATTATTATGTAAAATCCTTTCGAACACAATTAGCTAATTCTAAAAAAAACTCGCTACCGCTTTAGATTATTTAAAAATAACAATGACACAGTGGGCTAATTGAAAAAATATTTAGACATTGAAATAGAACTTGCCAGTAGTAGATCTCATTCCGAAAGCTTGGCAACTTCTCTAGATGCTTTATAGACTTAATCATGCTACATTTGTTGGATAGTTGCAGTACAAAAAATCATGTATATTATTTCAAGGGAATTGCTGGGAATTGTGTTACTAACTGTCAAAACAACAATGTAAAATGTCTTTTTTTGACAGTCAGTAAATAAACTCCCAGCAAGCAATGTATATATGTACATGTCTTTTTGTACTGCACCTACCTGGTAATGATTGTACCGTGGACTAAATACTATAATTTCCAAGACAATATTTTCTCTTTATGTTTGACAGCTTAACGCTTAAATCTATAACTGCTATTAAACCATAGAAGAAGTGATTAGGGTATTCACTAGAGTAATGTCAGCTCGATTAATGGGGTTCAAACAATGTTTAATCAAATAAAATATACTTAATTGCGAGTAAAGATTTATTCGAGTAATTTACATTGATTAATAGAAATGTTAGAGTCAAGCAATAACAACCGTAATCTAAAACAATGAGACCAAGAGCAGGGAAAATTACTTTTTTGTAGGAAAATTATTGGAAAATTTCAAGCGAAGGGAAAAAGGACCAGACATTTCATTTTAAGGAAAATGTAAAGAATATTTAAAACTTGGGTTCTTTTCCTTTTATCTTAGGGTGTAATTGTGTAAAATATCACATAAAAATGATAATACATATAAATATAAAAATTTAAATTTTGTTACAGTATCACGCGAGATACTTCGTACAGACAGAAAACATCTTTTGGTAAATAATATATAGATACAGCGAGAAGAAAGGAAATTACCAGTTTTCTGGTATTAGAAATTGTTAAAAAAAAAAACAAAAAGAAATATGAAAATTTTGGATTTTTTATATGGTTTTATATATAAATTAAGATTTTTTAAAAATATGTATTAATCTATTTTAACTATTCGAATGTGCTCTTTGAAGCAATGAAAGCCCCTTGGTTCATTCTTTCCATTCCGAGTCCCAATTTCTATTTTTAATTTGGACAAAATTTTTTTAAGAAATCACATTTAAGATTTGATTACCTTGTAAGGTCTCCACATTCATATTTTAAAAATTTAAGAAATCTATATTAGCAATGAATACGACGAATTGTTATAAAAAAAGGGGAAAAAAGAAAAGCGGTTAACAGATAAAACTTTAGGATAATTCAAAGACATTCCTTAAAAATGAAATAATTTCTTAAAACTACAAATTTATGTTATTATTATTCATTTTTGCAACTGGCGATATAAATGTATGAAATTTTAAAAATTTTTAAAAATTCTCGTTTTTTCTAAAACTAATAGATTTTTAAAGTACGGACAAATGCAGGGAACTTTTTTTGTGCGTAGAGAAAAAAGAGGAATTCTTTAAAAAAAAATGTAGGGACTTCGTTAAATCCTTGCTGGCATAACTGATATAAGACCATCATACTATGAATGAATTATATAGTTTTAGTCGAATCACAATAAGATTGAATTACATATTTTAAGTTATATCAGCCTATTAGCAAACCAAAGCCGTTTTATAATTATATTATAGTTAAATATGAACACAATGTGGTAGCCCGTGATCATAATATGGTTCAAACCCATTCTACTATAATAAAAACAATTTAACTTTAATCATAAAATAATTAATCACTCCACCATCTGTCCTATTCATACTACCCCTCCCTTTCTCAAAGAACATAACACACCAACTTGGTGGTTGGCATTAAATTCACGAGAAGACGAGATCTGTTGCAGGTTTTAATCTTGTAGAAATCAATGCTCGAATGTTGGCAACCCTAAAATACTTATATTATTTTCAATATTAAACAAACGAGAATTACAGAAATAACATTCGGCGCATACATGAGTGCGTTATGAATACTTATTTGCTTGGTTTTTAGTCAAAATTTTACTATAAGCAAATACAATTAGTTTTGTACATTAATAAAAATTTTATTGTATACGAAGCATACTGCAACTATTATGGATGGTAATTATTATATGATAAAATGTACGCAAGAACTTATTCATCACAACCACAGTTATGCTACAAATATTTCAAAAATTCTGCAACCCTTCAACGATACCAACAATACTACCTTCGTAGAATGTTTGCCACAATCATAATAATATTGCCCCAACCATATCTAAATCGCTGTAGGAACTAAATTCCCAAAACAGAAATGAACTAACTCCTCAAACTTTTATATGGAGGTCTACAAGAAGGATTTTTGTGGACATAATTAATTTTCAAATGTAATTACATAGTTCATATCTGCTATGGACTTAGTTCCTACCACCTGTTTAACGCTGTCTTTTCTCTCTGTGTACTTGAAATATATGTATGTAGCTCCGAAGTCTGAACAATAAATTATGTAAGAAAGATATTTACTAAAAAGGCAAAACGATAACATTGCGGATAAAATGATTATCGAGAAAGCGTTTGAAACAAGTATTATTAAAAATTAATAAAATCAAGTATACAAAAGTATACACAAAATCAAAAAAGATAATTTTTATTTAAATATTCGGGATTTGCTTTTAATAGATTAAAAATTAAATTAATTAATAGAAGGTTTGGCTTAGTGGCTCAATTATCGGAAAAATTTTGGATTAATAGCCGATTAATCAAATTATTCCCCAATTAATTAATTTCACTGAATAAAATACATAAATTATTTTTTATTTGAGGATATTTTTTCTAAAACCCCAAAAAATAACATAAAAAACATAAGAATCCTTGAAATAAATCAGGCAAAAGAAGAATTCAAAAACATTTATTAATAAAAAAAAATGAAAAAGACAGTGAGATTCTTCAAAATACTCAAAAATATTTATTAATAAAAAGCATACAAGAAAGTTGAGCTTCTTTTATGAATTAGTTTCATATCTCAAGAAGATCTTCCAAAATAATGTTAAAGAAAAATAATTTGCTTCATATGTTTATTTTTTTTCATAGATTTTTTCTGTTTTGTTTAGCGAAATTTTCACTTACCGAAGATGTTGAAGAAATCGGTTAATCGTGCCAAATTAACCGATTGTTCGAAAATAGCCAATTTACAACGTTTTTTTTTAATTTTTTTAAAGAACAAAGACAAACCGCAAAGCCATTTTGGCTTGTCTGCAGAAACACTCAGGGTCTAGGCAGGAATGGAACCTGCGACCCCCAGACTAATAGTCTAGTACGCTAACTACTAGTCTACGGGGGCTCCCCCCGTCAATTAATGCGAAAGCTTAATAAACAAAAATTAATCGGGTAGTAATTAACGGTTAGCCGATTAACGGTTAACCGATTGAATACATGTACCCACACATATGGGCACATCCTGCGTGACGAACGCTACATTCGTACGCGTTTTCACATTAATACATACAAAGTTTTTGGTCTTTCAACTTTTGCATGGCAGTGGCAAAAAAAGTAGAAATATAGCGGATGTTTTTATCTTTTTAAAAGTACGCAAATTGTTATCATTTATTCAATTTGTTATATTTGGCTAGCACTGCTTTAGGATCATGTATGCGGGCGGGGAAGTCCCAGAAACAGTCCACCAACCAACATTTTTTGAAATTTTTCAACTTACTTTTTATCTTTTTTTGAAATGAATATTAGAATAGATATACTATAAGTTTGTAAATAAAATAAATGTATTTTGATGACCATTAATGCACAAATTATTACCAAATCATACCCTACCTAAGGTCTTCTAATTTCATACCAGAAATCAAAAATTTTTTTAATTATTAATTAATTAAAAAAAATTAAAGAAATTAAAAATTAAAGTATTCATAAAGCCATATTTTTATACATTGAATTCACTTAAATTTTAGTAAAAACATTTTGTGTTTACTATTTTGAAAACATTTAAATTAGGTATGAAATTTCAGAGTAGAAAATAGAATAGAAAAAATTAGCATGCGTCACAAAAGGTCCACGACCTTTGATAAAAAACGACAACATTGTTTGGCTGCAAATAAGTTGTTTTGGAATTCTCTTATATTCATCCTTCTTTTAGGAACTAGATTTTGTATGCTTTATTATGCAAAATTTCCTAAAAATTACGAAAACACACATTTACTTCCGATTTTTGTAGCGTGCATCACAAAACTTTGTGATCAATTATTTCGAAATAAATACCCGCTAAAAATTATTTTTTATGTCATTAGAAAGTACACTTATATCCCACTAAATACCATACATTAGTTGAAGGTTTATTTTTTAAAGATCAAAAAATTTGTATATATTAATGTGGAAACGCGTACGAACGTAATGTTCGTCATGCAGGATTTGCGTCTACACATGCCATTTTTCTTTCTGCAATTCTAGGATTTCCATATGATTGGAGTGGGATATATAGTTGCATGTACTCTGAAATTCTTTTAAGTTCTTTTCTTCGTAACTGTAAGCAACAAAAATAAAATTGAATGTGTCGACGTGGTACCCATTAGTATATTTAGTACCCATTCAACAACTTCATTTTGAATATTAACATATTCACGCATCTCATCATAATTCCTTTGAAAATTCATACGATCGTGCATAACTGACCTTAACTTAAACATTTCCTAGGTTTCTTTTTAAATATTCTAATAATATATTCAAAATTAAATGTAAATTTATTTTCTATTAATAGAAAAGAAACAAACAACAACTTTAAAAAACGTGTTAAGTAATAACGAATTGCGAATAGTTTAACGAACCTATTGGTTTCTAACCTAATCGCATTTATTGATTTTATTAATGTTAGAAGTAAAAAAAGCTAAAATTTTTTCTATTCTAATTTCCATGAGATATAGAAGTACATTAATCTATGGAATAATCTAAAATAATCCGCCTTGTAAAATTCGCATTTACTTTGGTAATATCCGAATTTTAGAACTTTTCAAGCAAGAAAATACGATTGCTTCTTGTTTTATAGATTTTAGAAGATATAGTAAAAAATTGTATTTATGTATATAAATGATCTACACATATGTACAAGCACATATGTATATAAAAACCCGTCTTGAAAATGACAAAACCAAAAATAAATACTCAAAACAGATGCGAATGAAAAAAACTCATGATAGATGTAGATTTGCAAAAAATAAAAATAAAAATAAAAGATCAACAAAAATAAGAGATAGATAGATATATATCCTGTTCTTATTTGTTCGGCAATAAATTTCAATAATTAAAAAACAATTACTTTTTAATTAACCGCTGGTTAGAGAAGAGAAGAGAGAGCAGCAGTCTTAAAATTCATATATGGAAGACACTTATTTCTTATCGTACGGTTTGTTATTGTAGCATATAATTTATTTTGAATGCCAATTGCTGACTCGAAGTGATTGTTTTTTGCGTAACGAATCAAAATTTTGTCGAAACGTGCTGACGTTTTACGCCTTTGCCTCTGGTTTCGATGATTTTGTTTGAGCGAATCGCCTTAATCACGTTGTCTCTGGAGCATTCCATTGTTTTGTTTAATTGATAAATTAATTTTTGAATCACATTTATTTCAGCACCGAAAGTGTAAGATCCACGATCTATTTTATTTATTTATTTATGCCAATGGACTAAAATATCCTTACAGGCTAATTGGTAAATTTTAATTTAAAAGTACATTTATTAAATCCTTATTTTCTAATAGCAAATTCTTTTCAGAGAACGAAAAGTCTATTCTAACAATATTATTAATATTATTCAAATTGCTTAATGTCCGTAATATAGGCTCACGCATGGCATAATTAGTAACATGTGTCGATATATAAAATAAGTTATTATTCTGAAAGGTATACAAAAATTAATCAAATTTAATAAGTATTTACAATCGATGTAACCATTAATCAAATTATAGATTATCATGACTGAATTAATAGTTCTTAAAAAAGAGGCTTTAAGCCTAAAAGCAAACACCGAGCATAAATGAGGAGAAGATAAGAGAAAATTTTAAAAATTTAAAGTCAGAACATGTCAAATTCTATTTAAGTTAGTCACTGCTCATTAACTTTTGCCACTTCTGTGTATTTTTTATAAAAAATCTTGGTAGGGTTTAATATTAAGATGGCTTAAAGAAAATATCTTCCTTTTATTTTTTTTACCTTCTTCTTAAACTGTTTCGTTGAAAGCAATTATTTTTAAAAGAACAGAGTAAAACATTAAGCTGAAATCGTTGCTATATATATGAAAGCGTTTCATAGTCAGTTTCATCAATAAAAACTGTATGACTTGTTATAAGGAAGTTAGATATCGACCTTATTATTTTCTCCGGCACTGTATGAATAAAATCTAAATTTTAAAATTTCAAAATTCCGCACATAAATCGGTTTTAAGCGATATCTACTTTTCTAAAGCCTGTGAAATATATTGAAATTTGTTCTTTAGTCGGTGAATCCTTTAAAATCATATTGTAAATTACAAAAACTTGCAACTACACTTAAAATCAATTTAAAATTATGAAAAATATTTTCTATATTGTTACCTAGTGTAATTATTACGCATAAATATCGAAGAAAACACGTTGGTCTATCGATAAATATGTACGTACATATGTATGTATTTGTTTGTATGTATAATTTGCGTAAAATATTTAGCAAATGTAATTTTGCTCAAATGTTAACATAAATATTTTTTTTAATACAAAATTTTCGTGTGCCTACGAAAATATCTAGAATCTTGTTTCAAAAAATGAATATATAATTATATGCAAAATTTATAATTAAAAAAAATAAATTCTCTAAATATTGTACCTGTTGGTACACAGAGATTTTGAAATGTATACATAAATAATTATATATTTATATACCAATCAACTTTATTTTTAACTTTGGGAACTCCAAAGCTAGTTTTTTTTTAACTTTACAAACATTTCTTGAATGTTAAAATAGCCAAGACGGCAAGAATTTCATTTAAATGAATTTATTGAGTCTTTTAAGAATTTGTATGTTGAGACAAACAATAAGTTGTATTATATCTGCATAAAATCATACAACAAGCAAAACTGCAACAAATTAAAAAAAAAAGAATTCAAACAGCTTAAAACACAATTTGCTAAACTTATTAAAAATTCAAACAATTTACCTAAGAAAAGATTAAGCAATAATTAATGCTTAATAAGCATTTAAGAGAAAAAAATCGAATAATAATTAAAAGATTAATTTCAAAATATAAATCATGATTTTATGAAACTTGAAACGTGGTTACTACATGCAATTTAATACTCGTAGTGTGATTAAAAGAAGCAAGAAGCAAACAATAGCATACAAATTCGAATGAATTAATTAAATTAAACAAAGTTTAAATGGAAAAATTGGAAAAAAATATTGAATATTTTAAGTGTTAAGGGCGTGTGAATAATAATGTAGCCAACGGGGATGATTTCGGAAAGTGTCAAAAACACACACACACACACACACACACATACTCACAAGCAGACAATTCAGTCAACAACTTCCTGGTCTGGGAATTATTAATTTTATTTATAACATAACGAAATCATCAATAAATTACTTTTTATGTATGTTTAAGCTAAACAATAAATTTCAAGACAAAAAAGCCGGTTTCTTATGGATTGTACAAAATCTTTGAATTTATGTTTAAATTATAACCGATTTTTCGGTGGCTTTAATTTCCTTAAATACAACTTGTATTCTTGAATCTGACGTCATAAAAGTTTTACTTTCAATACAATTTCATTATTATGCTAAATTTTAATTCAACCATTTAAAAGCTCAATATCTTATCTAATAAAGTTTAAATAAAAGCCCGTGAATATTAAAATAAAATTAATAATATATTTCCTTTCATTTTTTTTTTGCAGTTGTTTATGATTATGTCCATGTTGTTGGCTTTTGCTTGTTGCCAGCAGGCCGTTCCACAATACGATGACGAGCTTCCTGCCGTTTTGAGCTACAACTCACCATTGAGACAGCCTGACAGTTTGAAATCACGTCCCTATTTCGATTTCCTAAACACTCTATACAGACATGATTCCGATAAGAGTCAGTTATTTAGTCCCTATGTGCGCACTCGTCGTGCAGCCGTAGCCAGTCCCACGTTAAATGGAGAACACGAGGAACGCAGCAAAAGAGCCATAGTTTTTCGACCACTGTTTGTTTATAGGCAACAGGAAGTTCGAAAACAAAATCAACGCAGACGTCGTATTTAATTTAAATTATAACTCTTAACATCATTTTACAAAAATACGTATTTTTTTTATTTTATATAAATATTATATATTATTTTAATTTAATTAAAAATCTGTACAGGTTGTGTTGCTCTATAAAAAAACAAATGAGTAACTCATTTTCAATTAAAGAATTTATAAATTATTTTTTAAATTTACCTTTAATATCACCCTGCCCCTCGAAGTCATAATTTTAAAATAAAAGCAAAAAAGTTATGTACTATTTATAATTGTATCTAAAACCACAACAAAAAAATTATTAAATTAGTTTTTAAGTATATTATTTTTTTTTTGTTTCGTTCTGTTTATTATTTAACTATTTAAAAATACTAAAAAAAGCAAAAATAGAAATTATATAATCGTATCTGTAGTTAGTAGTAAAGAGAATTTTTTTATTGTTGATTTTTATATATAATATTTTTAAAATAAAAAATAATTTTAAAACCCCCAGCGATAATATAGACTCTATTCAATTCGTATTTAATAATCAGGGCAAGTTTAACTGCCAGTCCCAGGATGTCACACATATTCGTTCTTTCGTACAACTACATTTAAAACAAAATTTTAAATTTTGGCAGTAAATATT
Organism: Gymnocheta viridis; assembly: GCA_956483585.1. Taxonomy (NCBI): domain Eukaryota; kingdom Metazoa; phylum Arthropoda; class Insecta; order Diptera; family Tachinidae; genus Gymnocheta; species Gymnocheta viridis. The sequence goes on from OY101443.1 coordinate 74,219,089, forward strand.
CACAAAAATTATTAAAATATGCATGCGAATACTGCAAAAAAACATCATTTTTTTAGTCAGTTTTTTGAAACAAATGCTTATTACCAAGTATAATAATATATTTTTCAAGTTTTCAAATTGAAAGGAATTTCGATTGTCGCACAAAACGATCGAATATATTGAAAATATACATTCAACATCAACCGATGTTATTGTATATGTTGTTTTTAATCTTGGTCAACATTTGAAGGCCAATATTTCGATTAAATAGTTTAAGTTTTTCAATAAATATTGTATTCTTTTTTTATTTTAAATTTTATATATGTATATTGAAACGATTAATTTGGCTCAAGTTCAAACCCGAGTTTACCCATTTATTTATTCTAATTTTGTATTTCATTTTTATTAGAAATATGTTTACGTGCTCATAGTTGGTTTAATACTAAAAAGAAACTCAACTACAAATGACAAATGACGGGCGTTAATATACATATTCCATATTTGCAGTACGTAACTTTGTGGCATGCACTTTTCATTTTGAGTGAAAGTGTTGAAATAGAAATGTAAACATTTCGCATTTCGCATTTCTATTTCTGTCTTTCTCGTTAAAAATTAAAAAATTATGCAACAAAGTTGCGTATTCAAACAAAATATGGAATTAATTAAAATTAAATTTCTATTTAATGTGATTATTTTCGAACAATTTTGTTGTTAATGGTTTCTTTAATCCAAAGTGATTATTATTTTTTTGGCTAAAGTTCGTAACATTTTTAGTCAGAAAGAATTGGACATGAGATAACAAAGCAACAAGGGAAAATTTTAACACCAATTAATTTCAACTTACACGGCAGAACAGAAAGTTGAAATTAACTGGTGTTAAAATTTTCCCTTGTTGCTTTGTTATCTCATGTCCAATTCTTTCTGACTAAAAATGTTACGAACTTTAGCCAAAAAAATAATAATCACTTTGGATTAAAGAAACCATTAACAACAAAATTGTTCGAAAATAATCACATTAAATAAAAATTAGCTACTGGCATGAGCCTTGCAATGTTTACTGTCACATAACTAGTTAAAATTGATCAAATAAATCAAAAAAACTCAGCTAGTTGACAAAAAAACAAAAAAGCAATAACACTTAAGTATTAATCAAACCAAAAAAGTTTGTCTTAAGTAAAAACAAAAATTAGAAAGAAAAATGGTACATGAGATAAAACCAACATGTAACAATGGGTTAATTTAACATTAATTAGTGATGGTAAAATTTGAATATTGATAGTGGTAAAACAGTGTTTACTGTAAAAACAAATAATAATACAAATAACTCTTGTATCCTTTTTCTAGACATTATTTGTATAAATACAAATTTGAAATCACATTCAACCGAGCCACCTAAACAGTGGCGGATACATGGAAACACACATGAACACTGATGATGGGAGTGTAGCGGCTCCCGAAAAACAACGTTGTTTCTGTTCTGCCGTGTAAGTTGAAATTAATTGGTGTTAAAATTTTCCCTTGTTGCTTTGTTATCTCATGTCCAATTCTTTCTGACTAAAAATGTTACGAACTTTAGCCAAAAAAATAATAATCACTTTGGATTAAAGAAACCATTAAAATTAAATTTCAGCCACCTTTCTTCTTTTTTGTCCAAAAGCAATATTTTTAAAAGATTTTTAAACTGTTTTTGAGCTTTTTTCAAATTTGATCGTTAATTATAATTTAAGAAAATTCTAACATTTTGGAAGCTTTTGTCCGTATTTTGTCTAATTTCTTTCTTAAACTTGTTTTAATTTTTAGCAGTTCTTAATCGATTTTGAAGGTTTGTTTTAAATTCCAGCATTTTTTTTGCAGTTCTTGTTCTTAAGGTACGGTCACATCTGACAAACATTTGCCCAAAAAAACGCAACCAACAGACAATTTAAATTTGCATTTTCTTTAATTTCAATATTTTTTTATATATGGGCATTTATTTTAAATAATATAAAAACAGCATTTTGCGGCATAACTGACTTCATTTTGTGATATAAATCACACTAACTCAAAGCAAAAGTAGTGGTTACGTTGTTTTGGACAAATGTTTGTCAGATGTGACCGTTCCTTTATCCCTTAAATGCCTAAATTTGAAATACGAATTGAACTGTGGCAATAATTTTTGTTCTAGTATATTTTTCTGCTGAAAATTATAAATTTGAGTTCCAATTAAAAATAATCTCCTAGAAAGCTCTAGGACAAAAACTAGGAAGACTGCCTGTAGACGATCATAGTTGCATAAGGGACTATTTTCTTTCAGAAATAAATAAAATATTATACTTAACTGGAAGAAAATCAGTTTTATTTTCAACTCTTGATATAAAAATAAATTACATGCTCAAACCAAATGTCAGCGATTTTGTATTTTTACTTGATTTCACTTGATTTTCGGAGTTTCGTTGATATTCTTCTTTAGAGTGCCCGTTGTACAAGTTTTGATCCTATTTGCAATTTTTTATTTCGAACTTTTCTCGTTTTTGTAATTATTTGATTTGATGATTATTTTTCCGAGCTTTTGATGATTGTCTAAAATAAGAAATTCTCTTTTACTTTTAGCTATTGAACAACTTTCTTAGTTTTTTCTTAATTTAACATTTCCGAATTGAATTGCATTCATTCACTTGGAAGTAGTTTGATTTAAATTTTACCTGTATTTTTTTAATAAAACAAGCACAAACAGCCAATTTGTTTTTTGCTTGTCTGCAGATACAATCAGAGTCTTGGCAAAAATCGAACATACGACCATACGACTATTAATTTAAAGGAACGGCTTGGTGCTCACATAACACAGGTACATGATCGTGCGGTTTGATGTATAAATTGTTTGGTGTGTTGCGTATGCAAGATTCGTGTTTGCTATTTTGATGGATTTTATTTTTTTAATTGTCGAATTTTCCAAAAGTATTTTTGCTATAAAAATCTTCAAGCCAACGATTAATCGACAAATCTTGCAACCAAACTGGCCTACAATACTTATAATGCAGCTTACACTGTACGTTGTCAATAAAGCTTTTATGTAGGGTACCTTTAGGAGCAAATAAAAACCCAATAAATATTTAGTTCTCTACACAACCAGTGGTAAAAGCAACAAAACATTCACTAAGAGCAGATTTACATTGAGGGTGATGTCGCTGCGACGAAGCTTACGTTCTCTTCTGAAGTCCCTTCTTAAATCCTCATGCTTATACATTAAGACTTTTTTGTCGCTTTTATAAATATAATTGATAAATTCTTCTTATTCTTTCATTAGTAGCAGTGTTGCCATAAAGGATCAATTTCTTAGTTTGTGAAATATAAAATTAATATGTTTACAGGCATTACTGACAAAAATTTATAAAGCAAAATTAAAAGTAATTATTAAATGTCTGATATAACCAAGGAAGAAGTCATTGAAGAATACAAGTCAAAAATTGGTCTCACTGGCAACACTGCCTCATACATAGCAAAAATACGAGCGGAAGAAATATGCAAAAGAGAAGAGGAAAGATTGTTGGTTCAAATCCCATTACGTGCGACTTTTGCTCAACAAACTCGAGTCGCAAGCGACGTGTCGCAGGGACATCATCCCTAATTTAAGCATTCACTAGGCAGACCTATTACAAAAAAGATCCGATAATAACTTAACAAAGAAGTTGTCGCTTTTATTTTTGGCTCATGTGAGTCACGTGAGTGGAACAAAAATATTAAACACAATCACAAAACTTCACGTTCACGAAAAAAATATAAACAATTTTTTTTCAATTACAGTACAACCTCCCTAATCCCAACAATCGCTAATTCGGACTATCCAGTAATCCGAACATTTAAATTTTTCGGACAGTTTAGAAATTATTCCTCTATAGTCTGGAAAATAATTTTTTTTTTCTCAGCAAAAATTTGCGTGGCGAACTGTTTTCAAAAGCTATTTTATGGGCTGAACAAACCAAAGCGACAGGTAAGGACATTTTATTTTTAAAAGAATTTAAAAATAGAACTGACAAATTACATAAAAATTCTTATTTTTCAAAATGAATATTTTTGGTCACTTTCAAAATGTTTCTTTATGATTTCTGTAAATAAATTATATACAAATGAATTCTTATTTATCTTTTCGCTAATAAAAATAAATTATATATATGTACAGTTATGTATTGCGTTTAAAATTTTATTTTAACTGTAGTCCGGACAATCCACTAATCCGGACAGTGGTTGAAACTATATCTGTCTGGATTATGGAGGTTGTACTGTATATGAAATGAAAATAAAGCAACAAAAATTACGATACAATCACGCCAAAAAGCTACTTAACGCTCACGCATGTTCAGGTTTTTATACTCACGTTTATGCACGCTCACGTGGTTGAAACAAAAAAACGTGTGGCACTCGGGGACTACCGCGGCAAAGCTATTGCATAGCATTTTTTATCAACTTATTCAATTATAATTATTTATTTTTTATTTATGCAGTATTTTTTTTTTTTGATATTAATTCTAGTTACACTTTTTGATCGTGGTGAATTTCTTGATTCGGTCGCCGCGCTCAAAGTCCGCGATAAAAGCTACGCAATAGCTGAATAATCACGAGCTTACAAAATAATATACACAGTATAGTATATTGTAGTTATTTTTTTTAATATTTTTTATAATGTTAACATTGTAACATTCTGGTAGTAATAATATTGATCGTACAAATGCCACTGAGGTTAAAACATATACTATGCTATTAAAAAATAATAAAGCCCCGGGGTTAGATGGCATAAATAGTATTATGCTAAAAAATATGCCAGACTACTTTTATGAAATTTTAAGTAAAATATTCAATTGTTGTTTAATTAATGGCCTATTTCCCCGTACTTTCAAAAAATCAAAAGTAATACCGATTCATAAAAAGGGAAAAGATCCCAAACTACCCACCAGCTATAGGCCGATAAGCATTTTAAGTTTACTGGATAAGGTCTTTGAAAAAATCATTCATAAAAGATTAGTTAATTTTGCAGATCAAAATAATATTATTAACCCCCAACAGTTTGGATTCCGTAGGTAGCACTCTACCGTACACCAAATAAATTGTTTGACAAACAAGTGCAATTTTTACGTTTGTACAAACCTTTTGCGTTGTTTAAGGTAGTACTTGCTCGTTTGTACAAAAGTTTGAGGCATGTTTGTAGGAAAATCAAAAATTTTAGATTTTTGGCAAACATGTTGAATGTTTGTGTGTTGTGTTCGTGTATGTGTTTATACAAGTTATGTTTATATCGTGTATTTGCAAACGAAAAGTGTGTGTTTGTCAAGCCGTTTGTATAGTTTATTTGGCCCTTAACTACTTAAAATTAATTTGTCCCACTAAACAAAAATAAAAACCATTTAATTTAGTAGTAAAACAACTGAGTTGGTATCACTGAAGTTGACTACGAAAGAGAAAAACAAAAATGCAAAATAGCTTGACCTCAGCAGCCAATGGCTCCGGAAAAAGTTGGCGAGAGTGGGATATATGGAATAATTAATCATCAGAAGTGAGAATTTCGTACTAAACGAAATTAATTTAACTTGTAAGAATGAATAAGTTGCACGTTTCGTATTCTAATTCGTTAAATAGCTGAGTCACTATAGTCGCTATTATCAACCGTCAAAAGTGGTGAAATGGAGCAAAGAACGATGAGATGGTGCAGCGACCTCGAAATCAGTACAGACCCGTTCTGGTAGCCTGATGAATAATAAATTTTTACAAGTAGTACCTCTCTTAATAAAATAACGAATTTATCCAATAAATTTCTTAAATTAAACTAAATAAGTAAACTCAGATTTGAACTCAAACCAAACAATTCATTTCAATATAAATAAAAATGTCAATTGTCACTTGTGAAATTCGCTCTAAGAAATCGTCAAAATGAGGTAAAATCATCACGTTTGGCACCCCTGCTCATGTTGTACAACTCGATCGTAGTGTTAATGGGCATGTTTCACAACGTTATACTTTTTTGTGCTAATTTTTGGCGGTGAGTTTGTGGGAATTTTATACTATTTCTCGTTTACTCAAAATGTCTTGTTTGCAAAATGAAATTGTGAATGAGATTATACACACATAAGGAAATCATTGTAAAAATGCCCAGAATATATGCCAAAGCCGAGATCTGATGAAAATTAGATTTTCGAAAATCGGATTGAAATCAGTTATTCCTACTCTTTATAACGTGAAGTTAAAAATGCATAATAATTTTTTTTGCGAGGAAGAATCTCTTTGAGAAGCCTATGAAAATAACTATGCACCTAGTCAACGGCACAAAGTGAAATTTTGATGTATACAAACTTCGGAACGCGTAAAGCACCTAGCTTAATATTTTTGAATTTTTTTTTAAATTCTTCATGAGTTTTCTCTGGCAAAATGGTGTTAAGCTGTTTTGTAACATCTGCAAAAAAGGTTCTCATAATCCTTGAAGGATTTGAAGTAAAAGAGTACATCCTTATTACTTTATTCAACACTGTGTACGGGTAAAACATTAATTGAATAGTAATTATAGAAAACTACATTTATTGTTGGTGCTTTTTATGGGAATCACTAAAATTCTAGTATTTTTAATTTTTATTCGCACTTTTTCCCAAAATTAATATTTTACTTATTCAGTAAAACATTAACAATTTTGTTAAAAACAAATTGCAATTGATTATTGAGGGGTATAGCTTGTTCCTATGCGCATTTCACTGTTGCTAATGCAGATCATCATTTATTGTTGTTTTTTTAAAGTGATTATTTTTCGAACAAATTGGTTGTTAAAAGTTTTTTAATCCAAAGTGATTATTATTTTGGCTATCGTAACATTTTTAGTCCGAAAGAATTGGACATGAGACAATATTCCAAAGGAACAAGGGAAAGTTTTGACATCAACTAATTTCAACTTATACGGCAGAACAGAAAAAACGATGTTTTTCGGGAGCCGTTGTTGTTGTTGTTGTTGGTTGACTTGCTAAAGTGGAAAACGAAGGTAGAAATTCTAAGAAAATAGAACTACTTAATTTAATCGCTCTTTAAGTACTTGCACAAATAGCACAACAATGTGGAAGTAGAAGTGATAAAACAACAACAACTACTACAACAACAATATAATAAAATCCCAAAATAGCAACAACAATTATAGTGTTATCTTCTACAAAAACCAAAAATAGCCAACAACAACAATAAGAGACTTAAGCAGATCAGGCCAGGCAGATAAAACCCATATTTAACATATTTGTTTTCAATTTCAATACGGAATTGAATTTCCAAAAACGATAATGACCAACCGGCCGAACCGTACATACAGCAATGAAATATTGAAATCCGAATTGTAACGAAACGCATGGCGGACGGCAAACAAGCAAGAAAGAATTAAAGATAAATCATTAAAAGCATTAACTAAAGGGTTTTCAAATTTAGTTCACAATCAACCAGCGCAAAGTTAACAACACGGTATTCAATACGAAACGCATATAGCAAAATAAATAAATTTCACTGAAATATTAAGTGAACCAGTGCTTTATCTACAATATTTTTAAATAGATTTTATAAAACAATATTAACAATCACATAAATATGAAAACAGTAAGTGTAATATCAGCTTAAAAGGAAGTGGAAAAACAAATCTAGTGAATTACAAAAATTCATATCGCTTCATTAAGGCAATATAGTCGTATCTAAAAAAAATTATTGTAAACTGAAATTTACTGAAGAAAAAGTGATCCTCAATGACTTTTTGTGTTTTGAAAAAAATCGGCGTTATATCGCAATCAAAACCAATACATAAGTGTCGACTCCAATCACAGCATAAAGCTGAAATTTTAAAACATAATCGAATTTTGTCAAGCTTACGACTATGTTGCATTAAAGGGGCGATATGTACGTTAAAAATATGTCAAAACTAAATCAACCAACAAATATGAATCAAATGAATTAATGAGTTGTATTGATAAATTTCTTATCTTCAATGAAAATTGTATGTATGCATAAATAAATAAATAAATCCATACATATGTACTCGTATGTATAGAATAAACATGTGTACATACACAAATATATATTTTTAGATCATAAATTTACAAACATATCATACATAAGTATGTATGATATTTCTGTTTATCTTATCAGAGTTCATTGTTTATTCCATTCCACATTTTTGGTGAAAACATTGAACACTTCCTTCTATTTTTTTTTTCGTAAAAGATAAATACATACTCCGTTTTATTAATAAACACTGCATATAGTACATAAATAACACAAAGAAACTCATATCGAAAATGCTAATGTTTTCTTTTTGTAGATAATCTTGGTATCACTTTGCCTGTGCCTTTTGGCTACGACCATAAAAGCCGATAAATCCCACAAACAACAAGGCAAACTTTTGAAAAGTGGCCATGAAGAACATAAACAAGACACCCAGGTAAAACCTGAAACTAAAGATGAAACCGATCTAAAGACCCATACCGAGATAAAACCTGAACAAACTGAAACGAAAGCTGAAGCAACAGAAACGAAACCCGCCGGTACTGGACGTAAACATCGTAATAATCATCATGGCAAAAATAAAAAGGGCGGCAGTAACACAGAGGCCCATGTCGGCCGTTCACGCAAGGTGCAGCAAACTAAGCCCAACAAGCATAGTGGTCAACGATCCCATAACAAGAAGCATCATGGTCGCAAGCATGGGCGTGGCAAGCAGACCCAATAGATGGATGAAGTTCTTCCAATCTAAAGAAAAACAAAAAAACAGTACAAAATGTAGTGTTTCGTTAGAAAGAGAAAACCTAAAATTTATTTGATAAATACAAAACCAAATACATAAATGAAATAAAAGTATAATTTTAGTTTTCTTAAACCAAACAGCAGTTGTTTGCTTACTATTCATAGCAAGGAAAATGTTATTCCATTAATATCGCAGGACAAACGTTGACAACATTTAACTTGTTTTTTTTTATTATTTTCAAAAAACGAAAACAGCACTACTCGTATACATACATACGAGTATGTATGCACAAGTGTATCGCCAAAACAAATATCGCTGCTTTATTGCAACGTAGTCATATCTCAAAAAACTCATTCTTTAGAAAACGAGTTTAAAGTTCTTAACTAATTAATTGACATCAATGGAAAAATATATATTCTCCTCTCAAGAGGTGAGTAAAGAAGTATTTTTCTCGAAATATTAATTTTAATTAAGCTTACAACACTCCACGTGGCCTTATGAGTTTATATAAGAGCCAATTGCAACTTTTGACGCTGCAATTTTTTCTATTCTTCTTTAAAGTTGCATTTGCGTTTACATTGTGAAATAAAAAAAAGAACTTGCTAATGTATTGCACCCACCAAACAGCATACTTTTCGATGATATACTACACCATTATTTGGAAGTAGTTAAGTAATTTCATACTTATCATCTGATATATAAGTACAGTGCAACTTCGAATATTCGGACAGATATAGACAGCTCGGTCGGATTAACAAGTTGTCCGGACTATAGTAGGTGAAAATATTGAAATAATCTAAGTAAATTAAATATGTACACATGTATGCTATCAATTTCTGATAAAATATGTTGCATTGGATCTTTACGTTTTATATGAAATTTTAATCCATAAGTTGTAAGATTGCCGTACAGTTTGGTGGTAAAAACTTAACTTTGAAATTTGAGTCAAAATTAATTTCATCCGCTTTGGGTTGTGAACGAGCATTATCTAATAACATCAATATTTTGAGTGGTCTGTTAACCTGTGTTATGTGCTGTTCATAGAATCCAAACAATCGAATTGAGTAATCAATTTGTATGAAAATCACTCGGTTATTCGAGTTGTTTCCATACATATTTTCTGCTCAAGTCGATTGCTTGGATTCTACGAACAGCACATTATAAATTTTTTACTTCTGGAATAAAATGATTTTTGAGCCAGTTGAAGAAAAAGGACGTTGACATTCATCCTTTATTAGTTGCTTTATATACCACAGGAATCTTATAACCTTTAAAGGCTCTTGGATTAGAGGATTTGCTAATAACCAACGGAGGCAGTTTATGTGTTCCTAAAGCATTTTAGCATGGCATAAATGTCACACGATCTTTGGAAATTTTTCTCCCTGCGGCTCACTTTTCCTTTGTATGCACCCATGTGTTACCAGGCAACACTCTCCAGAAATCAGCAGATTCGTCTACATTACAAGCAACAATGTCAGAAAACGTTTTTGTAAAGACTCTACGACGCTTTCATCGCTGGAAACTTTTTCACCATAAATTTTTAGATAACGAATACCATTTCGTAACTTAAATTAATCTAACCAGCCTGAACGCGCTGAAAATCATCCTTCCCAGTTATCTTTACATAAAAGAATTTGGCCTTTGCTTTTAAAATTTCTGAGGAAATCGAGATATGATTGTTTCTTTGCTGCAAGAACCATGTGTACAGCGCTTCCTCTAACTCTTGATGTTTTTTTTTCATAACTTATTTATTTATCAAATTATTTTGATTCAATTGATACCGGGTCCATTATAGGTACTCGCAATAAATTGTTCTCCTTATTTTTTTCAATGTCGCAAATCGTTCATTTAGGAACATGGAATTTTTTCGGCAGCCTGCTTAATAGTTTTTCCCTCATCAAGACTTTGTAAAATATCACACTTTTCCTTTAAATTTAGTGTTTTATGTTTGCGGGTTTGTCCCTATAGGCACGAGCCTTAACATAGCCCCACAAAAAATAGTCTAAAGGCGTCATATTGCAGATCTAGGCAGCCAATTGAGCGACCTCAAACGTGAAATAAACTGTTCACCGGACTCGCCTCTCAATCGGACCATTGTTTCGCATGCTGTGTGGCGGTCATCCCTTTGAAATGAAGCCCAAATTCAACTCATTAAGCTCAATTTCGCGAAAATAGTGCTATAAAGTGCCCTGGAGACGATCAAATAAACCCGTCAATCATTGCATATGCGTGAGTGTCGTGTCGCTTAAGCGGCGACGTACAAATAATATCGCCAATCACTATTGTGAATTTGTAAGCATTTCGTTATCGGATAACGGGTTCATTTGATCGTCTCCAGCTACCTTCAAACATGTAAAAGTTTAGGCTGTTTAATTTTGGTAGCCAAATCTTAGAATCAAATTCAAAAAAACCAGTGCATATTTGATTTTAATAAAAAAAAATTAATTGACTTAAAATGTTAAAGACAATAATGTTGTTATTAAAGAACTTTAAAGTAAATAGTTATTCCAATGACTGAAATGAGACAGTCCACTTCAAATTGAACTGCAATGGGATCTTATTTTCATCGATTTTGATCAAATTTCATATGGCCTCAGTTATTTTGCAGCAATGGAGATATTGTTCTAACAACAATTCTTAAGAAGTAATCCATCTATAAAGCTCAACGATGGCATGTTTGGAAACTAAAATGTCAGCTTTACAATGACAATACAGATGTTCCCCTCACACGTTGCTTCGATACTTTACAAAGAACTGATTTCTTTCAACGAAACTTAGCTTTGACTTAATTTTTGCTTGTGTATTTTAATTAATGGCGTTTTTTGCCCTTTTTGTTGAAAATTTGCAATATGATGATTTTTTGAAATAGTGAGTTTATTAGAAGTTATTGTATCATCACTTACGAGGCACAATTTTTGCCTTAAGAAAATTTTGAATAGGAATTTATTTGATATTAAGTAACAGAAATGTTACAGTTTCTTAGAAACGAAAACGGCATAAGTCTCATCATATGCAGACTAAAAATATTAAGCTCAGAATTATTTCCCATTTTTCGACGGTGGTATATTAAACAGAAAAGACAATAACTATAACACTAAAATGACCGCAGTTCGGAAAACATTTCAAAATCAATAAAATCACCGAATACACTTTGAGGAGTCAAATTCAGGAAAATTCCTGAAATGAAAAGATCTAAAAAAGATGTTAAGCCGAATAAATCCCAAATTCGAAAAAACACAAGATCGTAAAAAGAAAAATTATATAATAAATTACTTTAGATTTAGTGCTGTGTCAAGTTATCGAAAAATAATGTAAATCGAATAAAATTAATCTCCAAGAGGTGTAAAAAATATTTAACTCGAAAAAAACACCGATATGAAAAACAAATTTGAAAACTCTTTGTCAAAAGTCAAAAGTAAAGTTATTAATTTACGCCTTTGGTGAAGAGTATAACAAAATCGGCATAGCCGTATTATGAAAAGTGATATGAAAAGTAAAACCATGTAGGTTAGGTAAGAGTGGCAGCCAGAATATCTGACTCACTTAGACCGTTTTGGTACATTGTGATACCACGGAGACAGTACTTATGCGGAGTCCAAACCGACGAACCATTCAGAGCTCAAGATAGAGCTACTAATACGTTGCAGTTCAATACTGGCGACGTCAGAAAGTTCCCTGAACTCAAGAGCGCCCATTGTGGCCATTAAAATCAATTAAGTAACAAAAATTTCAAAACACGTTTTTTTATTAAATATTGTGTACCATGTCAATATGGACGTTCTTATAATTATAATATTTTGTTAAAATATAGGTGAGTCTGTTAATTTTATGCAACTTTTGAAGAAACTTTTTTTCAGCTTGCTTATATAAATATTTCATTAAGCTTCTTCCCTGTCCTGTAAAATCAAAAAAAATGTATTTACATGATTTTACATTTTATATGACGATATATCACTTTTGCTTGTTTTATTTTTGTAAAAATAATTCTATAAATTAGATAAGAGTTTGCTTGAAACCGATAACACTTATTATCTGCTATAAATCTATTTTTCATGTTTTCAACACTATCAGATGGTCATGATATGAAAAAAAAATGTTGTTCAGAAAATTCTCAAAACCTTGATAAATTCAATTTTGTTTCCAGTTTGTAGCGTCCAAATAATACTTTCTTCAATAAAACACATACAAAATATTCTAGTACATAATAATAATCTAGTACATTCAAATCGAGCGAGAAGTAAATAATGAGACACACTTTCATGTTTTTAAATTATTAATAGTAAATTTATTTCAGATGTGATATTTAATGCTTTAACAAATACAAAACTACAAAAAAAACGTACTGTAAAACTTTAGCTATGAGTCAAGGCGAATTCATAACAGGTGGTCTTGACAGCTCAGGTGATTATTTTTTGCTCCTTGCATTTGGATCTGTTTTGTTTGTCGACATTTGCTTATATTTGATTTATATAAAATGTTTGACGTTTGCCTTGCAACTGATTTTGACAAAGAAAGCAGGTAGGTATATTTCAAAGCGAATTGAGGCGAGTCTACATGTTATGACTTCGCCTTGCCACTCAAATCGAGTCAATTTAAATTGACGAACAGAACAGACCCGATTAATTGGAAAAAGCACAAGTTAACAAATAAATTGTAATGAAATTATTCCAAAAAACAACATTAATACAGCGGAACAGCTACGCTCCATGTATATTCAAATTTCGAGATCACAACAGAGTTATAATCTTGCAGCAGGGGTTTAATTAAGTGACTGGAGCCCTGCTTACAGAACTTATTTTATTATTACTATTAACTCGCTTATCTAATCTCACACTGCATTTTCAGCACAGATCCTAGCACATATTTTTCAAACACCTTCAAAATATTTAAATATAACGTTTTCGGGTACATTCTGTTCTTAACCCATGCATAAATACACATACATACATATTTCTTGCAATAGTAGCGAAAGCATCTTTTTGAATTTTTCTGGAAGCCATAAAAAACTACTCGTACATGCTTTGACTTTTTCATAAAAATCATCAAAATATAAGAAAAACAACAGCAAAATGAATATCAACCAAATACATACATATAATAGAAAGGTAAAACAAAGTTATAATCTAAATTTTTATTTTTACACTTTTTTTCATTTACACTTTGTCCGTCTGTAGTGTTGGAAATAATTGATGTTTGTACTTCATATATTTTACACACATTTACGCTTAACATCAATGATGATCATAAGCGTTGTCGTCATTATCATTTTCATGATCGTCATAAAAAACCTCTTATTCATGCAAACATGTTAAATTCCAAAACAAACTGTCACAGTGGGATCGACACAAAAAATTCTTAAATGAGTTTTGAGTTTTAATGAGGCAGGTAACGAAAGGAAACCTTAATTAAACCCTGCATAATACAGCTTACTGCAAATCACCGAAAAACTTTACATAATTGCTGTATTAAAATAAGGTAAATCACTAATGCTTAGCTTAAGAAATAATGGGGAAATATTATGCAAATAATTTTTGAGGGGTGTTTTTGGACCTCCGATTAAAAAAAAAATATTTGGAAGCCTTTACAATAAGACGTTCACCGTCCAGGTGAGAACACATCAATGAGTGCCTTATGGCACCCTTGGGGATTTCGTATTAACAAAAACCAAACTTCGAAATGAAAAAAGGCAGAAAAGTCAGAAAAAAGTCGAGGAACTCATAAAAACTAAAATTGACATGCAACTTTTTGCTTGGAAATGTACGTGTTTGACAAAAATAGGCATGAAAGAGATAAAAAATACCTTTTAAGAGCTTTCGAAGCTTCTACAAATATTTTGCTACATCTTTCAGCTATCATAAAAAAATGTTATTCAATATAAAAAATTATATATTGGCCGTCAGTACAACTTTTGTGAAAAGTGGCTTAAGGCAATCTTACTGGCCAACCTAAAATAGCGCGTCAAGCGTAGCGTTTTCCAGCTCCTGGCTTTTGCGCTGAATTGACTTACTTAAATAAGTCTACGTTTAGACAGGGAAACATTTGGAAGGGAAACATTTAGTTTGCTGGCATATTACGGGTGGGCAAGAGACCATCGCTTTTGTGTTCGGTACTCGGCGACACGCTTTGTGCATATTTTCTTTGTTGACATTTACTTTGCTTTTTGCAAATATGTAATAAGAAAACAACAACAATAATAATGAAATTTTGCCGACGACATGTTCGTCTTTGTGAACGCGAATGAAAAATCACTTTTTGTGAAGGACCATCAGAAAATGTACAGTTGATTGGAAAAGAAAAATTCCATGTAGATACGTTTAATCCTATAAATAATCGATACATTATATGGTAGTGGAGAGCGTTCATTTTTACACCTTCAGAGAATAAAAAATGAATTGCGAACAACAACGTTACAAGAAAAATATAAATATTTTTCTTTTCATTAGTTTTTTTTATATTTTCAGTGGGGCCCCGATTTCCAGAGTGCCGGGGACCCAAAGACGGCCCTGTGTATGTAAGCGTTTAAAAGGACATTATATAGTTAGCAAACACAGCGTGTGTTTTGCCGCTTTAATAGCAAATATAACGTAGATACCAACTAAAGGGTGACCTTACACAAACAAGTACGGAACTCTGCGCTCGTGACTCGGATGATTTTGTTTTTTGTATTTCATATTCATACTTCACCACTGTGAGTACTTTACACTACCGGGGCAGTTTATAATGTTAATATACATTAATGTATTAGAGATGGTATGGTGAGTGACTTTTCACTCATTTTCATAATGAAGTTAAAATAGTTAATTTAACAAATGCATTTCTTTCATTTACGCCCTTACACACCATTTCCATTTGCATTTCAGAAGTGACGAACTCTTTTACGATAGTTTCCATGATATTGTTCCGAAATTTTATTTGAAAAACAACTTGTTTGCAGACAAACAAAGAATATTGATTACCAGAATAACCGAAAATATGTTTTTAAAAGAGCTTTAAAAATTTCATATATTAAAATAAGTAAAACAAACTTTATTTTCTTAAAAATCCAACGTTTTATTAAATTAAATTAAATTAGCAATAAAAAAAATAAAATAAGTAAGTAAAGTTGCTTGCTATTCGCTGTATTAAATATTTTGTAATCTTCAATATCGTATGAAGTACAGACGAGCACCGATTATCCGTATTTCAGTTAACCGAAAACATCAAATATCCATAATTAATAACGAAAATGAAAAAAAATTAAATAAATGATTTCACTAATTTAGAATATTTTTTTCGTTTCCGAGAACTGAAAGATGTTTCTTTGCTACATCTGGACCTGCAAGCCGTTTTTTATCAGCTTCAGTTTTAGAGATAAACTTTTATGTCAAATATTATGGCACTTGCACGACATGTATTGGCACAACCTGCGAAGGGTAAATCTTTTTGCATTTATTTTATTGATATCGGTTCGATAGTTTCCTCGCCGATGCAGTGCAACATTGTTAAAAAACGGTCTGTTGTTCGTTCCAAATGAGAGAATCTTTTCATGTTTAAAATTTAATTCAAATATGTTGATTACATATAGAGCAGCCAGCTTAAGATGCACCGCTGCCCCTTCCATATAAAATTCCAGAATTAGAATCGGTCGCTACTACTTGGGAACCAGCCACGTGACTTGTTTTGTGACAGACACTCATTCCATAAGGTAATTTCAAATTAAGAAATTTTTAAGTTTAAAATTTCATTAAAATCGGTTTCTTGGCTTCAGAAAAACATCAGTGGCTCTTTCGACCACTAAGAAAAAATTAATCACGGTCGTGCTGCATCATGTTAGTAGCGACCATCTCCAGTATAAATACAGTGAAGGGGTCAAGTTAATAATTAAAATGTTACACTTACAATAACAGCAACAATTCTTAATAGTACAAAGAAACAAGAGCAACAATCCAGTTTTTTATTTATTTATTTTTTCTTTTAATTAAACCAGAGTTCATTTTCATTCATTCATCATGTTAAATTTATACATTTCGACATGGCTGAAAAAAGAAATAAAGACTCTTTTTAAATAAAAATTATTTAATGAACAAACAAATAAAAATATCCAAGAGCCACAACAATTGCAAACTTATAGAAATTAAGTGCCAAATAAGCTTTTAAGCAACACATGTTTGAACTTAACTAAGTGCCACTCGTATGTAAATTTCAGACACATTTTTTCTTGTGTAAATATTTTTTCGTAATATTTTGCTAAATGAATTAACTAAAAACTTAGCAAATAAAACATAGCTAGCATCTATATAAATAGGTTCTTAGTTTCACTTAACAAGGGACAGTGTTACGAAGTATCAAAACGGAAAGCTTGACGAATATAAATAAGTTAATTTTTTCCATTGGAAGTGAAGGGATATTTTATAATACCACTCTTATCTATCTCTTATACAAATAGGCAAAGACAAATTTTTTAATCCCTTTTTCTCTTTTGCTTGCCAACCTATTTTCTTCATTCTTTTACCAAATGGTAAAAATTGCCGAGCTTTAGTGAACCGACTATATCTTATTTAAATCGGTTCAGTATTAAAGGAACAAAAGGCTCCTAAAGTTGACACCACTACAAATGCTAAAAACATACACGTACATTCACTTATGTAAGGAAAAACATAATCAAAGCAATAAGAGTTTTCAAGAGTACCTGCAAACGTATATGAGTAATAAGATTTTTTCTCTTCAAATGAGTGAAGTTTAAAAAAGAAAAAGAGATCAGAATTGAAAGAGATGAGAATTAAATATGGATGCACATGTTCGTTACGTATGGATGTGTTAGCTGCAAGCAAAAACTTAACAAAATAAATGCGCAATAATATTTTGTTTATTGTTTTTCCATGTAGAAGGGAATAAGAAATTAGTTAGTTTTTCTGTTTAAATGAATGCAACTAAAATATGTACGAGTATATGTTTAAACTGACGGATGAATTTCAACCACTATGCGTACTCTTGTACTTTTATAATGCTCATTCAAATTCAAAATTTTATTGTTTAGAAAAATTTCTAAAAATGGCAGTCTTATGGTATGTCAAATTTATTATCGTATTATTTGTCATTTTAATAACATTTTGCTTTCACACTATCACACTTGCACGTATTATTACAGTTTTTGACAAGTCTTAATACAAAGTATTATAGTGTGAAAGGCCCTTAAGCAGTGTGTGTGAAAAACTTGACCAAAAAAAACTTGAACGTGTGAGTTCTCCGAAAGGTAGATTTTTTGAATAATCTAACTGCAAGTATAAAATATTGTAATTATTCTTATTAAAACAAAATGCGAACAAAGAAATTAATAGAATCAAACAAATTACTAAATAAAAAAAATCTTTTTTTCTGGTTCTTTCAACGTTTTTGTTTTATAAAATAAAATGCTTAAATACGTAATTTTATTAATCCATTCAAACAAATTTTTTATCAAAACAGGTCAAAATCAAATAAACAATTGATAAGAAATAAAAAATAATTTCAATTAATTTAAAAAAAAATAATTTAAAATACCCAAACGCGAACCTTAGAAAGTAAACATATCCTTCCGTTGTTTTTGTTTTATTTCGTCATAATTTCTTATGGCGTTAAGCACGTGAGTAAATAAAAAAATGGCTGAAACTAAATTGCACGCGTAATACTTTCAGGCACTTGAATAAAAAACAACACTGACGTGGCATTGATGGGAACTATTTCTAGCTGCAGTGATAAGGACCTCAAGAGAGTGATTCATGTGTTTCCTATCTGTACAACAAGCATGAACTTATAAAATATAAATGTAAATAATTTGGTGCGAGTATAATTTATTGTTTTTTCTTTATAGAGTAATAAAAAAATAGCTTAAGTAAGTTAAATTTAAACTGATGGCACTTGCAAGTTGGTAGTCAAATCTTATATTTTATTTATGTCTTAACCCCAGGCAACGTAGACTGGATGACGACGATAAAACTCATTAACAGCACCGCCACTGCCATAACCCCAACGTTTGCCAAAATCGTAACCGCTGCCGTATTTATAACCACTGCCATAACCATAACCGGAACGAGCATAACCACCAGAAGCTGAGCCGAGTGCTGTTGGGACGGTTAAGGGTGCTGCTATCGCACCAGTTGTAGCCAAAGGAACTCCAGTCGCCACTAAGGGGGTAGAATAAACACTTGGCTGGTAATAGCCATAACCGTAAGTTTCGGAAGTGCTTAGATCATCATTGGAAGATTTTTCCTAATATTAAAAAGAATATATATGTTGAGAAAAGTTTCATGGATACAAAATAAAAACATAAAATTAAAAAAAAAAATCAATAAGATTTTAATGGTCTGATCTTGTCAGACACAACGTCTACCAAATTTCACTTTTGCTTGAAACTGTTTCTTTTTTCATGCAAATTTCAAAGGTTTTGTAGCTTTGTGTTTTGGAATATTCATTCTAAGAACTGTGACGTTAAACAAAATCAGGCCCTAAGATCATTAAACTCTAAAAAATGGCTTTACTTTTCGCTTATTTAAAACTGATCCTTTATGTTGCAATTGTTATACAATAACAAAATAAAAAAATAAAAATCATAACATTTACCACTTCCACAGGTCCTGCCATACTCCGAAATACCAAACAGATTAACATGAGAAGAAATGCCATAGAGAACTTAAAAAAAACAAATATTAATGTGGAAAAACTTTCTTTTCTTCATAAGAATAAATAAATTTATTTACCTTTTCCATATTGAGTATCTAGCAGACAACTTGCAAAACGAAATTAGCACTTTTTAATTCACAAAGTTCTTAATTGAAACTGAACTGATGCCCAGTGTTGTTAATCGTGTCTCTTTTATACTGAAATGAGTTTAAGAAAAACGAACTACAAGATGTTTAAAAGGTGCTAAAAGAGTCATTTGTTTATTATATATTTTTTTTACAAATGAATTCACTGATTTTTATCTCTTTAATGGAGGTCAAGAGAATGATCATGTTATGGAAAAGTCATTAAATTTTCTCTATTCATGCAAGAATTAAAAGTAAAGTGATTGAAAATCTTTTGCTATTAATGAAATTGAACTTGTTTTAGAATGAAATATTTTATAACATCAAAACCCAGCCATAATGCGCATATACAGTGGCGAAAAAATAATAGCACTCTGGACAATATGAATTTTTACTATACGTCTTTTATTCCTTTTCTTTACACTAGAATGTAGTGTAAAATGTATTCTTTCTGAAAAACGCAAATAACATCGAATAATGTTTTCATGGGAAACAGTTTTATGAGTGAAAAGTAAAATCCAGCGGTTCATAATTTTTCTTAGAAATTTAATTTTTAGACAAAACAAATTTATGTGTATCACGTAGCAGTAATAGTACAAGTTCTTTTTAATGATAAATATACCATAGTCAGTTGGTAAAAATATTAAAAAAAAATACAACTATGTGCCGTAGAATTTACCATAAAGGCCCTGATTCACTATCCTACACGATCGCATGATTCTTTCACATGCAAATTTTACACATGTAAGTCTGATCGACTTTAAAAAATCACTTCGATTTTTTTTGTATACAAATGCATTCTATTATAATAAAAATACTTTGCTTACGTTGTTGTAAAAATATAACAAATTAATATAAATAAAGAAAAAGTTAAAATATTATCATCATTGGTGCCTTTAACAATAAATACAACTCTGATCGCACAAAAACTATCATTTTATAAAAATTTTCATAAAATTTACCGAGTCGCACGACTTGCAAAAAAAATCTGTAGCATACATGCCATATTTGCAGATCGTGTGATTATGTAGGATAGTGAATCACAGCCTTAACGAGGAAAAATTGAACTTGTAAAAATAAATTATTTCGGAAAGCTAAGCTGGTGGCCCAACAGGACAAATGCTTAACTGTTCAAACAAAATGATACTCAACGCATTAATTTACATACGAGTATATGAAGCAATTTGCAACGAGTGAAAGACAATCCCCAATTATCTAGTAATTGAACAAGCGATTGCTATGCGAAAGCAAGAACAAAATGAATTCGTTTAAGAAGCAGTTAGAAAGACGTGTTGTTACAGCTTCTAATCACCCGCGAAAACACAATCTAGAAGTCTATAGCCCAGGAATAGTTCGACTGTTGACCGTAAGACTTATAAGTAAACGAATAGTTTTCACTCAACATCAACTAGAAATTGAATAATTTGTTTGGATTGTTATAATTGGCAGAAAAGTTCTTTTGCGTATGCAAGTATGGAATATGAATATGATACTGGATAACAATCATTGGCTACAAAACACCGAACTTCTTATATTATACTGAG
The DNA here is from genome assembly GCA_956483585.1 of Gymnocheta viridis. NCBI lineage: Eukaryota > Metazoa > Arthropoda > Insecta > Diptera > Tachinidae > Gymnocheta > Gymnocheta viridis. The sequence goes on from OY101443.1 coordinate 74,240,100, forward strand.
TTTGTCCAATTTTCTGGATAAAAACAATAATGGATAAAAAAATTTGCACTCAAATAATAGAAAATCTTTATTGCCTGATGTGGAAGAACAGATGTCTCTGTTCTGCTTCTTCAAACAGGAAAATGACAACAATTATATAAGCAGAAAGGATCTGGAATGATTTTTTGATCATTCAATTGAAGTAATGGGATGGCCTAGCAAATTTCCAGACCTATATCTGATCGATAATTGTTGATGTTCGAAAACACGCGGCTTTGTGAAAACCGCCTAACAATGACCAACTCTGGGCTGCAGTTTGAGAGCCGTAGGAATGAATTAATAAGCAAAATATTGATTAATTATATTTGATGTTTATTTATTTGGGGGACTAAAACATCGTCATATTAAGTTATATTGTCTAATGTCTTAATATTTGACAATAGCTTAAAAAATTTTTTTGTTGTCCTGCAAACAAAAAATTCATAAAATAATAACACTTTTTGAATTATGTTTATTGTTTTGTCATATCTAAACAGTCGAAATTTGCGAGAAGTGTGAGAGAAATTACATAGTGCTTGTTCTTCCTCCTGCTCTTCCTTTCGTGTTATTATTTTAAAACGTATGATTTTATGACTACCATTTGAATACCCTAATTATGTTTTTTCATTTTGTGTTATCTATCTAATTAAAATTTTACCGACAGTATTTTTTGTGTGACGAAAATGTTTGTTTCATTCTTCTTATGTGCCGCAAGCGATTTTTGTTTAACAATATACAATATACGGAATTATGGATCGTTTTATATCGTAATGTTGCCCTATGCAGAGGAAGAAATGCAGCTGTAATGGAAATTCCAACAGGATAACGATCCTAAGCATACCTCTAAAGTGTGCAAAGAAAGAGGCTGCAGAATAATAGGATTGAAGTTCTTAACTGGCCTGCCCAATCCCCCGATCGTAATCCTATTAAGAACCTTTGGGAAATTGTTTATATGAAAATAAATCGGAATAGTTGCAGAAATAAAACTGATCTGTCAGAACAACCTGAGAAGCAGTATCGCAAGATACTATTAATAACTTAATATCATTCATGTCTAGAAGATGGGCGAGTGTTATTAAAAACAAAGGTTATGCAAAAAAATATTAGTTTTAAAAGTTTGTTTTTCTCGCTAGCACAAGGGGGTGCTTTAGTTTTGTCCTTTGCTTTTTCTATTTGAAATGATTTAGAAATTTCATTTGGTTTTCCTAAAAATAGAAATTAAAAATGTTTATTTATATAAATAATAAGGTGATTCAAAAAAAATTATTTTTGGCAAACAAGATTAAAAGTTTCAATTCAATGTAAAAAGATGCCAGTTAAAAGTTGAGCCCTTAATATTAATATTAAGACTGTCCGCATCGCGTTTTTCTATTTCCCGTAAGAATAATATGGAAAAATGATTCTCTGCACATATTGAATTTCATTGCTAGTCTGTCATGTGTTATAAAAAAGAGACTTTTACTTATTTTTGTAGGGAATCGAACGCTCTACAAAAAAGGTCTCTTATAATTTTTTGAGATCTCTAATTTTTTTGAATCCCCTAATAAGTAATAAACACACCAACAAATAAAATTATAACTTAATATAAATTATAAAAAACTTTTGTTTGTTGAGGGTTTTTAGCTAGTCTATATACATGCATTTCATTGGTGCTTAAGCCAAATCATCAGTAGACCTTAAACCTAATTTTTAAATGTTTCAAACCTCTTTACTTATACAAACACTTTTAAAAACTCAATGAGAGTTATAAAAATTACAATAGTATAAGCACAGCAGGCTTTGAAACTTATTCAAAAATCCCAACAAACAAATTATTATATTCGATATGAATCTATTTTATTTTCTTTACAACCCTCAACAAACAAAAGTTTTTTAAATCTTTGAAAAAAGATATCGAGTTGAGATTTTATTTTCCGTTTTGCCTTATTAAATACTTTTATTGTCACCCAAAGGACGTCTAATTGTAAAAAAGGTTGTAAAGAAAATAAAATAGATTCATATCGAATATAATAATTTGTTTGTTGGGATTTTTGAATAAGTTTCAAAGCCTGCTGTGCTTATACTATTGTAATTTTTATAACTCTCATTGAGTTTTAAGGTTTTAGGTGGTGCCTTAGTTATGGCCAATACTATGTTGTATAGCATTATATTTGTGCTATTATTTTTACCGGCACTGTACATGTATATAAAAATGTAAAATATGCACATTTAATATACTATTTTTATTTAGCTGTGCGAAGCAGGAATTTCTCTAATTCCGCGAAATTAAAATTTATTTTCCGATTTCCCGAGAAATAAAAAACCCTAAACCCTAATTATCAATAATTTAAGCACAACAAAAAAATCAAATTCATCAAAAATCGAAAATTCAACAACCACAAAAATTTCAGAATGATCAAGAAAGGAAAATTCAATATAAAAATTCTGAAAAATGTTCCTAAACCGGATCAAAATGTATAACTCTTACAAAAAGTGTTTAGTTCGGAAAAATAACCTAAATCGCATCAAAAAGTCAAATTGTTAACACATTTCTTTAATTATTTTTTTCTGTAATTTCAATAATTCGAATGTATCATGTATCCGGACTGATTCTTTTGGAGGGAGCTCGCCTTAAACAGCAATATATCGGGCTAAAATGCCCCACAAAAATACTTGGCATAAAATTATATTATAAGTCTTCAAATATATCGACAGAAGTTTTTGTGTGAAAGAGTGTCAAATGCTTTGCTGAACTCGATGAATAATACTAGGAGGCACTGTTTATTTTTACTGAGAGCGTTATTTATTTTATTGGCGAATTTACCTAAAAGTTTATTTATATTTTGTCATCTTTTTGAAAACAAAATTGACTTGCGTATATTATTTTACATTTCGAAAAGAAACTATTTAGTCTATTGACAAAGACTTTTTCTAATACCTTTTCTATCACTGACGTTGTCTTTTTCATCATTGACGAGATAGAAGCATACGAGTATTAGCCTTCAATGTCAATGCTAAAAATTAATAATTATTCTTTTAAACGTTTAATATTTGTATGAAAAAAAAACATACAGAAAATAAAATGTTTTGCACACAAATTTCCACGCTTAGAAACAATGATGTGTGTCACAAAATCAGAGTTTTGATTATGGTACACACATGTTGTTCAAAATCCTTTTGTCTAGTTCAATAGATAAATGTCTACGATACACGAAATTTCGATATTTATTATTAAAAATCTAGTGTTTTTATAGCATACCCTGAGCCAAAATTATATTAAGGAAATTTATCGTACAAGATCGATGATCATAGCTAAAGCTTTGTAAAGCATGTCTTCAGGCGCATTAAAATTACATGGACATTTTTGCACAACTTAAATAAATTTTGCAAGGCCAGAAACCATTTCTTTGCCTTAACTAAAAACAATCAACTCAGTAGAAAGATCTGTAAATTCACCCAAATTGTATGAAAAGAAAACAAGAAATTAAAAAAAAAAATTAAATTATACCAACATTTTTTTTATTCCTTTAGTTTCTAAAGGGCTACAAACTCTAAAATAAAAAAAATTAAGTTAATATTCATAATATCTATCACTATCCAAAAATTTACGATGCGCTCAAACTGCCCTCTATTAGCTAAAAATATTACTACTAACAAATACTATGTTCACAAATCAGCGCATTTAAACAATATGATTATAATGGTGCCTACACACTTTGCACGTGTTTTTGCAACACGTTCATCATTCATGTTTCATAATTTTGTGCACACCCTGTAACCAAGAATTAAACCATAAATGCAACTTTATTTCTGGTTTTTGTATTCTCATTGAACATCGCGCAAGAAGAAAACATAGTGGAAACAAGTAAGAGTGATATATTCGGCTGTGCCGAATCTTATATGCCCTTCACCATAGTATGGAGTGACGAAAGAAGTCACAATCACAAAAATTCACGCTCACGAAATACGAAAAAAAATTGCAAATGAAAAAAATTACAACAAATCTTTGCTTTTCGATTGTTTAGTTATTGTGTCCCGGTTCAGACTATAAAAGTTTTCTTTTTGAAATTCTCTCTAATTCTCTTTTGAACTTTCATTAATGTCTACACATTGAAATTTTTAATTAAAAATTTTTGCATGTTTATCCTCACATTCTTTTTTTATGTACACAAATTTTTGCTCTCGCCACCATGAAAGAAAATACAAGTAAATCAAAATTAAAGCTGCAGACATTTTCAGTTTAACAGTTACGAATAGCAAAATACAATAGAATTTCGAAGTACATGAAAGAGTGTACCCCTTCCCAATCTTCTCTCCCCGTACACCTACCAACTAACACTTTCAGAAAGAAAAATTTCATAGTGTGAACCGTGATTAAGCAAAGTGCGAAACTGAACGCATATTCCGTTCGGAATCAGCTGTTCTTAGAATTTGTGTATGTATGTATGTACTGCAACAAAATTATGGACCCGGACTTACAAAAAATCCTAAATCGACACGTTCCTGGAAAATGTTTTACTTTAACAGCCATATTCATAAGCGTTTAATAAAGTTAATGCGTTCATTAAAAATCCAACAATAAACCTACTACTACTTTATTAATCGTTTATGAACAAGGTCCTAAAATTTTACTAATTCGTTAATAAGGAATCAGCTTAAACTGAAAAAAAAATCAAAATATTGGTTAACTTTTCATATTATTGAGTTTTTTGCTTGTCCTGTACATTTTTTTCAATGTAACTTAGAGCTTTTATGAATTCAGATGACGATATGCAAAGTGATGAAACAGTTCATTCAGGTGCATCAATTTTTTGTAACACTTGTACTTGTCGACAATGCAACGTTCTGTCAATATTTTGCACGGGTTCGTTCACTACTCTGCTTGCATACAAAGCTATTGACGCTTCGGAATCCTGCCAAGATTTTTCACATCGCAAAAATTTTCGCATGAAACAAGTCACTTGAAACAAAATCGATATGAATTGAAAAAAACTGGTTTTCTGACACCCATGTTTCTGTATCTATACATTACGAAAAGTATCTGTCATTTAAGCTGTTTTCCAACAATTATTGAAAGGATGTGAGTAAACGTGTTTCTGTAACAAATAATGTTAAAAGTTTTTCACTAACGCTGTCAAAATTTCTGACATTTGAAAACGATGTGAAAAGTAGTTTTTCAATCAAACAAAAAAATATTAAAATACACCATTTCCAATTAAGTATGGAAAGTGCAAAGAACTAACTAATTTTATTAATTTGTTTAAAGATATTTTTATAATTATTTATCATACCTTATCTAATAGCGAGCAGACGATCCCGCTCCGCCGACTGTAGGAACTGAACACTTCCTTTTTTCTGCAGAAAAGTTAACTACAACTATTTTTATATATGATACAATATAATGAGAAAAATAAAATGCATTAAAACACATTTAATAAAGTATTCTTTATTTATGAATTAATATATTTTTGAATGAAAATATTTCACCGCCACCGCCAAAAAGTTTTCTTATGCTGGTTTTTCTGTTTGGCAGACGATTAATGGAAATATTCTATTAAAAAACCAACTTTTCCCATGGAAATGCAGAAACACCTTTCAATGAAATTTCTTTAAAAATCTTTTACGATGCGAGAAATATAGAAATGAGGTACTGATTTTAAAGTTTTATATTTTAAAATTGTTCCTTCCGTACAGATGAGGGCGAAGAAGCTCATCAGTGACAATAGTGTAGCCCAATTTATTAACTCACTGGAGCATCGACGTAATGTGGGATGTGTTTCACTATTTCGAACAACAACACGTTCTTCATTAAGAGCGCATCCATTTGTGTTTGATATACCAATGGATCACACGGGCATTACAGAGCCGAACAGTTCGTATGTGGAATAAACACCCTGCATAGATCTTTCCTGTTACCTTCAATGCCGGAAGGTTCAACGTCCACAAATACTACTCCTTCTATCCTCCTCCCATAATCAAATTTTCCAGTTTCGACACAATGCATTGCATTTGTAGGAATGTACTGATCCAAGTTACAAAAAAATATATTTATTTTATATTCATTAAAATTCATTAACAAACTAAAATATGTATTTTAAATTCATTGAAAGTATAAAAAGAAATGAAGCACTATAAAATTGTAATTATTCGATTTTAGTAGATTTTTTAAAATCTCTTATTGTGTACATTGAGGATTAAGTTATCTTGGTATGCTCGAGTTTGGGTGTGTTTCCATTAATCGATATATATTGGCATTAAAAATTAGTTCGGTCGTTTGTTTTTAAGCAGCTGACGTTGCTTAACTTAGATACATATTTCATATTGACAGCTAATTTCGGTAGTTTTAACGAAGCACCTACCTACATGAAGGAGGCCCTGATACACTCTCCTACACATGTGTACGATACATTAAGAAAAAATTTGCCAGAATTATATTCAACTTAAAAAAGAAACATCGAAATAAGTTGTCGTTGCTAAACTATCAAACGATAATCGAATCGAGCGGGGTTTTTTAGCACAATTTTTTCCTGCATATAGAATATTTTCCTTCGAATAGAAGTGAATTGATTGAAGTTAATATAATTACTTTTACCGAAAAAGGAAAAACAGGGTTTAGTATTTCATATTCAGATGAAGGTTAAAAAGGATTCGTCACTGCCAAATTGAATCCTTCCGTCCATCTATAATTGCTGTGTTATTTACAATTTAAAATTTTAACTATTGTTACGTTATGAAATGTAATATTACAAAGAAAAAAATCAACAGAAACGCCTCTTACATTTGAAATTCGAAAAACACCCTCCCTTATTATCTACTTAAATACTTAAAATTCTTAATAATAAATATATGTAAATAAAGATTTCCCCCAGACCAACAATTTTTCACAATATAAAAGCAGGAGTTTTTTTTCAAAATATTACTCATAGTTACTTTTTTCAATCCTTTCGACATTTGTAAACTTTAGAAGGAGGAACTTTGAAAATGAAAGAAAAATTTTATAGAAATATAATTGTTTTATGTGTGATTTTGGTGGCTGTCGGTGTAATAATTGGAGCAATATTTCCTCGATTAATGCAGACAATGATTAAAAAAGTAAAAACACCAAATAATTAATATAAAAATTGTTTGTATTTCTTTTTCTTTTTGCTTGTTTTGTTAAAATTCTAGCAAATAAATCTCGCACCCAACTCGGAGACACGCAAAATGTGGGAAAGTTTTCCAATTTTTGTAAAATTTTCCATATACGTTTTCAATGTGACCAATCATCAAGAGGTGGAAAATGGTGGCAAACCGAAATTGCAAGAAGTGGGACCGTTTGTATTTGAGTAATAACTTAAGCAATTTGAAGAAACAGTTGTTGATTATTTTTCAATTTCAGGGAATGGAAAGACAAATACGACGTAGAAGATATCGAGGCAGAAGATGCAGTAGAATTTAACATGCGCAATACTTTTATATTTCGACCTGAGCTGGGCTTAAGCGGTGAGGAGATTGTTATAATGCCTCATCCATTGATACAGGTGTGCAAGTTTTTTGTTATAAATTTTATGAGATTAAAAAAAAAGTTATCTGCATTTAAAAAGATTATGGCTATTTCGATTAAACGCGATAGAGCTCCGATGCTAGAAATGATAGTTGAAGGCTTAAAGGAGATTTTCAAGCCGACCAGTGCTTTTATTCAAGCTTCATTTATGGACATATTCTTTAGGGGCCTGAATGTGGACTGTTCGAGTAACAATTTTGCTGCCACTGCAATTTGCTTAAATTTTCATACCGGCAGTGTTAAGGGAGGTGTGAAATATAATGAGACTCTTTTCAAGTTCTCTTTATTAGCAGCGGTAAGTTAAGAATATTCAAAAATAAAAGATATTTTATTTTTAAGTTAGAGATAAAAAGATATATAATTATTTATTATTTATACGTCTGCGGGTGGCCTTGCCGTCGCTGCCAGAACTCCAAGACCTTCAAGGATTACGACAACTTTTTTTAATTTCACATCTTTTACAAAATCGCTTAGAAAGATTTTTCGAAACAGAAAATTGCGGGCAAAAAAAGATTATATTAATCGCGGAGCTTACTGTAATAAAAAAAATTACATCAACTTGAAGTTTCATGAAATATTATGAACGACGACCACGACGACTTATCACTGATGTTAATTTTCTACCGAAAAAATATTACTGATGGCTGTTTTAAAATTCATAATTTCACTGATTATAATTTTATTGCTAAGAAAGCGGTAAAGTTGTGGTATGAATCACTGATGATAATTTTACACAAAAAAATTATTGCTGATGCTAATTGTCTAAAGAAAAACTATCAATGATGATAAGTTTTTAAAAATAAATAAATCACCAATATATTGTGTTCCGATTACGTTCCCGCATTCAGTTACGCTCGAATCGAAAAATTCTACCAAAAAAAAACCTACATAATCGAAAAAAAAGAAGAGAAAAGGATGCTTAAACCAGCTGATTTGTCATGAAACGTATGAAATAGAAACAGAAAAATAAGTAATTTTGTAAACATTGTGAAATTGTAAAAAGTTAAATTTTGCGAAAAACTAGTGATAAATGTGTAAAAAAATAAATAAACACATCAGTTAAACACGGAAAGTAAGAAAAAAGCCAGAATATGAGTAAGCGGTATTTGTGGCCAAACTCTTCCCGTCTGAAGAATCCTGTAGCGCCGGAGGATATATTTTTATTTTGCTTGCACTTCTTCCTTGGAGCGCTTATGATATCCATACGCCATATTATCCTTCGTCGCCATTAAATTCACCAGTTATTCGTATTGCTCAGGTGTTGTGTTTTTTTTTGACTTGCAATAAATTAAATGAAGCTTTCAAATTTGAAAAGAAACCAAATTGCTACAAAATAAGTTTATAGCATTTTATACACTCAAAAGAAAAATCTATCCATCCGTACTTAAATAAATCCCAAGCGGTCTTAAAGGTACGGTAATCTCAGATTTAGTTAAATCAAGTACAGAAAGATCGATTTAGGTACGGACTCAAATAAGTTCTCAATTTAGTTTAAGAATTTTTTCGTTAGTTCAAGATTTTTCACGTAATTATGAATTTTATGCTCATTTCAAGAAACTCCAGAATTGGTTTTCTAAAGTAATCTCGTTTTCGGCTTCATTAAAGTACATTTAATTGTTATTTGTACTACAAAATTTTGTGTATGACTCGTACTCAAAGTACATAAGTAGAAAATACTTGAATTTTGAATTTAGTACAACGTTTTTCTTTCTGTGCACTTACATTTTATTCAATTGAAACATTTTTTTGACAACGGATACAAAAATCGAAAAAAATTCGGTTAAGAAATGAACCACTTGCAAAAACGAAGCTACGATCGAAATGCAGAATACATACAATTGAAAAAGAAAACGAAATGATACGGGGAACGGAGTACAGAATGCTGAAGACGCCGAACGGAGACAATTTCGATTCGAATCGAAACGCAGAATAGAGGTGAAGAAAATCGCTAAAAATAAACATTTAAGAAGTCTATTGCTGATTTCAATTTTCTACATAATTATTTTTAGTAAATAGCATCAGCAGTAAGTAATCTTTCCGTAGAAAATGATAATCAATGAAAGAATATTCTCACAAGTGAAACAAAATTTTTTAAAATTATTAATTAATTAATAATTAATTCGTAAAAGTTCTCATCACTGATAAATATCATAAGGAATTTTTTTAAAAGCAGTTTTATGGCATTTTTGCGATTTTTTAAATAACAATTTTAAAAGATTATATTATATCGCAAGACAAATTTCTATAAAAACAGTATTTATTTATTATTTATTTTTTTAAATTAAAAAAGCTTAAACTAATCAAGGCCAATCGATTCAGGTACATACATTAAAACTAACCGAAATAGACTTATAGGCCTACATACGTTTATTATATGTCTTTATATAATTTAATTCTGTACGCATTTTCATCAGTTCACGAATATGGTCCTCCCTTCGGAATAGTGACGGCCAAAAAAATTACGCATTATGAATTCATGCATAAATAAAATAAAAAATTATTTTTCTAGATCTTGTGATTGAATAGGAAATAATTTCTATTCTCATGCGGTAATAATGTGTTCCACAATTTATTCAGCCGGACCACCATCGTTGCCAGAATGATGATTTTATCATATTTTTGATGATTTTTTAACCAAAACATACAAACGAAGAATTCTTTTCGGGGGTCTATTTGTTAAACAAAATATTTTTAGCTCAAAGCTCGCTGTAAATAAATTTTATTGAAAATTGTATGGCATTTTACATTGAGTTATTTAAACAAACATTAAAACGATTTGATTTTAACGATATGTTTTTAAAAAAGCTTTTGGCCATTTGAAAATTATAAATAGAAAATTTATTCAAAACTAAAATGGCGAATTTAGAGAACTCCGTTTTATAAAATTCAATGACAATTTTACAACTCTCATAATCTTAGCTGTGAAGAATTTTGGTTAAAAGTTTAAAAAATAGCTCGTGCTGACGAAATTCTAGCTTTTCTGGTCCTGTCAAAATTAGTTCAAAACTTAATATGTCTTCCCATTTCTTCAGCAAATGTTGAACGAATATTCTCAACAGTCAATTTCAACAAAACTACATAAATATAGAAATAAGTATGTAGTTTAGACAACAGCACTCTCGAGGGTATCTTATATGCAAAAAAATGACTTAATAATTAAAAACTGTTCCTGCTATTATTTACAGACAAACCAAGCTATTATTAAAGATATAAAAAAAGTAAAAGTTCTTTATAAAACTTTTTCGTAGAACATGTACTTTTTAATCTAAATTGATTTGTTGATTGGTGAATGTGTGACCAAAAATTAATTTTTTTTATTTTCACTGATTTTGTCGGGGCAATGAAGATATATACATACTATATATACATAATTTAAATATATGTATGTTAATTACACATTTTTCGCCTTAAATAAAATTTTGTATTAAAAAAAATAATTTTTTCGGCATATGATGATTTTCTTCTCAAAGCTTTTGGCAACGCTGCGGAGCACAAACGATCTTTGCATAACTAAAGTGCTAAAACGTGGAGATCTAAGGCAGTGAGTCCTAGTTGACTGTGAAAAAACAAACCTGCAACCCAAAAAAATCATGCACATATGCAGAAACATGTTTCCAAATCCCTAAGCCATAAATGTATCTTATAATTCGATTGAAATGTTTTTGAATTTTCGAAAAATTTGTTTCAGATGTACCACTGTAGACCTCTATTCCATAAAAAAGTAAAGTAAGAAGAACTCTGTGGCTAACGAAATTAATATGTTGACTAAAGGATAACTTTTCTTCTGTAGAAAATCCTTGAGCCTTGAAGTAAGAAGCGAACTCAAGGCGAACGCCATTAATAACACTGTGTGTAATTTTTTAAGTTATGGAAAAATTTTCCACTTTTGCGGCTACCTGAGCGCTGCATAAACGGTATTAAGAAGCATTCCTAGGAGTTTCATATGTTGTAGAAAGTAGTTTACTGAGGTCTTACGTAGATTTTTGTACCTGATTGCTTTCTTGAATTTTTAACGGATTGCTACTTATGGACCTGAACAGTGGAAAAAAGGTAAAAAAAATCGAGTTTTTTTTTAATTTTTTGCGATTTTCATCTTGAAGATGAAGATTTTTTGATTGTATATGTTCACAATTTTTATTTTTTATGACAAGATCTACAACTTTGCCTCAGAGAGTAAATCAAAATTCCGAACAATTTGCAAGATATGAGCCTGAGAAAATGATCAGTATTATGCAAAAATGACACCGAAGCCCCAAATTTTTGGGGGCCAAAAAAAGAGAAGTGCATTACTTTGGGCAAAACTGGGAAACATGGGTCTTATTTTTTTTTGGTCTTTTATCACGTGTTGGTGTCCGTATATGGTTATTTTTTTCGTGTTGCACTGTGTTACAATCCTTGTATAATTTGCACACATAATACTAAATTTAATGGCTTTCGATTTCGATATATTTAACGAAATAAAATTATTATAGCACCATCGCTGCGCCTTCTCCAAATCTACATTCGTACTGCTTGTTAATTCATTATAAAACTCATTGATAGCCAGCAAATGTAGATCATCAGCATACATATAACCCTTTAGTGAATTAAAATAATAAATGAAAGTGGTCCTTAAATAGTACACTTGGGTACGCCTCTAAACGTCTCTCGACGATCTATTTGACAACATTTGCAGATACTGTGTTCTCCTCACTACAAATGACTCAATTAGCATACAAGCAATTGATGTTAACTTTCAGTAGATACTGATGAAATTTCTTTAAAGATAATTTTCATTACTGATGACACTATTTGCAAAAATAAATTATGTCTGACGGGTGATCAAATTTTAAAAAATATAATCACTTGTGGAATTTCTCACTGATGACAATTTTCAACAGAATAATTGCCACTGATGATGACTTTCTAAAGAATAATTATTATTATTATTTATTCAGTTCCCATAATTCCTAGGTGGAACATAGGGCCTCAGCAAACAAGTTAAAATTTGGTTTATCTAATGCTAATGCTTTAATTTCACGCCATGTACGTCCTGCTGCTAGCCCCTCTGCTTCAACCAGTCTCCTCCATGTATTAGCAGGTCTTCCCTTTCTTCGGCTACCCTGTGGGTTCCAGTCAAGCACCGTTCTAGTTATATTGTCTGGGGGCTTCCTCAATGTGTGCCCAATCCAATTCCATTTGCGTCGCCGGATTTCCGTTTTTATTGGCAATTGATCTGTTGCTACTCACAATGCGGCATTGGATATGGTGTTGGTAATAATTAAAAAGAATAATTATTACTGTTAATTATTTCTTTTTTATTTTTACAATAAAGATTATCACCAGTATTTGCATTCAAGAAAAGAATGATCGCTTCTGAAATTCATCACTGATGTTAATTTTCTATGGGAAAATTATTACTTATGATGATTTTCTAAAATATAATTGTGATCGATGATAAGTTTTTACAAAAAAAATATATCAATAGCAGTAAAATTCTATTCAAAAATAATCACTTATAATGTTTATCAATGGTGATAATATTCTACAGAAAAATTATTACTGATGCTGAACATGAAAATACCTCTAGGAAAATTTTGTGTCCTACGAGAAAATTTTGCCAAAATAAAAACACCACAATCTGTAATGTTTAGTCTTGTGTGATATGTATGCATGAATGACATACAAATACATACGAGTATTTATGCCACTGATAAAGTGTTTTTTGCAGAAAAAAGATATTGAAGCAAATTTTTTAAAAAATAATTATCACTGAAGACTACTTTTTTATGCAAAGGCAAATTATAAATTTTTTAAAGAAAAAACTATCACTGCGATAAAACTGCTTTTAAAAAAATTCCTAATGATATTAATTATCACTGATAAGTTATTTTAAAATATTATATAGCACTTGTGAGAATATTCTCTCATTGATGATCATTTTCTATGGAAAGATTACTTACTGCTGATGCTATTTTCTAAAAATAATTATCACTGAGGATAAGATTTTCTGGACAAAAATTATTATAGAAAAGTCTACAGTGAAAGTCTTACTTATAATGATTTTCTAAAGTGGTGATAAGTTTTCATAAAAAATAAAAATATATAAATAGAACTAGAGACTAAATTCCATTAAAAAAAAGTATTTATGACAATTTAGAAAAATGAAAACAATGTGTCACACAAAGTGTGAAAAATGACTATCACTAATGGTTTAAAATAAACATGTATTACTTGGGCTAATATTATATCACCGATGATAATTTTCTACGGAAACATTACCGTGGATGCTAATTTTTAAGAATAATTATCACTGATTTATTTATGCTACTAAGCTGTAGAATAAATTCTTTAAATCAATTTTTAAAATTGTATGGCTTATTTGGGTTCCATGGGCGCACCTTCGTATTCGCCCTCTTGAAGGTCGACTATTCATAAAATTTTTATTAAACGAATCGGGTTCTTCTACGATATTTCGAACACCAACTCTTAATAAAGATTTTTGCATAGATTTTTCAGGAGCTGCTAATCCCAGAATCTATGTCCAAGCTGGTCACTGCACTAAACCCTTTTTTTATTTATTTATTTTTGTCTATATGTAGATATAATATCCTTACAGACAGTTAAACAATATAATTACATATAGTAAATTCAAATAAAATAAAAATTTATTGATTATTCAACAGGACGATAATTTTAAGTTTAATAACATTTCCATTTAAAGAAAAAATCTATAGTTTTATAAAAAATTTATTAAATTAACTGCACATTCTTCTAAATGGATCAGCATTTGCGTAATTTGATCTGAAGAATTAAATTGCTAGCAATTCAAAGTTTCGAAATGGACGATGAGGAACATAAAACGAAATGTTATCGAGCAGGAAATTAGAACAAATATCACCATTAATTAAATTTAATATAAACGACACATAGTCGTTTGGCTTTTAGGAGTTGGAAGTTTGATTAGGGCAAGAAGGCTGGTGTATGACGGAAGATCTAATGGGTTCCACTGTAGACCACGAAGGCAGAATAACAAAAATTGCTTTTGTACAGATTCAATGGATCCTTAAATTCTTTTGCATGTCTTTTTATAAAACCAAGAATACAGCGTGCTTTATTTACAGTTATGTAAATATGATTAATAAAGTTCAACTTAGCAGCCAACAAAACTCCAAGATCCAATACTGTAACACAATTTCCTAGCTGGTGGTTCTCCAACGAATAATTTACTTTTATATGATTTCCTCTGTAGAAGGACATATGTTTACATTTTTTTAAGTTAAGCACCATTAAATTTAAATTACACCATGACTGAAATGAGTCCAAATATTGTTGAAGCAGACATTGAAATTATAAAAAAAATCCATATAATTTTAATATTATTTCCAAAATTTTAGTTGAAGAAGGAGTTGAAGAAGAAGTTGAAGAAGAAGAAGAACTATTTCATATTATTTTCTTTTTAATGCGCATTTTTTAAATTAGTTCAATAGTTCATTTGTTTAATTCAGAGTAACCACAGTGATGCCGGGCGTTTTAAAGTGTCTCGCGGCATCAGGAATAACCGAATGTTGGGTCAAGTTTTAGAGTTTGAGGGTGAAGATGAACTCAATGTTTGGCCAGATGAAAAATGCAATAAGCTACGAGGAACAGACTCCACAATTTTTGCACCTTTAATGAAGCCCAATGATGGATTGTGGGCTTTTTCAGCTGATCTTTGTCGCTCATTGGGTCCACAATATCAAAAGAAAGTCAAATATAATGATGTACCAGCTCTGCGTTACACAATGGACCTTGGTGATGTTAAAGTAATGAAGTTTTTTTTATGTTTAATTAATATAAATACTATAATGTATAATATAAATTTATTTGTATACTTCCTGGAGAATGAACCTGAAAATCAATGCTTTTGCAAAGACTTTCCCGATAATTGTCCCGTCAAGGGTACCATGGACTTGTCGCTGTGTAATGAAGCTCCCATGATTGCCTCTATGCCTCATTTTCTAAACGGTGATGCGAAGTTATTGCAAGATGTGGAGGGCTTGCAGCCGAATGAAAAGAATCATGGCATCTTTATAGATTTTGAAATTGTATTCATTCGTAATTTTTATACCTTCTAGCTTACAAATTTTAATTTATTATTGAATATTTTCTTAAGATTTCCGGTACTCCATTATCTGTAGCCAAACGATTACAATTCAATTTGGATGTGGAACCTATTGTGGAATTAGCAGTCATGTCAAAATTGAAACCTTTGGTTATGCCACTTTTTTGGGTTGAAGAAGCTGTGAACTTGGACCGCAATTTCACGGATCTTATTAAAGGGAAAGTGTTCACGTATGTTTTGAAGTGTATCACTGAAATTCTTTCTAGTTTTATTTCCCTGCTTTATTTGTAGAACCAAAAAAATTGTCTTGGTTTTAATGTGGAGTCTTGTTATTATTGGCCTGTGTGGCGGCTTAGTTGCTGGCATATTATTGTTCGTCCATAAGAATTATATTACAAAGATTGCTGAGATTAATGCTGCTGTAAAAAAATAATTATTTAAGTGAAATTATCAGGAAAAAATATTATAAACTTAAAATTTGCAATTAAATAAATACTTGAAAAAAGTTTAGTATTTGTTGTGGGTTGATCTAGTCTATATGCCTGCATTTCATTGGTGCTTATGTCAAATCACATACAAATCCACAACAAATAAAAGAGACTTTAACTAATTTGGTAAATAATACAGTTGATATTCCTAGTCACTAATGTTCACCATAAAAAGTGTAAAATCGAACAAAGAACACTGATGAGATGATGCAGCGACTGATCCGTTCTGCTTGTCTGATGAATAATAAATTATTCCAAATATTATTCTATTAATAAAATAATGAATTTATTAAAAAATTTCTTGAATTAAAAAAGAAATGGGTAAACTCAGATTAGAACTTAAGCCAAGCAATTCCTTTCAATATAAATAAGAAAAACTTTTAGAAATAAAATATCAGAGCATATCTCGTATAATACATTTACTAAATAATTAAATAAATACTTTTAAAAGGAGGAGTTCATCTAATAATCAAGCACTACTTACATTCTGAAAGTTACACAAAATCGCTGAAATGATTATTAAAAAATCACTTTAATCATCAGATTCAAGACTGGAATATTAAATGATAAAGGTATTTGCAAATCTATAATTATCAAATGATAGAAGAACACATTGTAATATTAAAATTATATTAATATTTTTTATGAAAATAAATTAATTAATTAATTAATTAATAATTTAATTAAGAACGGACGAATGGACAGACATAATGATAGTCAGATATGATGAATGGAGGAGATATAGTATAAATGAGGGACATACAGACAGATATTTTGATGCACGGAAGGACAAAACACAAGTCATAAGTACACCAAAAGTTGAAAATACACCATATTTCTCAGTGTAATTGGAAACAAATTTCAGTAGTTCAGAGTTTTTAAAGATATTATTTTGCTTAGCTATAATTTTAAGTTATTAATATTTTAATTCATAAGTTTTTAAAAAATAATATTTGGGATTTTTTCTTAATTTAAAGCTTTTCATATTTCTACATCTATTCTTTTTCTCTTGTACTCCTTTCCTTACTTCCTTATCTCTTACTATTATTAAATCTCTTGTAGCGAGTAGCTAATTCTGATTGATTTGTTGGTTGATCCTTTAGAGACACAACGTCCACAAGAGTCTAAAAGTTTCAAGGGTTAGTTGTTCTTTTTTAATTTATTTTAAATAAAACTCCGGATTGATTTTAATGTCGTCAGCATGAAAGCTGTATGTTGAGTGATCTTCATTTCAATTTATCACTTGGAGCTAAATTAGTTAAGCAATACAACGAATGTAGTATAAAGCAAAATCAACGTTAACAAGAGCTACATGAGACTTTTAAACTAAACCATTTATTAATACAAGATTGCATTCTTAAAATTAATATAATAAAAGTAATCGGTAGTTGGCGTTTTATTAATTAGACCGTTAATTATAAGTTTTGAATTTAAATTAGTTAGATTTCAAATACACATAAGTAAAATATAATTTAACTAATGAATTTATTCATAGTATTTTATAAACACGGCGCTACTCTCTTTAATTTAAGCTTTAGAATAATTATAAAACATCTTCCTATCTATCTATATTATTAATAGGCAAGCATTTTTTTTAGATCCCCTTTACGCCAGTAATACTGAACCGATTTTGGGGAGATTTATATGTTTTCAAAGGGGTTTTCACATAGATGTCCACAATCTTAATTTCATTTAAATCGGTTTGATATTTAGGGAGCTGTAAGAGTTTAAAGTTGCTACTAACACATGCTCACTTATTACACATGCATGTATACATATATCAGGTTTAAATTAAAAAATAAACAAAACGTGCTTGTGTGTTTGTAGAATTTGCTTTTGCATAGAAATGAGACCGAGTTGTTTATTTAGAATATTTTTTGTTTTTTTTTATTTTATCGTATGTATATATGTAAATGTTTAATATTAATTTCTAGAATGAGGTCGATTGAGTCGACCGCTGCATACACTAGTATTTATTAAATCTTAGCATTAAGTTCCTTGCAGTCTTTAATGAACCATCATGAAATAAAGACCATTTTAGTAAACATAAATTTTATTTTAATCTTAAAGTTATATAAGTCGGAATATCATCTAGTGGTCTCCGCGGCACCGCGTCACTGTTTCATCAGGATGGAGGGTTTGTTTTCCGTAATGCTCCTACGTTCTCCTTACCTTCTCTAAGTGATGAGGTGCGGAACTACTGACCACCTTCCCTTCAATATTCCAATGATGTAATTTTCACATAATTTCCATGCCTTTAGGAAATTCTCCTGAGTTGGAGTTAAACCGAGCAAATCATTCAAAGCTCGTCTCTCTTCAAAACCATTTATCACATTCCATATAGGGCTCGCTGGAAAAAATATTTGGCCAAAATTATTTTAAAATTAAAAATTTTTTTTTAAAGAAACAGCATTTACAACCAAGCTTACGCTTATCTTTTTAGGTTTGTATCAATTTCTAAGGTTAAAAACCGTTTAACCCTTTCATGCATATGTTGTATATATACAACAAATTTTTTTTCGTAAAATTTAATTTTCTAACGCTATATTTATAAAAACGAAGTGTGTCAAAAGCCATTATATGAGTTTTGTGCAGCCTCAACCTGAGTAAACAAAAATTTAAAAAATTGGTTCACCAAAATGAAAAAATATTTTAATTTCCTGAAGAAGCCAATCAAAGATATTGGCGAAATATCGATATTTTAAAAAAAGGTCGAAAAAATAAGAGAATATTATCAACATATTAATATTTATTCACTTCACCTTAAATATTTTGAATTTTTTTAATGTTTTTAATAAACTATATACCTTCAGCTTTATGTTCCATTTTAAACATTAGAAATTACTTTTTTTAAACTAGAAAATTTTTAAAAATGTTAAAAAACACCTGCACTCAACTATTTTTTCAAGTGGACTGAAGTTTATCAACTTTAATGCTGTAATGTTAAATGGTAAATTGCAATTTACAAAAACAAAATGCATTTGTGGTTGCTCGGATTTGTTTGCTATTAGATTTGCTATTAGTTTTGGCCAAAAAATTGAATTTTGTGACCTTAGTGCATTCGAAAAGTATTTGTTTGGAATCTTCTTCCAGTGCGCCGCATGAGCCACAACTGCTTAATTGTTTTATTCTAAATCTGTGTAGGTATTTATTAAAACTACCTTAGTTTGTCATCGCCTGAGCTAAGAAAGACCCCAAATGTTTCCATGTTGCCTATATATACAGACTCTTATATATGGGATAAGACTATATATATGTCCATCTGCCGTTCTTGTCTTGTTTCTATCGTTCCTGCCATTTGCCTATTGTTTTTTCCCTGGCGTTATTTTTATCTCTGTAGCTATTCTCATTCGCTCCATGGCCCAACTTACACGTTTGGTTTGGGTATATATATTTCTTATCTTTTCAGGTCTATTGGCGGTAGGCCTCCAAGCACTAATGCCGCACTTGTGCTTACCGTACGATACACCAATATAATACGGAGAGCACAAACTCTCTGTGGTTTCTGTGACTCCACAGGACACTTTGTGAATATTCATGGTGTCCTATGTATCGTTTATATCTAAACAGATTCTAAGGAGGGTGAATTGTTCAACCAAAAACCATGGCCACTTATAGCAGCGAGTAAAGCTTAAACTCTATTGTAATTCATCAATTCAAAAGGAACTGCTTTCTTTTCGTTCAAACTGATTAGCATTTATTAGTAGTTTTTTACTTATTTATTTGTTTATTATTTTTTTGTGAACAAAATAATTTACTTTGGTTTACAGTTATATTTTTATATTTTAAGATTTCTCTTTTTTTAATTAGTTAAAAAATATAGTGCGAACACTAAATTTTGCTAAAAAAAAGCAACTATTAAAACAAAAGGATATATTTACACAATTAAAATTACAATTACATTTCGCTTAAGAATACTTAATAGACTTTTTGAGGAGTTTAAGAAAAATATATATTTAAATACCTTATAGTACATACAGTAATTTCTTAATATCATATTTCTTTATTTTATAATAGACAACACGCTCATAGCAATAACATATTCATATTAAATATTTAAGACAACAATATCACCCACTTAAACTAAATGAAATTTTATAAATACACAACTAAATTATTTATTATAATGTAATATTCTAAAGTTAAATTAAACTAAAGAAATTAACTAATAATTGTGACGACAGAACATCAATTATTTACATCCTTTTAGCTTTTGTGGGTGTGTGCAGGCTGCGTATCATATCAATGCAAGCTAAAGCTCGTCGTATTAAGAAATAAAACAGATACAAGGCGGCAAAATACAAAGCCGCAACATCAATCAAATAGTATTGTAGCCAACTAGAATGTATGAAAATTGAATAAGATATTGTTATTAAAAGATTTCATTTTTATTAAATTATGATTTAGAAATCGACTTGTTTAGAAATAGAAACGAAACGAAACGAACCTCATATTACGTGCAGGAGATTGTAAATGATAAGCCCCTTTGTGACGCAAAACATATTCTGTCCAATATATTGAGGTTTCCAAAGGTGTTGTGCGCTGATCCAATAGCAAACGTTGGCGGAATCTTAAATAGTGTTTAAAAAGAGAATTATTAAAATGTACACTTAATTCATAATTATATTATATTCTCAAGTATTTTTGTCAAACTAAAAACCCAATTCAGAAAAAGAAAATACAGTTTTTGTGGAAAATTTTTATGAAAAACACACCAAAAAATCTGTATTTTAAGAAAGATTTGTAGGTTTTAATGCACCTTTGATAATAAAACTAAAAGTATCCCTTCTGATTGCGTGAGATATTGTCGACGGCATGTCGACGGTGAAAAAATTGTGAACAACAATTGACTACTATTGACAAGGAGTACTGCTGAGTATAAACAATACAATGATACAATTAACACAAATTTAGCTTACGTCGACTTAAGCATTTATTCCCTTTGGCCACATATATACATATGTGTACATGTCGTCATAGGATTTCAAAAAAGCTCTAAAGTTATAAACACATTCACGACAGCAGACTACCGACTACAACCTGCCAAAAATAGAATACATGTTTGTATATGAAAATGATTATTTTCACGACTACGCTGCTACATGGCTGCAAGCCCATGCTATTTTTGTCGTGTAGTCAAATTAAACTTATTTCTATTTTTGTTGGCTACGAAACAAAAAAAGTGTTAAGCAAATTATTGCTCAGAAATATTTTTTTAATGCAAAATAAAATAAAATTGCAGTTGTTTTTTTGGTATAAACTTTTGTGTAAAAATAATTTTTGCATAAAAATAAAAGCAATGAAATTCCAACATATTAGATTCATATTCTGTGTTCATATTTTTTATAAAATTATAAAAACTCAATAAACGAATAAAAAGGCCACTGAGTCAATAATATCGCGATAATTGCAAAAACGTGCGACAAGTTCCAAAATTTAGAAAAGCCGTAAAATCTTCTAAAACGAGTTACAAATGCAATGAATATGAAAAACATGCAAAAAACTGCAAAATTAACGAAAATTCGCAATAACTTACAACCATTGGGAAAATTAAACTGTTTGATATCATTTAAAAGTCGCAAAAAGTTGCAAAATTTCGAAAAATCTGTAAAATCTTCTAAAAAGACCTAAAACTGTAACGAATGTCAATGTATTCTTTAAGTTTTTCTTTCCGTTTTCGCTATTTTCGGGATATGAGTGATTCTTTGTCATTTTATTGCTTCATTGAAAAAAATTCAAAATCGACTTCTTTGTTGATTACCTGGAAAAATACGCTTAAACTGGAATAATTTTGAAAAATGGTTAACTTTTCTTATTAGAGAGTTTTTTGTTTTTACTGTAAAATTTTGTAACTTAGGGCTTTTATGAATTCATAGGATGATATGTTTTTTCATAAATAGTTGTAGTTATCATTATATTTGTTTAACGCTGCAGTCACACCATCAAATTATTTTTAAATACTCATTCAAGATTTTTACTCATACTCCTTTGCAAAATTCACAAAAATTGAAAGCTGTGACGTAGGCTGCAGGAAAATTTAAAGCAAATTTTTTTTGGCGGATGCCTTCAAATAAAAGTAAGCAATCCGTTAGAGAAAATTCAATTCATCGACTTATTTTTATACGAAATTTTAAAATTAATTTTGCCATTGAACCTTGTTTATTAAACTTTAAATTATCAAAAGATTTATCATTTCGATAATTGTTATATAGATTAATTAGCTTCACAAGATATCGATTAGTTTTTTCCCCGAAAATTTTGATGTTTAAAATTAATCACCCTTATTACAGTTGGCAACATTGACGTCACGTCAACACAATACCAAAAAATTGGGGCTTGTCTTGTTGTTGAAAATAACTGACTACTATTGACAGGTTCATGTTATTTTCTAGACCTTATAGAACGGAAGTACACTTACTTTCGTTACCACAAAATTTTTCTCAAGAGCGAGTAGACAAGCTCCAATTTTTTGGTATTGTGTTGACGTGACGTCGATGTCGCCAACTGTAATAAGGGGGAATATGAATAAGTAAAGATTTTCGTGAAAATTCGGTGAAATAGTTGGTGTTTATAGCAACAGACTCATTTTAAAAAGTGACAGAGTTTGGTTGATGATCGGTTGGTTATTCCGTCCTGTTTGTATTGCTGGAGCTAATTAGTAAATCCTGCATTCCTCTCTTAATAAAAATAATTGAAAAATTATATAAGGATCTTATGCTTGATATTATAACATTCAAAGTGGTAAACTAATTTACAATACGAAACTCAAACTATAAAAGAAGTTTTTCAAAATTCTAGTTTGTTTATTCAGAGAAAAGTTTGCCTTTGAATTCATATTATTATTTTACTGACGCACTATTGAAAATGTTTTATATATTATAGCGAACTAAAGGACAACTTACCTCGCCGCATTCCTATATTGCGGATCGTGTATCACTTTCATTATTGACTTGTACAACTGTGGCGCTGACAAAGTTGCCAAATCCAATTTAATGGCGTAACCATCAACTTCAGCTTTTGCTGAATTGACATCATGATCACAAAATACTGGCATGGTTACCACCGGAACTCCATGAAATACTGTTTCGTACATGCTCAACAAACCGCCATGAGTAACGAAAGCTCGTAATTTTGGATGACCCAGAATATCTTGTTGCGGTAGCCAGCGACTTAGTTTAACATTTTCAGTAAGACCTTCAATATCAGCAGCGTTTCCTTCATATTTCCACAAAACATGATAAGGTAAACGGGCAAAAGTTTGCACTAGCAAACGCCTTAAAGTAGGAGGCATATTGACAGCTTTCACCGAGGAACCCATGGAGACATAAATGAAGCCTGATTCACCCGAAGAGTGTGTGAAATCTTCCAAATCTTTGGGCAAAGGCTTTGCGGGCTTACAATGAATGCAAGCGACTTCGGCCACATTGGGATTTAAGGCGCGAGGGTAAGAAACAACCGCATTACCATTTTGCAAAATGAAGCTAACATTTTTGGAAATTTCATAAGGATGCGGTATGTGGGATCCAAAACGCTGTTTCATAACACGATGCACCAAAGACACAACAAACTTTAAAGATAAATTTTTTTCCATTTAATACTTTCCATTAAAATACGTATAAATACGTATTTCTTAACAAACCTTGTGCGTTATATCCGAGAATATTTGAACAGCTGTATTCATGGCTCTCTCTAGCAGATTCATGTTGTCTGTAAAACCTGTATAGAAATTTGGTGTCACCGCATAAGAAGCAGGATTGCCTGACTTGGCTAAGCTTCCGGTGTAAAAACCCACCGTATTCATATACATGAAGGGTATTTTATATTGATACACCATACCCAGTGCACATTCCGGAAATGCACCATCCAGTATGGCCAAAGCGAAATTACGATTTAATAGTGCCTGTGTTTCAGCATCTTCCATCATGGCATCGCATGACTGCAAAAGAAATATAAAAAAACAAAAAATCATTATTAAACAACCTTGAACCATGCAAGTGTGTTTGAATTAAATTGCATTGTTGAAAAAAAACATGTTACGTGCAACTTGTTGCATCAACTGTTTATTTTTTCTTGTTGTAATCTCTTGGATTATCAGGCTTGTAGGAAATTTAATAAATTTGAAAAAAATGGAAAGCTTTGAATTGTGAAGTTTTTCAACTGTTGATCGATGTCGAAAGAAACCCCGAATTGAAATAAACCGAGTTACATTGTTCGTTTAAGACTTTAGGTGAGAGCTATTCCGATTGCGAAATCGTGAAAGTTTCATTTGTCGGCAGCACGTTTTGTTCTAGAGCTGCTCACGATCACGTATTTTACGATTCGATCACATGCTTACAATATAACCACATTGTTCGATACTTATATATGAAAACAAATTTTAACGTCCTGCTTCAGGGACGATAACGTCGGTACAATTGTACTTTTTTCAGTACTGCAGTACTCCAGTAGCATACATTTCTGGTTTTCAGCATTCTCATAAACTTTTTCATTTAGAAATTGCACATCAGCGAATGTGAATGTGAAAAAATTTCAAAACATTTTGAAATAACCACTTTTATAGCGGTGAAAGTCATGCGTTTTTTACTCCGAGTTGGACCGACCCTCTAGTCCAATGTTTAACCTCATTGAAAATGTCTGGTCTGGTGGTAAGGAATAACATTAAAAGATAGCTTTCAAAAAAGTTGTAAAGTATTCTTAATAGCAGAAACGAATTAACCTCAAAAAGAACAAAGATTAAGAACCTTACCCTACACTTTCTCGAGCCATCGACTTGAACATGAAGGCAGCAGAGCAACGGTATTAATATGTCCATGTTTTTGTATGTGGCGAATACGTGTAGATGTTCATGTTCAGAAAAGCCATATAATTTTCAGGTTGTGCAATAGAGATAAAATTTCATTTGTTTTGCTGTCTCTTTTACTTTAAAAATGACATTTGATGTCGAATATAGTTGCTCGGCCATATGCTCGGACATCGATGTCAGAGCATGGATGAAACATGGACATGAGCGATCTACATTAACCATCTACATACGTTGTTCAACATGATGTTCATACCCAGTTGATGACTAAAGGAGACCACCGGTTATGAAAAAGCTCTCTAAATTACACCAGCAATATGTGTCAATTAGACGGCTAGATTTTAAAGAAAGTTCACTGCGACTCTTAACTAAGAAAATATGCAATATGAATTATTTTTTTTTTATATTTTAAAATTATTATTTTTTTTTATCAAAATAAAAATTCTCATATTGAAATTTAATATTCTTATATAGAAAGCTAATATTTTTATATTGAAGTTTACTATTCTCATTTTGAAACTAAAATGGTAAAGATGTATGTATTTACAAGTTATAATATCATTTCAGAGATTTCGCTAAATTTTTAACTTAACAATGAATGCAAATAACAATTTCAAATTCAAAAGCTTTTAGTAAATAATGTCAAAATATTTAGATGTTTTTTTTTGTTCCTAAAAAAATAATGGCAATAATTAATCATGTTGACCGCAACAATATGAAAAACAAAGTTTTTAATAATTAATGACAACAAAATAATTGAGATGTAATGAATATGTATGTGAAGGAGTGAGCCACTGAGTTATACACAAATTCATTTTCATCATCATTAGAAAATGTAAATTTATTACTAATTAACATATACCGGATTACGTAAAATTAATCACCCTATATTCAGATGTCACGAGTTTTGCAAATGGCATCGTACGTCAATCATACTTGACATTTGTAAACTAAATGGCTGCAGAATACAAACAGACAAACAATGGAGCGCTATACTCTGAAAGAGCGTAGAATAATTGTTCCGAAGCATTTCCTGCTCGCTAAATCTCCCGTTTCAGCGACTTGGCATAGCCAGCAATATTGCCCGATTTAACTATCCCAGACTTCCTTCTTTAGGACTACTTGAAGTGGCAGTTTCATGCCAACAAGCTCCTAACAATCGCAATCCTTAAGGATAACATTCGACAGGAATGCGAACAGTTATCATCGGAAACTTAACAGAAAATGGAAAATGCGATAAAACGGACACACATGTGTATAATCACTGATGACAGCCACTTGGCGGATATCATCTTTTCCATTTAACAGAAAAAATTGTGAAGGTCCAAATTTTTTTTATTTTGTAGAAAATTTATTCATAAACTAAATTGGATGATTAATTTTGCGCCTTGTACATTTTTTTGCGCTTTATTTTGCAACTCACCTCGAAAGCATAACGGACACCGTCCCATATAGAAATTGGCATTTCACCTGACATTCGTGCCCCCAGCAAATCCCAATTTGTATAATTTTGTATATATTCCACTAGACCGGCTGGCGTCACTTCATGTAAACCGTTAATATGGAAATCGGAGGGGAAACCATTTAGGAAAGTTATATTGTGACCTCTGGAAAACAATAAAAGTGTGTTTAGGTTTTATTCAAGTATAATTAAACTTTTAATTGTAGTCATTAAGCATTCATTAATATGAAAAAGTTATTTTTCTTTTTTAAATCGTTTAAAAAAAATTACTTTTTGGACTTATTTTTTTTTGTGTGTGTGGAAATGTGCAAAATATTTAAACAATTTTTTGTACGTTTATTTTGCTGTTAAAAAAATATATTACATTACAGTCCAAATAATGTTATTGGAATTTTAATAGTTTATAACAATTAGGACGATGCTTTGTTCAGTTGCAGGTATTCTACACTTTTGTGTTAATTTATTATTTAGTTTTTTTGTTTACATTCAAGTTTATTGGTTTTTGTTTAGAATATGTACGTTTTGATGGAAAATGTGTTTAAAAATGTTGTGACTTTTAAAAACTCATTGTTGTCACCTAAATTGTACAAAATATTTGGAATATACTCGTATTTTATTAAATGATTCACTATTTGATTACACATGTTTATACTGACATCCAAAATACAGGAAATTTATGGATTTTGTCGTTGCAGTAATTATCATGGACGCAAGCAAGTGTAGCTTAATATCCCTTGTAATATTTGTGATCAAAGTGTTTGTGCTATTTTGTAAGAGAGTTCAACAAAGGTGGAATATGCGTTCTTTTAATAATTCAAATGTTTACGGTTTCTAAGAAGCCCTGGCATATTTCCATTCTATCTGTAGCAAATGATATTGAAACAAGCAATTTTGCTTACAGAACTTGAATATAATATAACTTTTAGGATCAGATGTCCTTATTTTCGCATCAGGATCAGATGTCCTTATTTTGTATGTTTAATAAACTAAAAAGGCCCGACTAGTAAATATTTTAGTCATGCTTAAAATCTACAGAAGTATTGCTTCGCCTACCTGTGTATTAAACCTTTTGCCAATTCCCAAAAGGGAATTTTGTGTGATTTTGTGCCACCCATCGTTACCATCAGTATGTCTGCCGTCAAACAACTTCCCAGGCAAACCAGCAGCACCGTGCCAAATGTAAAATATTTCATGCTGTAAATAAATAAAAAAAGAAAGATTTTATTTTTTATATTAAACTTACAAAAATTTTTATTTGAGTTTAAAGTTAAATAACGATTACACACTGTTCAGCCATCAAACAACTTTTGCAATTTGATATTATGGAAAACTACGAAGTATTTTCTACCAAAAAAATGCTTTAAATTTATTTATTTTTTTGTTGTTTACAATTTTTGGCAAAATTGTTATTTTCTTTTATCTTTTGAAAATAAATCAACGAATTGTAAAATAATTTAATTGACCATGACCACCACTGACTAAAACTAACGAATATTGACGCCTGGCTGACGATCATATAATACAAAAAACAACATTTTTTGGCATATTCGAGTTAATGTTTATTTTCTAGAAATATGTACAGCAAAATAAAAATTCATTTTAATTTAGTTTTTTTTGTATTAAAAAACCCCCCCCAAAGAAGCAAAACAACAAACTTCATACAGACAGCATTTATGTAATTGTGCAACATGTTTCAGTTCAAGGGAGGGCAAAAACCATTTTTTAGCTTTAAATTTTTAAAACAGCAAACTTAAGTATTTGCAACATGTATGGAAACTTACCATGATTTTTTTGACGATCATGATTAATTTTGTATGTACGAGGATACTAGACGATAATCTACATTTTGCTTGATACACTACCACAGCTGCTTGATACCTTTATGTTTATTACTCTGCCCCAAAAAACTCCAGAAACTCTTTGTTGCGATTTATTCAAAAACATATTGCAATAAAAATTACCCAAACAAACTTATTCCCATCTAATTTTTTCAACTAAATTTGAAAACTTATTCGAATAAAAACGATTATGATGAATCTTTTCGGGGAAATAAATTGTTCGAATCAACATATCTCAAATAAAAACAATCGGAAAAAATTTTCAAATAAAATTTATTTAGAGAAAATACTTAATTCGAATAAAACGTACTCGAATAAAATTTATTGGAATTAAAATTAGTCTAATATAATGCGAAAAAATTGAATTTCAATTATTCAAGCAAACTAATCCGAATAAAAATTGTTTGTAATAAAATGTCTTTCACACTGCTTCCCTCCTCCCATAACGTATTTTAAAAAATTTGCAATATAAATTTTCAACTCAGTAACAAACTTTCGACTAAATGCAAGGTTTTTCAAACAAAACCAATGAAAATTAAAATTATTTAAAAATAAATTCTTTAGATTGCAATTATGCCTAAAAAAATGTATTCAAATTAAATTATTAACAAAATTATTCGAATAAGTGTATTAAAAATGAAGTTATTCGAACAAAGATACTCGATCAAAATATTGTTGTGTAAATATTCGGGCATTCAATTAATCGTTTTTTTTTTGTTTTAATCGGTTAATAGTTTGATTAAGCAATTGAATTTTAGTTTGACCGGTTAATAAAAATTGTTCACAAATTCCTTGATTTAAAAAAAAAAACAAAAACTATTTATTAATTTGAGATTTTACTA
Source organism: Gymnocheta viridis (assembly GCA_956483585.1). NCBI lineage: Eukaryota > Metazoa > Arthropoda > Insecta > Diptera > Tachinidae > Gymnocheta > Gymnocheta viridis. The sequence continues at coordinate 74,269,153 of OY101443.1, forward strand.
ATAAAAAAACAATAACATAACAAACATAAATTTTTTTTAATAGATCAGACAGAAGAAGAATTAAAGTAAGTGAGATCCTTTTAGAAGTTAGTTTCATATTATAAGGAGCTCCTACATTTTGCCATTTGAGTCATCCTTTGATTATTTCAAGTTAAAGTTAGTTCCTTCAAATTAAATTAAACACAAAAATAAATTTTAAAATGCTAGATAAAATTAGAAATTTTTGTTAATCGTCCGAAAATGAACCAGTTAATTGCAAATAGCTAATTTTAAATTAATAAAACACTTAATCGGTTAATAATGAATTGATTAGCCGATAAATGATTAATCGATAAAATAAAGGTTATTAAATTATTAAAAAAAAAATTATTAATATAAAACATTATTTTAACAAAACTGTTCGAATAAAAACTATTGCAATACAAATTATTCAGAAACAAATTATTCGAATGAAACTATTGAGGGAAAAAGGTTTTTTTCACAATTGTTCCCAAATTATTAGTGAGCGCAAAAAAGTCTCTAAGAAAATTGTTCGAATAACACTATTCACCAAAAATAGTTCAAATATAATAAATTCAAGAGCTATTATGGACAATAAGACTCAATGATAAATTTTCTATTACATTTTTTCGCTAAATAATTATTCAAATAAAAATTAATCGAATAATGCTATACGAATTGAATAATTGGAACAAAACATTTGGGTGATAATATTCGATTAAATATTAAAAAAAAAATTATTAAAATGAAACACATATTAATTAAATTATACGAATAAAAATTAGTCCAATAAAAATCATTCGAAATTATTTGAAATTTTATTTTTTGCAAAAAAATATTAAAAAAATTATTGAAAATTGTTTCGCAACATTAATATCGTTCGTTACCTTAATATAGAAAGGCCCTAACTATTTTTTCAGTATCGAGTTTTTTTCATATTTCAATAGATTAGGAGATCCATCCATCGAAATATACAAAAAACTCGATTTTGGAAAAAAAAATAGTTGGGGCCTTTCCATATTAAGGTAACGATATATTCTGCATACATTCATACCTGCAAGAAAAGTAACTACGAATATTTTTCTCTACAATGCTGCGGGTTTTATTTCCAGTTTTGATCCCACTTTTTATAATGCCATTCATTTTATAATGCAAGATCAAATAGATCTGTAACCACCCTCGTACAAGTGTATGTACAGCATTATTATTATGGTCTTCTAGTAAAACTACTAAGTGGTTCTTGATTTTCTTTAAAATATATAATTTACGGCTTAATTCTGAATAAAAAAAAACAATTACAAACAAGCAAACAAAAGCAATTTATTCCATAGTGGTTCTAAAGTTTAACTCTACCGCATATAGAAAATATTATTTTGCAAAAGTATTTTTTTCATACATGATAATCCAGTTTGTAAATTTTGTGGCCAAAAGTATCTGGTATAGTTTTTCTTTTACAATTGTCAGTTTTGGACAAAAAACATTCTATGTTTTGTTAAGAAATTTATGGCTGATCAAGGTCAGTGGCAAAACATTCTACACGATTATTGTTTTCTAAAATTGAGGAATTCAAATGAACACTTTTTTTCTAGTAATATTTTTCATTTTGAAATAAATTAAAAGCTAGCAAAAAATCATATATAAGTAAAATAAATATCTATAAGTAAATATAAAATTATGTAAAAAATTATATAAGATGAAAATTTGTCAAGGAAGTCGTTTATACAGCAGTTAATAGAGCAGGCAAAATGTAAGCGATCGGTTAAGATACAATCGATTAAATTTAAAATTCTATGGTCTCTAAGAAGCTTCCCATAAAAAAATGGGGATAATGTGGCTCTTGCCCGACAATTTTCAGGGACTTGACTATATTACATACAAATACGTAGTTTGTATTTGTATTTCAAATACATGACGTGCAAGTATTTTGTATTTTGTATTTTAAATACATACAAAAAATGGCAGTATGTTGTATTTTAAAAACATAGTTTACAAACGTCGATGATTTTGTTTTTTCGTAGATAGGGATGATGGTGAATCTAGGACATCAAATTTGGAGTTGGAATTTGTCAGTTTCCTCAGTGACAAGAGCAAAGACATTATCACTCTTGACAGCTATTCAAATATTAAATGAGTATACATAGAACTTAATACAAGTTTGTGCTCATCAGGACCTGTAGAGAGATTATTATTTTCAGCAGGTTTTATTTATTCGCCAACAAGAAACAGTTTGTCTGATGCTACATTTAAAAATCTGACATTTATGAAAGGAAACAGTTGTTTTGTTGATTAGTTTTATCTAATGTATTTTTTGGTTTGAATAAAAACGATGTATTTTGTATTTTAAATACATACATAACGTGGAAGTATTTTGTATTTGAAATACGTACATGATATGTAAGTATTTTGTATTTGAAATACATAATCTAAAAGTATTTTGTATTTTGTATTTTAAATACCGCAAACCATGTATTTTGCCCAACTACGATTAGATATTGTTACAAAATTCAAATGGAAATTCAAATTCTACGAACATGAAAATACAACTATTAAAGTTTAATCAACCGTGTATGAAAAATTGGTAGCACTAAATTATACAACAACAACATGAATTTCAAAACAACAGAAATAGAACGTTCAAAAAAATTCTACAAGCAGCAACAAGAATTTGCAAGATTGTTCGAGAAATATGTATGACAAATATTGATAGCAACTGTAAACTATAGCGCCCTCGATTGATGGCAGTTTAAGTTGACATGATTTGTTTAGTTAAATCATTATCCACATTATATACTAGTTGCCATCTGTATGCCAGCTACAAACTGAAATACGCAATTACTAGTAATAAATGATAACTGGCAACATTAATTAAAATTTATGACAAACAGGCTATTTAAATCATCCTCGAACCGTCTAGAAAAAGCTTGCAATGCTTCATAACAATAACGTTTAGTAGTGTAAAAGCCATAGCATTGGGAATGTCTATAAGCAAAGACAAAATTACTTCGTGTATTTATTCTTAATGTGTTATAAAGTAAATAAACAGTATAGAGCATCGATCTATCGTCTGTTATTTAAATAGGCAAAGACAAATTTTTAAATTCCTTTTTCTCCTTTGTTTGCCAGCCGATTTTCTTCATTCTTTTATCAAATCGTAGACATTGTTGAGATTCAGTGATCCGACTATATTTTATTCAAATCGATTCAGTATTAAAGTAATAAAAGGGTCCTAAATTTTAAACCATTACATATGCTAAAAATACACACGTACGTACATTCACTTATGTAAGTATTGGATCAAGTAAAAACATACGCAAAGTCTCAATTCACACTATGAAATTTTCTTTCTTTGAAAGTGTTAGTTTGTGGGTGTACGGAGAGAGAAGAATGGGAAGGGGTACACTCTTTAATGTACTTTGAAATTCTCTTGTGTTTTGTAATTCGTAACTGTCAACCTGAAAATGGCTGCAGCTTTATTTTTGATTTTCTTTTACTTGTCTTTTCTTTCATGCTGGTGAGAGCAAAAATTTTTGTAGAAAAAAAAAGAATGTGCAGATGAACATGCAAAAATCTTGAATTTTTTTACAACAACTTGTAAACATTAATGAAACTTCAGAAGAGAATTAAAGAAAATTTCAGAAAGAAAACTTTCATAGTCTGAACCTACACATGTACTATACATGTACAAATGAGTGAAGTTGAAAAAGTAAAATAGAGATCAGAATTGAAGGAGTCATCTCCTTCAAGCAAAAACTTAACAAAACAAATGTGCGTGTTTGTATGCAAATTTATTTTGTTTATTGTTTTTTCCATGGCGAAAGGAATGTGCAACTAAAATAGGTATACGTGAACTGCCGATCGAATTTCGACAAGTAGGAGCACTCTAGTCACATAAATATGCTTGTTTTTATTTTATTTTTGACAAATTAAAAGAACCTAGTGAAGCAAACGTTTTCGAAAAGGTCGAAACGTAACAATACTTTCAGTTTTTTGCCGACAAATGAGTGTTTAAGCATACACATGTTTTTCTTTGATAACTTACAGAATATATAAAATACAAATTAGCTAAAAAAATTCTTAAACATAAATCTTAACTTACCATTTATATATTAATGTTAAAATATTAATACAACTGCGAGCTAGCTGGTCATATAAAAGTTAACATCAGTTGTGCTTCGAGCACACGTTAATGTTAATTATTTTAAATATATGTATATAGTCCCCGTAGACTTGTAGATAGCGTACTAGTCTATTAGTCTGGGGGTCGCAAGTTCGATTCCTGCCTAGACCCTGGGTGTCTCTGCAGATAAGCCAAAATGGCTTCGCGGTTTGTGTTTGTCCTTTAAAAAAAATCCAATTTTATAGTTTTCATAAATCACTTTTTTGTGTCTTTGAATGTGATGGGTCTGCTTCATGACTTTTGTTTTGCAAGCTAAGTCTCTTTGATTATGAAGAATAATTTTTAAGTTAGTCAAGTCCACATAGTGGAACATAATTAATCGCAAAACTAACAAAGAGTTGTAAGTCGCATAAACTACTTTCGCAAATCTAAACTTTTATTTGAAATATTTTATCTTTTTAATAAGGAATTAAATATATAAGTATAACTTCCAGAGCTAAACAGAATATATAGGCTGCAAAATTCTTACAATAACAGAAATCGAAAAACTATGAAAATAATTAAACTCATAAAAATCTTTCAAATATTGTGTGTTTGAAATTATAATAATAAATTTAAATACTACACAAGTCTACAAATTCTGATAAACTTTTTGTTACTCCGCAACTAAAAGCTGTTTCGTAGATTATCCTGTGCTCTAGTTGGTGAGATATAGTGTAATTTTCCGAATAAAATTAGTTGCACGACATACATACATATATATTAGCATAACGGAAGGACGGGAGGTTTGTCTTATTCACTTAAATTAAAAAAACACAGAAATTCTACAATAAAATTAACTTTAAACTACTACGTCCACATTATTTTTTTTAGAGATATCGTGTAAATTGTGCCAAAAAAAATGGAAAATATTTTAAAATTTTTATTTTTTAAAACCACAAAAATCCTGCACACCTGTGTTATTTATTATTCATTTAAATATATTTTTTTAAAGCAAAAGCATAATGAAAAAATAAACCCATGGAGCAAATTATTGCTAAACAACAATAAAAGAACAAAAAACAAAACATTCCTTGTAATACGAGTATTAACATTCTTTAGAAAGATTAAAAAAAAATAAAAAAAACCCAATAATATATTAATATGTAAATCTGAAAAAATAGAAATATATTTGAAAAGGAAGCTTAGAAAAATTTGATATGATTATTAATTCGCCACTTTCATTTGTAGTTGAAATGAAAAGACAAGTCATTCTTTTTTCTCCCTCCTACACATGAGTCTACGTACATCGTTTTTAGTCAATTTAAAAATTCACTGTCAAGTTCAAGGTAAATTTAAGCTTCATTGTTTATTATATTTTTCCTCTTCTTCTTGGTTTTGAACATTACAACAACTGATCTTATAACAAGAAATAACTCAACGATATAATGCTTAAAATACAATAGAAAATTATAATGAATTTTTCTTTGAAAACAAATTATTGACAATCATTTGCTAAGACTTGCGCGTAGTGGGGTTTGTAGAAATGTCGGCATTACAGATGTTTTGCTTTGAATTAATATCACAGAATTAATTAATATTTTTCATTATTTTCGGCTTCAAAAATATTCATAGTAGTAGCTAAAATAATAGCAGTGAAATATTAAGCGAATAATTCCATTTTCAAATGTTTTTGCTAATTATCTATTGTATGGGGAGGGATAATTATGTAGATAATAATTAAGAATAATTGTTTGAGGCCTTGATTTAAGATAAATTCAGGTAGGACCTCGCTTAACAAGTGTTTACTTGAACACGGCCTCGGTATGACACGGTATCACGTGACTCGTTCATGGTTAACAGCTCGGTTCTATACAGTTTCTATAAACAGTTTTTCATTAATGTATGTAATTTTTAAAAGAGCTCTTGAAAAATGTATTTTATCACACAAAGAACACAAATCTATTGAATGACCAAACAAAAATAAAGGAGTTTTTTAACGGAAAAAAACAACAATATGTAGTGATGAAGAATAAATTTTATGATGAAATTTTTTATGATTTTAAATACAATCGTATGTAAAATCGAATAAAATAGGAAATAAATGGCTGAAATTGGCTTTTTAGGATCGTAACACTTTTTGTACTGGTTTCTTGCATCGCTTAACACGGTTTTGTTTAACACTTCATTTTTTCGTGTGTTAAACGAGCTCTACATACACTCTGATTCTTTGTATAATGATAAGTCGTTATTGCCCTGTCCATCTGTGGCGAAAAAAAACTCAAAATGTCTAAAATGTCACATCGATTAAATAAAAGGTTTATGATTTGCAAGCGTAAAAGAGAGTCTCTTAAAATCGTTTTCAGCACAATAAAAATAAAACGTTTTTGTAAAATGTTACAAGTAACCCGAAATAATTGTATTTACACTTGTAGATGGATTTATATATAATTCTGAGCTATAGACACAATAAATTCAAAATAAATTAATAAGGAACAAGTACATGAGTATTCATGAGGAGAAATAACGGCCGATAAATACAGTGCTTGCAAACTCTGCCAGCATTAATTAACTTTGCCTATATTCCTTTCTTAAAGAAATAATTCCAGTAACGAGCTTAAGCCTTA